>OZ018391.1:19870933-20324933 GCA_963969525.1 Ontholestes murinus | reverse complement strand
ACTGTAAAAGACTAAGTTATAGATAATTTTACGCAGATTAATAAAAAAAAAATCAGAAAAGTTTTATCTACATTATTTTTCGAGATATGACATAAAATTACATTTCTTTTAAATGGAAGCCAAGTAATTTTTTTTTCTCTTTAATCCAATATCACATATGACATAGTTACTGCTAAATATAAGTTCTTTCTCCATTTGACAGTTTTTCTATCTCTTATAGCGTTGATTGAAATATTGTATAGATACCCAACCCACATGTATTTAATCGAGTCACCTCTAAACTGATCCCTCTTTTCCCCGCCTATCCCGACACTCACAGTAATGTGCTGCTGCGGTGATAATTTTTTGAAATCCTATGTGTGTGGCAGTCAGTGGTGTTAAATAGAATTAAGGCTTAAACCTGAACTAGTTCGACACGCTAAAATCGTATTTTGTCGTGCATTCGGGACAACTCGAGGTTCATGCTGGTTGGATTTGATAGTGTCTAACCTGTAGACATCATATGTATCTATCCCTTTTTATATTCACCCAATCCATCTTTCAATACATACTCACGGGGAACATCAATGATTCATTATTTGTGCGAGTGGAGTTATAAAAAAAAACCGTCAATGAATTTCACATGTTTATTTGGAAATATCTGCAATATTAGCATCATATGCATAGGTACAGTAACTGTTACACATTTACAAATAAATAAATTATCTTTGTCAAGATTTATAGCTGATAACTTAATAATACCTTTGATTGATATATTCAATGAATGACAATACAGTATTATTCCCAGAGGAAATTACATGCCACTGTTGCCTAAAATAATTTTGTATTATTTTTAATAGCGGACAACATAAACATATTTTAATGTGACTGGTTTGGCTTACAAATTCAGCGGCAGACAATGCTTAACAATTTTGATGAATTTTATTACTTTTTGTCAATCCTCGATTGTTGCATATCAGATCTGCTGAACATATTTTCAACCTATTTTAGTAATATTCAAATGTGTTTAATAATTAATTAGAAAATGAAATAAAATGGTGCTTTGTATATTTATTTTTTGTTCATAGCTCCTGAAACCATGATATAAAAATAAGAAATAATTTTCATATGTCTCCTTGATAATTTTTATTAATTATCAATATCATTTTAAATAAAATAAAATACTTGTAAAAACTTTCATTCATATTATTATTATTTTATTTAATATTATTCATCTCCACGTAACTCATCAATCAACATTTCAATATTATTTTGTTTAATTTTTAGTTGTTTTTGGTATTATTTATTTGTATTATTAGAAAAAATTAATAAATAGTTGTGTTGCTTTTTTTAACTTGAATACTCTGAATCTAAAAAAAAACATTTCATAACGGTCGCAACCATCACTATGATAAAAAATGGTGATGTGGCCATCATAGTACTTTCCCTATATTTTACTCGAAAACTATGAGGTTTGCGCAAAAATTCTTAATAATTTATTCAGTTTTCAATTCAATGTGATGGAATCGGCGTATCTACTAATTTTCATGAATGAGGTATAGGAGAGGCTTATCTAAAGGGCTCAGGTCAAAATTTAACAATCTGTATTTTTATTTATACATTTCAATTTCTTCCAACGTGTCTAATTTATTTTTGGCTGATTTTAGTAATTTTACATTTTTTAGGGGAAATTGGTGTCCGGTGACCTGAGCCCTTTAGATAATCCTTTAATATACCTCATTCCCAAAATCAATAGCCACGCTGATCCCATCCCTCCCTCTGATAATTTTTCCCGATAATCCCTGTCGGTGTAAAAATAGTTTTAAGCATTAGTCATTGATAATGACAAGGTGCATGTACATGGTGCTCGAAATGCACATCAGGCTTATAAAATTAAAAGTGAAGGAAGGAAATAACAAAGTGTTTTAATTAAGAATTAAAAAACAAAAGTTTTATTTAAAAAAATTTTATACACGTATTTATAAAAATTAACGTTATTTTAGCAAAGATAAGAATAAAATATAAGGGTTTGGAATGTATTTTAGTTTTTCTATGAGGTTTCGTAAATTTTTGACTGGCCTTTTCTCTTTTTGTTAAAAGTTTAATTTTAATTAAATTTAATGTGTGAAATAATTTGATTTTTATTAATTCATTTAACATGTCGGTTCTATGACTAAAACATTGGTCCGATTTATTTAACCATCCGAAATGTTCATTGGATATATTTGTCACAACATGTTGTTTAAATTTGTAACAATTATAGTGAATATTTAAGCGTTTTAGCAATAAACATAATAATACACATTTTTATTGACAAACTTTATACATGATTACATTTAAATAATAAATAATGAATGATGTGTTAATGAGTTAGTTCGTCAAAAGGCTATCGACCAGAGGTCTTTCTGCCTTGTTTTGTCCAGTCATATGGCGTCAGTCGTTAATACGTAATGGGGTGAAATGATGAGATGAAGTCAAATAAGGTGGAATAAGGAATTTTAAATTTAGGGTTTATACTAGGATTTCTAGGAAGCCAATATAAGGATAGTATGTGGAAGTTGAAAGGATTTTTGGAGAATTTTTCTGATAGGAATCGAAGGCGTTCTAGGATGGGGATAACTAGAGTGGTATTATAGAGGAGCTGGTTAGAAGGTTTGTATAGGGGATTAAGAGGATTGCGGAGTTTGGTTAGGGTACGGAGGGATGCTCGCTCGCTAACTTCGATATTGCGGGAAGTTGGGTTGGTGGGGTTGAGATAGAGGGCACAACCATAGGCACGTAGTGGACGGCAGATCATCTTATATATTTTAACAGCTGTTCTTGTATTGATTCCTCTATTTTTATACGTTAAACTTCTAAAGCATTTTGCCCTAGAAGTAATTTTGCCTTTCATTATGGCTGTATGTTTTTTAAAATTTCTTTTTTGATCTATGGTTATGCCCAGGTATTTTACGGAAACTGAGGGAGGGATCAGAGTTTGGGAAATATGGATTTTGTAAGGTGAGTTATAGGTGCGATGATAAAGAATTAGGAGTTGTGATTTATGAGGATTTATTTTAATGCGCCATTTTGCAAACCAGCATTGAA
Organism: Ontholestes murinus; assembly: GCA_963969525.1. Classification (NCBI taxonomy): domain Eukaryota; kingdom Metazoa; phylum Arthropoda; class Insecta; order Coleoptera; family Staphylinidae; genus Ontholestes; species Ontholestes murinus. The sequence goes on along the minus strand of OZ018391.1, from coordinate 20,321,867 downwards.
GGGAGTCAATTAGCTCTTGAAGGGATTGAAGGGCTTTTGGTAGTGTGGGAGCATGTGTAATTAGGGCAGTATCATCAGCGAATTGTAGGAGGTATTTGGATGGATTGAACAATAAACATATTATTTCAGAAAAGGCATTTGTTGGCCTGCATAAATAATCAATGGTATTGTCATTGCCACCATAATCTCTATTAATTATCAACAACTCATTTCTATCGACGGGTATTTTCCCTTCTATTTACATTCCCTCTCGCAATTGGCGCATTTATTTTTCTTCAAAACTTTGAATATTATATGTCCAGCTACATAGGTAATTACTTGTGATTCTAAATTATCAATTTTAATTTTTTTATTACGACATTCTTTTAAATAAACGTCATCAATATCGTATGCAGTTGCTCGTCTTCGTCGATTTCGCAATTTGCAGCTTCAACAGGCATCTGCAATCTGATGTGCATATTTTGTTGCAATGCTATTCGAAATTCTTTTACAGTGGTGTGTGCATTATAACCACATCTATGCCTAAGTACGGAAAAACAGTTTTCTATGGGGTCTTGATTTATTCTTGACGTTAATATATATTTAATATCTTCAAGTTACAATGATTCCCACAAAAGTAAAATAGATTTTATAGACCATATAAAACCTTGTATGCAATGTATATTTTTTCTTTCCTTACCATTTTCAAAAAATTTTAAACCTTGAAAGTACGACAAAGCTTCTTCTAGTTTCTCTTCTGGTAATTTACGATTAACGGAGAGGCCACACTTATAGGGGTTTGAATCATTAACGACTCTACTGTTTAATGAGTCAAATATATTATTGATTTTCTTCAAAAATATTGCCGTATTTATTGAAGATAGACTCGTTAATTCTTTTGTAGCACTTGCTGTTAAAATTGCTGCAGAGACAGAATTGCTAAATATCTGAGCAGCATATTTCACACGCATTTTTTCAAACGTTGTGGGATTTATATGTTTTTCGGTAATTTTGACCATTGCTCTTGCAACTTTATTTTCCTTGTCGATTTTATAAGTGTCGATTATATCTTTCCAGGACACTTCTAAGTTATTTACCATTGTTTTTATTCTACTATTCATAAAATTATTTCTTATACTTTTAAGTAAATGTGGGGGGTCATAGCATATGAAAATGACGTGTCTATTAATTTTTAGAATGGAGTATCTATTGTTGCGCCAAGTAACCTTATTGCATTTCTATTATTTGTTCCTTGATCACAAACGAAAACGCGAGGAACCATATCCAAAAAAAAAACAACTTATCTAATACCAATAAAATGAGCTTTTGTAAAATATTACCGTTCGTTGGACCAGATGAAATAAAATAACAGAATGGCATTTTCCAATTACATTGAAGTCCCCTTAAATAAAATACCAATGCATGATTACCATGTTTGTTGTTCCTACCAAGAGAACCGAAATCTTCAAATCCCTCTACAACATCCAAGACTTTGTTATAATCTAAACCTTTTTTCAAAATTATTGCGTCAAACATTATTAATCTTAATTTTATATTTTTGAATCAAATTTGTATTTAGACCAGTTTGTAAATTAAAGATTTTCAACCAAGATTGACTTGTTGATACTCCAGGTAGCGCAAATTTTAAATGTTTTTGTAAGTATTTATAAGTACTTGGTGATTTATAATATAATGATAAAGATAGCTGTTTTCCCGTGTTATCCATTCTGTTCTATATGTATGAAAACATTGCATGTATATGAGAGTTTTTACCGATGGAGCTCGATATTTTAATAAATTTTCTAAAATATTTTTAGTTGAAAATGATCTCATTTTCTTTTTGAGTCTATAATTTATATTACATTTAATATATATTTTCTTTCTTAATTCGCAAACTCTTTTTTAGCTTCACTTTGCGGGGCGATACTTGCGGAGATTCCATATTAATAATTCTCGAACTAATTACTGATATTGGGCTACTACTACTACATCTACTACTACTACGTTTTTTAATAATATCGGCTACATACTCTTTGAATGAACTTGATCCTGCACTAATATTTTCTTTCAAAGGGTAGGTCGCAATGGGCATTCTCTTTTCGGAAACCGAAGATACTGTAGCTGATGTTGAAGGTTGTGTATCCATATCCATTCATAAATGAGATATTGATACTTATATAGTGTGATTAGTTTTGAGCACAATTCGTAATTCACTTATTATTATTACTTTTTAATGAGAAATGACCATAGGTTCCTAGGGCCAAAATATGATGATTTAGCACAACATATCTATAATATAACAAAAAGTAAACAAATATTACATTTTACTTTGAAACTTTTTTATGATATATATTATTATCTTCTGCTATTATCACACAAAAACATGTATTTTTGTATGTAATTTTCCATCGAATCGAAAATACAAAATTTTACACTAATTATTTCTAGTTAAAACATTGTCAATTTTTCAAATCAGTTTATTAATTTAAGTAAATAAACACAGTTAATTTCTTTCTTCACTATTTTATTTAATCACTAAATGTACATTTCGAACACTATGTGTTGTCTAGAATTGACTGTCGATTAATTATTTTAATTTATGAAACAGTTTATTCTTTGAAAAATATTAAGTTTTCAATTATTGTCTAATATTACTTAAGTATAAGTGAATATAAAAAGAAAAATTTTCTACTAATAACTTTCATATGTTGTAATAATTACAAGCAGAAAACGATGTGTCTTTAAATTGTTAAAATGTATTAATTTTTATTCCTTCATTTAAATACAATACAATACAATTGCAGTTATTTAAAAAAAAAATCTATATTAAAAATAAGTCAAAATGAATATATTGTTATATTATTGTTATTAAAAATATAAATTTCATCTTAGTCGGGTTTATTTGATTAAAATATATATATTCTTTTTAATAAAAAAAAGTGCTGATGAGTGTTTATTTACTCTAGACCCGGCACGCATTTATGAGTAAGCGTCCTGTCGCATCGTTCTCGGTTCCCGTGAAATTTTAGGCGGTCGGAATTTCACCGCCCGCAAATTCCCGAGCACGATCGTCTCAACGTTGATTACAATACGTATAATTCAATACCATAGAAAACTACCCAAAGCTAAAGTAAACTGCAGTACGCAGAACTAAATATGCGCCGTCTGTTGGTCAATATTTTCACTACTCATGCGTAATCTGTTGTTCGGCATCTTTTAGTGACTCGCATTTCCCCATAAGGTTAGGCATCTATACAATATTTCAATCAACGCTTATAGTTTCCGAGAACCCCATGTAGAACATCTAAAAAACTCACCCTGTAAAACTGCGGTGCAGAAACGCTCAAAGAAATTAATTTTTACTCATTATTACTTTTATTTTCATCAATACTGCACATGTAAATCAATATTTAATTTACACGTTTTTAAATAATGTTTTAAGAATGAAGAATAGCGAAATTATATAAAGAAACAATTGGAAACTTTAAAAAAAAAACAATTTTCAACTGGTTTTTCATTTATTAAACTTTCCATCTGTTATTATGAAAAGGTCCATTGGTTTTTGGTTTTTTGTTTTTAGAAATTTAGTTTCTATTTTTAAACAGTTTTTTCCTTCTAATACATCTTAAAAAAATATTTTAAAAATTTTCATCTATTTTTACATTTTACCGTTCAACTGTTTCTAGTAAAATGAAATAATCGTTTTAAGCCAATTTGAATTTTTTTTTATTGTAATGTTTTTTAAATGTTTGTTTGGCAAATTTTCAATTGATTTTTGGAATCTAGAAGTTGTGTAAAGAATTAAAAATTAAAAAATATTGGAAAGATTGATTTTTTAATGGCTTATACACATCAAAGAAAAAACAAAATTGAAAATTAAATAAAAACATTTCAATATGTTCTTATAAAAAACCTAAAGTTACCTCTTAACGGTGGAAGCTTCTACATCATAATTCACAAAAATAAAAATAAAGTTCCAGTTACACAAAGTAGAATAGTGTTTTATTTGTTAAAGTTAACTAAATTAAAACTTAAAAAATACAAAATTTGCTCAAAATTTTACCAAAAACAATTGAAATTTTGGTAAAAACAGATGAAATTACTTAACCTACTTAAAAAATCATTATAGGAAAGTTTAAAATTTATAAAATAATACTGCATTGAAGAAAAAATTTAAAAACCCTTAAAATTAAAAAATAATAAAATATTACAACAAAGCACACTTTGAATTTTATACGGACATATTAAAAAAAACAATTGAAAATTTGTCAAAAAATATATTTAAAATCTTTCTAATAATTATTTTAAAATTTACTTAATTATTTCATGATAAATGCTTATATTTTTGGTAAAAATAAATGAAAACTTAAAATAATGTTTTAAAATTATTGAATCACATGTTTTGGAGGAAAAATAAGTTTTTTAATTAGTTGATAACTAACTTGATATCAAAAAAAAAATTTTAAAATGCTCAAAATTTTACCAATAATAATAAAAAATTTAATAAAAACAGATAAAATTAACTGAAAAAGTTATTTTATTAAATAAACAATTTAATGTGTAAAAAGTTACTTAAGATTAAAACACTCCTTTTAATATTTAAATTATTACAAAGAAAACGATTGAAAATATTTTAAAAAACAATTGAAAGCTTGATTTCTTTTAAATGGCTAACTATTTATTTTATTTATAATAAAACTTAAAATGACTGTAACTTACTTATTTTTGGAAATAACTATGTCATATGTCACATAGGATTAAAGAGAAAGAAATAATCGATTGACTAAGGCCATAGCCAACTATGGTTACCATTAAAAAAATGTAAATGCATCATATCTCGGAAAATAATGGCGACAAAAAATTTCTAAATATAGTTTATTAATCTGTATAAGGGCAGAAAGACCGCAGGTCTGCTGTCCAGACGGACTAACAACATTTATCTGTTTCATATTGATTTTTATTGTTGTTATGTATTATGTTTGTCCAAATAAAGATGTATGTATATATAATCTGCATAAAATTATCTACAATTTTGTTTTTTACTATTTGTCAAAATAGCCGAGATATTTTGATTTGAACAGCTTTTACCTTTTTTAAATTTTACGTTTTAACATATCTATGTACAGAAAAAAATATCTAGTTACTCTTGACTTTTTTGAAAACCTTGTAATTGCAATTTTATTCGTCTCGTAAAACTAAACTTCTTTCCCCATTTAACCGTTTTTCTATCTCCTACAGTTTCCGATATTCCCATAGAGAACATTTAAAAAACTCACCCTATATTTTGTAAAGCTTCAAAATTTCCCAAAATCAGAACTTTTTAGAAAAGAGGTTTTTTAAATGAAAATTTAATACTACAGAGAAAATAACCAAAAAAGGATCAAAATATGATAAATCTTTTTGTAAAAAAATTCTAGGAGAATTCCCAGAATTAAAGTATTTTATTTTGACCTTGAAGAAAGAGTTTACGGAATTTCTAAGAAACTATAAAGCTAGCAAAATGATCAACAAAGTATAAATAATATGATAAATCTTACTCAAAGTATAAATTGTAAAATATAGAGTGGTGTTTTTTTTTAAAGCAACCATTACGGAAAAATTACATGAGATGGAATAGTATGTTTACAGAATACTACTACTAGTCTTTGTTAAAGAATAGAAAAAAAGTGATTACAATTTTATAACATTATTTATAAATATTCTTATTGTAAAACGTATTACGATTTTTCGAAGCATTAATCTAATTGGAACCGTTCCAAAATTATATCACACGCATGAAAAAAAAGGACATGCATTCCAAAACAACGCGAGATTTATGCCGAAATTCCAATTTGTACCAGTGAGTGGCGCTTCCGAGAGATTAATTTTAGCGTGGACGTTCCAGCGACAAATTAGTATTTCTGGAAGAATCTCTACGCATTCCGATCCATTTTGAGAGCAGCATGGTAAGAAATTTGAGGCGGAGGGAATTCAAGTGGGTGCACTTTCTGCCATCGAAATTAAAATTAAAATCTTGGCATCGGCCATGCATTCCACAGACGATAATTAATAATTTGCGATTACTTGAAAAAGCCAACGCGTCCAAAAAATTAAAATGTGTTTTAAATAATAAACAAAATAAAGAATATTACGTTATACGAAATAAAAAAATTTCAAATTATTTAGCTTCGTTAACGGAGTAGAAGCCTTCAAAATAAACAGAAATAACACCCTGTATGAAGAAGGTCAGAATTGAAATACTTATTTTTTTTTATATGAAAACAATGATATTTATTTCGTTTTTTATCCTATGTACTTTATGACAACGTCTGTTTTTTTTTATAATTGCAATCAAAAACTTTTATTCCACCTTGTTGTTAAATATTCCATTATTTATAACTTTTAATAGAAGATTTGATAACATTTTAGGGGATAGTTTGGATAAATTAATTAGATTTAATAGTTCTATACATAATTTCACTTAATCTACTTGCAAAATATGCCAAGATGATTGAAAGTAAACATTACATTGATTGCATTGGTTGTTAATTGTTGAAAGTTCATTTTAAATTAACCTTTTTGGTTTTGTAACTTAAGCACAAACTTTCAAAGAGTATTGTAGCGAAAAATAAAAGCAACAATACTGTTTGGAAGTTTGTATTTATGTTACAGAACCTAATAGAGTATTTAAAACATTACATATTAGAATTTAGATCTGCACGAATAGAATAGAGTGCAAAATTAAGAAAAATGTTACTTTTGAAACTTTCATATTTTATATAAATCATCAATTTGCGATAAGAGAAAAAATCAAATTGTATTAATTCACTGTTTCTTAAGAATTAATCTATTTATAATATTGAGAAATTAACTTTTCTCATAATTTATTTTCTTATTTGATTTGCACTTTAAAGTTGTGTAAAAATAATTCGAAGAAAAATAATGAAATTGAAAATAACATGCATGTTTTCTTGTATTGAAATGTTTGAATGAACAGTGTATTTCAGTTACAGAAAGCCTGCTATAATTAAACCGTCTAGGTTGCTCTTAGAGCATGACGCAGACTGAACAGGTGTGATCAACATTTACTATGGTGCCAATTAAAATCGAAAAAAGGCAAAAGATGTGGCGTGAGCGAGGAGGTTTTCATTAAGAAAGGAATGCAATTGTTTTGTTATTGAAACTGAACGTACTACGCGGAATCCCGAATGAGTAATTAAAATTGTGAGTGCTTTAATTCCATCTCTTTGTAAAATAAAATGTGTTCCAAAACAGTTGACACGTTAGTAAATATTTTTAAATCAACTCGGTTTTAATCCATCTGAGATTAATAATAAAGACACTTGTAATCACTTTCTCCACAGTTTAATCTTCACGTAACTCAACAATCAATATCATCTCAGATTAGAAAGATGATTTTGTCTATTGTTAGTTACTACATGCTAGTTTATTTTAATTTGCTTATTTTTTTTTAATCTTCTTGATCCTTTTAAATTAATTTTCAAATTGATCATCAAAGATTATTTTTTGAAGAGAGAATCCGTTACACATTTTAACCGCGACGATGAGTATAAAATTATCAAAATAAATCATACAAGTCATCACATATATAAACAAATTCCGATGGGCGTTTTGAATATTCTCGAAATTCCTGACTCACTTTTCGAATTGCTTATGTTCGAACAATGTGCTCACTATAAATCGCCAAGTTTGTTTAGGCTACGAGTCGAATTTCAGAAATTCCACCTTACGGTTGGTTCAATAAAATCATCTCGCCAAATATGTTAAGTCTTTCATTCATAATCATCCAACACAACATAGTTAAAAATGTCTTGTTTATAAAACAATAAATATTTTCATTTATTATATTTATTTATGATTATTTTTACAAATTATGGATTATTTAAATAACTTGTTAATACAATGTTGTAAATTAAATACTATTTTTTCATACAATAAATAAATTTTAATTGAAATTCTTTTTAATCAGTTTTATTTTCAAGATATTTTAATTATTATTATTATTAGTCCTGATCTTTTCAGATGATTCTTCAGCTGGTTTGTAGGCAAGGTCGCTAGTCCTGTTCCGAAGATATTTTAATATCTTCCCTGAATATGAGTTTATAGATATGGATTCACTTAAATAAACATAATTTTATTTCGAAGAATTTCATTTGCGCACAAGTCGGATCGGCAATGGAAAAAATAATAAACCAAATGTGTTTTGATCGATTTATAATTTTAAAATCGTTTCAATTGAGGTTTACAGCCACGTCCGAATCGGACGTCATTTCCATTCATGTTTCTATTTTTGTTTACGCTGGAAATCCACGCGGAAATTTTAAGGCCGGTAAATATTTTGCCCGGGAAATAAATCCTGACGGACGTTTTCGATGTTTGTTTTTGAATATGGAATATACTTCGCAATTTATTAAATATAGCCGACCTAATTTCTAAATCATAAACGAATAATAACAAAATTGCATAAAGAACGTACGTAGGTAAGTAAGTAATAAGGCAAAATCTTTATAATATAATTTAAAATCACTATTTATTATTCAATTGAAAAAACGACTATGGATTACCATATAGTAACGATTGCAACCATTCTCTTCATTAACTTCGTATAAAATAAAAAGAGCGTATTTCCGACCTACATCAATACAATAAGCGTTAACATATCGCTTGAACTAGCGTGCTCATAACCTAGTTCAATGTACAATTTATTGGGGTAGGTTATGAGTGCGATAGGCCACAGAGCGTTTATTGTGATAGGTCAAAAGTAGGATAGACCAAACGTATTCAAACACTTTAACAATTGAGAAAACAGTTAAAATTGTTATAAACTAGTTGATAATTAACAAATGCTTTCATCGAGTTAATATAAAAATGTATCATGCGCTGAAACAATTGAATATAAATTAAAAATCCTTAAAGTGACAACTGAAGAACTGAATATTGATGAAAATCACTCGAAAAAATTAGTTAGAAAGTTGTTTAAAAAAAATTAGAATTGATAAAACCAGTTGAATAATTATGTTTCGGTCTATACTTTGAAAATGATCGTTACTGGAAGAACATTCTGAAGAATGAACCCCGCCTGTGATTCCTGTGCTCAAAATTAAGTGTATTTTTTTAGGTATGTGTCTATTAATATATTTTTTAACAGGTAATCCAAATAAATACTGATTATCGTAGTAAAAAATTGCCTAACTTATTTTTAGAATAAATTTCTCAAATCTTCAATCAAAAACCTAAGTATTTAATTTTTAATATCATCAAAAAAAATATTCTTCAAAAATTATTTACAACATTTTAATTTTGAGGCTTTGAAAATACTGTCCTTCCCACGTATGAAAATATCTTTCCTCACTATTAGCGCAACGGAAATGCCTCTGTTGTTATTCACAAATCCTTGCTCTTTCGTGTCGTTTCTATTTTCGAAACATCACAATACACATGTCTCGCGCGATTTCTAGCGAAATCGTTACCGGATTTTGCAATTGACGAAATCACAGACGAGATGTTGTTATCTCGAGCGCGCATTAGTTTATGGGCCGAATGCGTTAACTGTTCTTGGCAGAGACCTTGATACAAATGCTAGAACAAATGACTCAACTGCACTCTCGTGTTAAAAATAATTTGAGGACAAACATTTCCTTATTTGGTTTGCCCTAAAAATTGCAATATTTTTAGAGTTGAAAATGGTTTGATCAAAATTTAACACCGAATCAATTATTATTATTATAGATGTTACATACATTTTTGTGGTTTATATATTTATGTTTATTCCTTTCCAAAATATGCATTAGAATATACAAAAATATACAAAACATATAAAAATTTTGGATGGATGAAACTGGGCGAGGTTCATGCAGTTGCATGAACTGTATCTGGTAAGCAGTAAGAGTAATAACATAGTGTTTTATGATTGATGGTGGAAGTTATTACTTTGTGACAAATCTTGGATCAGGAACTTTAAAAGAAACTGCACGTTATTAATATCACACACAGGATTTATTTTAAATCAAGGTGTTTTAGTTTAGTGTATATCATTTCTAAATATAGAAGGGGCGTTTAACAACTTCACAACAACCTCTCTCTTGGAGGCACAAGCAAGGAAATGAGTCCCGCCAAGCCTTTGCCAATGGATCAAGGCCAGCCTAGAGAAAAGGACAATCATATCCACTTTGGGGGGCCATACCTTTAATACTAAGGCAGAGGGAGGCTGTCCACAAGATCGTGTGCTGTTTTCACTGCTATTGGCAACACTAGTAGATGACCTTCTAGGAAAACTGTTCAAAGATGATATCCACTACCTAGGGTACGAAGATGATCTAGCGATTGTCATTAGGGGCCGGTTTGCACAAAGAGCCCTAAACATAGTAGACAATTGGTGCAATCAGGAGCGAATGGCAATCATTCCCAAAAAAACACAAATTATCATCTTCACAAAAAGACGAGCACTGCAAGACCTAAAGCAACTGACGCTCGGGGGTACGGAAATTCCTTTCGTAGGTACTTTAGGAGTAACCTTCGATGCCAAAATGACGTGGAGACCACACATCACAAAAAGCATCAATAGCATTGGCCAGGTGTCGCAGAATGTGCGGAAAAATTGGGGTCTAAACCCTAAAATGACTCTATGGCTTTGACAAAGCAAAAGGGGGCGATAGGACTCCTGAGCAGTACACAAAGATTAGCATGTCTCAGTACAACAGGAGCCCTAAGCACCACCCCAACAGCAGCCCTAGAAGCCATCTTGAACATACCACCATTACACATCTTTATTCAAGGAGAAGCCAAGTCCGTATCATATAGACTGATGCAAGGACAGGCACCCATAACCCAATCACACGGAAAAACACACCAACGACTAGAAGACGCGCTGAAGGCTAACGCGATGCCAAGTGATGCCATGGTGAAAAAATACAATTTCGAAAGGAAATACAAGGTACTAATCCCGCAAAGAGAAGACTGGGTCGAAGGACAACCTACCACAGCTGAATCAAACTGGTTCATGGACGGCTCAAAGACCGACAAAGGGGTAGGAGCAGATATACACGGTACAAAACCCGAGACAAAGATTTCTGTCAGTCTCACCAAGGACACCACGGCGTTCCAAGCAGAGGCGATAGCTCTTCATCACTGCATAAGAGAAATAGAAAGACAAGACACCAAAAGTAGGTCAATTGCTATATTCTCCGGCAGCCAGGCACTACTAATAGCACTAAGCTCCACTCAGGTCGAATCTAAGCTAATGTGGGACTGTATACGTGCTCTTAATGAACTCGGCTATCACAAAAAAGTTATAATCACATGGGTCCTAGGACACGGAGGACATCCGGGGAATGACAGAGCAGACTAACTGACTAAACAAGGCTCGTCAAAAGAGTAATTGGCCCGGAACCCTCCTGCGGAATCTCCAAAACCGCAGTCAAACGATCCATAAATAAATGGGTGGAGACACAGACCCATACCTGGTGGACGAACTCGCCAGGACATAGACAGGCGAAACAGTTCCTTAAGAAACAATCGCCAAAATTCACGACCGAACTTTTGAACCAAGACAGAAAAATTGTCAAAACAATGGTAGGTCTGATGACAGGACACTGCAAGCTCAACAAACATATGAGCAAAATAAGCCTGGTGGAAGAAGCACCTTGCATATTCTGCTTAGAGGAAGAAGACTCGTTCCACATCCTATGCCACTGCGTGGGTCTAGCAAGGATTAAATATCAAAAGCTGGGCACTACAAACCCAAGCGCGGAGACCTATACCCAAGCCCCTCTGGCAGGGCTAATAGGACTAATCAAAGAGGCAAAGCTAGAGCTGGTCATCTGAGATAAACAGGGATGCACAATAGATCTGAAAAGGTCGCGGTGGAACAGGCGCTGGTGGCATCCATATCTATCTAGTGTATATCATGAATTACCACGTAATAAAGGTCGCAACCATCGTACCGATCAAAATTTATCACTTCCAAACCGGATAACAAACATTCCTTCATCACTCAATTTACTAAGATAGATTAAAAAAGTTAAAAACAACTCAGGTTGTATTGCTTCCTACAAAGTCCCAAAACAATTCACCAAATAGGAGGTTACGTAATTTTTGCTCTTCTAAAATTCACTGCACAAAAGTGCTGAAAAAAATTAAGCATTCATAACTTTCCAAGCGATTTTTGAGTACTATATAATGTAATATTTTCGAATTATCGGTATTTCAAGAAATAAAATTAGTCAAATTCTAAAAACCAATTACATTTTTTTGAAATAATTTCATGGAGTTCTAGATGCTAAATTTTTTAAATGTATCTTTAAAGTTTTTAACATCTAAATACTACTAAATAGATAACAATAGATAACAAACATGGCTGTATTTACTAGATAAATTAAACCTACTTTGTTTAGGTTTAATTAAACTAGAATTACTACATAGTAAAGGTCGTAACTATCATTGTGATTAAAGCTAAATACGTTTGCATTTCTTTAGCTTTAAAATGGTGTCTAAGTGTGGATATAATGAAATTAGATTTTTTCTCTAATTACTATTAAATTCTTAAACTACTGACATCTAATTTCCATTTTGTAAACGATGCGTTAAATTTGATTTAATGTTATTACCTCAACTAATTAATTTACGTATACATACCAATTCCAAAACTTTCTTAGACTAATAATTAGTACACACAATTAAAATTGTGCATAATGTAGTTTTTATTGGGTGCAATTTGCACATGATTATGCAACCAAATATACACAATCGAAGATTATCTATTATTAAAAATCTATACTTTCGTTGATATTTTCCATCACAAATAACCTTAAATATTTCCTATTCTCCTATTACTTCTACTATTATAATTTTTACTTTCCCTACAAAGGAAAATTATTCTTAATTTTAACACAATTCCCCTACATTACACGCCACTGAGTAACAGGGTAGCAGAAATAAGTACATATATTTAGTGTATTTTTCAAAAAAACGTACTATTACGTTAATAATAATTATAATAACAGGATAGCATAAATGTCATCCTGAAATAAATGTTTCGGTCAAGTCAAATTGAACGAGCGGTAACAGGATAGCAGAAATGCAAAGAGTAATTCTACAACCCGTTTAACAGAAATTTATCAGATATGAAGTAAGTAACGGTGCGCGATGATTGATTTCGAGTAATAAAATTTTATAAACAAAAATACCATACACGGTTACAACAATTAACACCATATAATTACGTACATAACCTACAAAAATAACTCTTTTATAACCTCAATCTGCGGCCTAATTGGGAATCCTATTAATCTCGCAACCCAACATTTCAAGGCCATTAATCACACAAAAGTAAAATATTAACCTCAAATTTCGTCTGTTGTTTTTAAGGTGTGGGCGAATAAGCTGGTAACTACGTCTTAGAAAAATACGCTGTTTACAATACACCAATTGTTTAAATCCGTAAGTTGTATTCATTAATCATAAACAAACACGTAATAAAGTAAATATAAACAAACAATCGCTCGCAACAACTTGATTCGTTTTTAAAGGGTTCGTTGTTCCGTTTCCATTTTTATCTACGATTTTCCTACAAGGTAAGCGCCCAACACAACTTATTAATAATCTCTTATCGTACATATCTTATTAATCTCGTATCGCAAATAATCGCTATAATCGTTCTAGAATTTGATAACAGTATAACAACATTTTAAATAATAAATAGAACATGGACTTTTCACCTGTTAGAACAATTTCCACACATAAATAACATGATCCGCCATCTTTAACCTGCGGTGTTATTAAATAAATTTTATTGTAAATACTATAATACATCTATTAAAATTTTAAATAAGTGCGGCATGAAGGTATGAAAGAAAATATCGAAGGAATTTTTAATAAATAAAAATTAAAAATGTTATTTTTTGCCTACTGCTAATAAACTATAGGAGTTAAGTACATGAAATTTATATAACAAGTAATTGTAAATAATCCAAAATTGAGCAAATTATTACGAATAACCTTTTTACGTAAACCTCATAGTTTTCGAGAAATATGTAAGGAAAATACTAAGATGGCCACATCACCAGTTTTTATATTTCTTAACATTTTACAATTAAAACCCTCGCTTATGATTTACTTATTGCAGGGTGGGATAGAGGCCACCCACCTACCCTACATATACATGATAACTATAAATAGTAATTGTTTATGATTTTCCTGCAATAAACAATAAAACCTTGCCTGAAATAAAAAATAAAGTATAATCCAAATTTACGTTTAAATATAAATGACTTTCTATAGCTAATCTTGATTTAAAGTCTGCCCACCAATCATGCATACAAATTTTATTAATTTACTTACTCAAAAATGTTAACTTTTGAATTTCTTTTTTAATCAAAGTTTTGTAATTAATTTTACTCTAAACCGCGAGACGATCAGTAATTTATATTTATATGTATATGTAGGGTGGGTGGGTGGCCTCTATCCCACCCTCCAATTAGTAAAACATCATCAAAAATTATTTGAAATATTTGTATGAATTAATCTTTAAAAATTGCAATTATTTTATGTTTATTTATATTTTACAACTTGTAATTAAAACCCTCGCTTATGTTTTACTGATTGGAGGGTAGGATAGAGGCCACCCACCCACCCTACATATACATGGAAACTTTAATTGCTAATCATTAATGATTTTGCTGCTAAAACCAATCAAACCCTTTATGTAATAAAAAATAAAACAAAATCAAAATTGGAGTTTAAATATAAATGACTTTCCATATCTAATCTTATCTAATTTAGATTTAAAGTCGTGCGCATCAAATTTTTGCTAAGTTACTCACTCAAAAATTTAACCTTTTGAATTTCTTTTTTATTCAAAAAATGTTATAATTAATTTTACTCCAAACGGCGAGACGATCAGTAATTGAAATTTATATGTATATGTAGGGTGGGTGGGTGGCCTCTATCCCACCCTCCAATCAGTAAAACATCATCAAAAATTATTTGAAAAATTTGTATGAATTAATCTCAAAATTACAATTATTTTATGTTTATTTATATATTACGACTTTTAATTAAAATCCTCAGTTATGTTTTATGATTGGTGGGTGGGATAGAGGCCACCCACCCACCCTACATATACATATAAATTTCAATTCATGATCGTCTCGCGGTTTGGAGTAAAATTAATTACAAAACTTTTTTGAATAAAAATAAAATTCAAAAGGTGAAATTTTTGAGTGAGTGAATTAATAAAATTTGTATGCATGATGGGTGGGCAGACTTTAAATCTAAATTAGATCATATTATAAATATTTATATTTACTCAAATTTTGATTTTGTTTTATTTTTTATCACATAAAATGTTTGATTGGTTTTAGCAGCAAAATCATCAACAATTAGCAATTAAAGTTGTCATGTATATGTAGGGTGGGTGGGTGGTCTCTATCCCACCCTCCAATCAATAAAACATAATAGAGGGTTTTAGTTAGAAGTTGTAAAATGTAAATAAACATAAAATAATTGCAATTTTTAAAGATTAATTCATAGAATTTTTTTAAATAATCTTTGATGATGTTTTACTGATTGGAGGGTGGGATAGAGGCCACCCACCCACCCTACATATGCATGGCAACTTTAATTGCTAATCATTAATGATTTTGCTGCTAAACCAATCAAACCCTTTATGTATAAAAATAAACAAAATCAAAATTTGAGTTTAAATATAAATGACTTTCTATAGCTAATCTTATCTAATTTTGATTAAAGTCTGCCCACCCATCATGCATAAAAATTTTAATAATTTACTCACTTAAAAATGTTACCTTTTGAATTTCTTTTTTAAATCAAATAGTTTTGTAATTAATTTTACTCTAAACCGCGAGACGATCAGTAATTTAAATTTATATGTATATGTAGGGTGGGTGGGTGGCCTCTATCTCACCCTGCAATTACTATAACAAATTAGGATTTATTAAAAAATATTTAAAAAAAAAGAGAAATTACCCACTGGAATCGTTTAGATAATGTGTAATAATTTGATTTGCAATCATTAAATATTTGAAGTATGTTTTACTGGTTGGAGGGTACGTTAAAGGCCACCGTTCCATCTTACATGTACAATTACATCTAAACCACTGTATTTGCTTGTATTTTCCCCCAAAAAGAAATAAGACAATCACAATTGTGGTTTAAGTTTATGTATATTTAGGGTGCAAACTATTACACTCGCCAATTACTCTAGCATAAACGAAGGTTTATTAGAATATTTTAAAGAAAAATTACTTTTTAAATTGTCTACAAACTATATAATAATTTAATTTGCATTTAATAAATATTTGAAGTATGTTTTATTGTTTGAAGGGTGGTTTTGAGTCCACGCAACCAAATTACACGTACATTTTACTGATTGGAGAGTGGATTAAATAGCACCCAACTGAGACAATGGTTTAGTTGGGTGCTATGTGTTTCACAAGAAAATTAGACAGTAATTTGATCTTCAAACTTAAGAAATTTATAAATATAATTGTGGCTTAAATTTATGTATATATAGGGTGGGTGGTTATCTCTGTCCTAAGGGTTTATAAAAAATATCTCAAAAAAGGAAAATTACATAATAAATATTTCACAATATTTATAATAATTTTTTTTACAGTCTTATTAATATTTTAAGTATTTTTTGGTGATTAGTTAGAGTTTTAATAATGTGTATTTAAAAAAAATAACTTATTGGAATTGTTTACAAACCATATAATAACTTAATTTGCATTCAATAAATATTTGAAGAATGTTTAATTGGTTGGAGGGTGGGTTAGAGGCCACCCATTCAATCTAAATGTACATTTACATCTGAATCACTATGTGCTGTATTCCAAAAAATAAGTCACTAATTTTAGCTCTAAATATATAAAAATATATAAGTATAATTGTGGCATAAGTTTATATGTATATGTAGGGCGGGTGGGTGGCCACTATCCTACCCTACCCTCCAATTACAATAACACAAACGAGTGTTTATAAGAAAAATATTTTAAAAATGAAAAATTACTTATCAAATTGTCTAAAAATCGCATAATAATTTAATTGAATTCAATAAATATTTGAAATATATGTTACTGTTTGGACAGTGGTTTAAAGATCACCCACCCACCTTATATGTACATTTACGTTCAGTTTATTTTTGTGGTATAGACAAATAAATAGACAGTAATATTAGTTATTATCAGTATTAATTGGCCTCTATCCCACCCTTCAATTACTATAACATAAAAAAATT
Organism: Ontholestes murinus; assembly: GCA_963969525.1. NCBI lineage: Eukaryota > Metazoa > Arthropoda > Insecta > Coleoptera > Staphylinidae > Ontholestes > Ontholestes murinus. The sequence goes on along the minus strand of OZ018391.1, from coordinate 20,304,634 downwards.
AGAATTGATTACATGCAGTATAAATTTTAAAAAAATAAAAAATGCTTACTAAAATCACCTGCAACTGTATTTAATTTACATTTAATAAATATTTTAAGTATATTTTATATAACAAGTAATTGTAAAGAATTAAAAAATGAAGAAATTAATAAGAATAGCCTTTTTATGTAAACCTCATAGTTTTAGAGAAAATACAGGCAAAGTTCTATGATGGTCACATCACCAATTTTCCTTGAGGTAACAGTATTGTATCAATCGAAAATAAATAATTTTCTGATTCATAAAATCGGAATTCGTCGCCTGTTCTCGTCGTCAATTATTATTTACGAAAACACTAAACACGTCCAATTACTACTAACCTTTGAAGCATACGCATTTTTCAATTATCCGAAAGCGATCTCATAATCTTAATTGCGTCACGCCCAAGGCCAAACAACAGAAGCAGACTGTGGAATTTGTAACTAGTTCATAAGTATTATTGGTTGACTAAATAAAGATTCTGCCTTCACTTCATAGTCATTAATTAATGTATAATTAATTATACGTTGAAAGAACTTTTAAGAGCAATTCAGGCCAAGATATCGTCAATTAAATAACGAGTAGCCCAATTAACAAACAAAAATCGTGCTAAAATTACCATTGGCGACATTGGCCCCCAGCCATGACATTGTCCGCGAAAAAGTGAATAATCGTTTCCGCCACAATCGGCCGAAAAGCTCATCGTTTTCAGTGGCCGTGCGCAAACTGGCGAAATAAGCAACAGGAAGTCGCTCGTACCGTTTCCGATTTATTTTCGACGTTCGGTTCGGTTCAATGCCAAATGCATAACGTCAACTGTCGTTCAGCGCAGTTTCAAAGATTTGGACCATCGACGTTCAAAGTTTGTTATTATTAAAAGTTTAAATTAATAAAGCTTCTTCCTTGATCAAAAAATAATTGACCTGAATATCCTTGCGTATTAATAAATCCATCCCTCGGCCATGCACAGAAATATCCAGATTCACTTTCGACGAACAGACCGTTTTGTTCGATCCGCCTTGACTTCGGATTATTTCTGATCCCGGGAATTCCGAGCACGCAATGTCGAAATTAACGATTCATGTTAATGCGTTCGAACTTGGGTTTTATCAAAATTTACGATGTCGTTGACTTCGAAATTGTTTTGCACTTACACGAGTGCTGTCAATAATCTTAAAATGCCTTGGATTATTTCGGGCTTGAATCATTTAAAGCATCTTTGATGATGATTCACTTCAGATAAGTAATAATTAAATTGATTTTATTAATTATGCAAAAAAATGTGCATACTGTGTAATATTCCTATTTTATCTGTTATTTATAAACTGTGGAGAAAGTGATTACAAGTTATTTGTTATTATCCTACGAGCTCTAATATGAATTTTAACCATTTTATACAAATATTACTACTGGAAAAATCCTAGTGAGCTTTTGCAAAAATTCCAACGTCAAAACAGAATTCACGCTATTGTCAAATTTAATGCAAACGTATTACAGTTATAAAAAATATGCATACAAACGTAAATTCTCCGCCAAAAATTAGTACCTCAGACTTACCTGTACCCTCAACATCTCCCAACATCTTCAGAAGAGTCCGATCACAAAATGGTAATTATCCACCCAAGTATAACTACTTGCACAACGAAAAATAATAACAAGAACACATCAGAAAATACACCATCACTCGAAACATCGAATCAAATACTATTTACAACCTTCATGACCTCCTAATTTAAAACATATCTGTCACTATAGAGATTAACAATCACTCCAGTTTGAATGTTTTTCTGAATTCTATTCACAAAACACGTTCATATCGGTGTATTCAGAAACACATTCAACCCTCTCCATAGTACGGATTAATAGGTATAAGTCGTATAATACGTTGAAAGTCTTGCGCGTGTCAGAAGTAATGATTTTCAATTTGTAATTTCAGATTCTCAGGTGGATACATGGAGGATAACATGAAAAGCATCATCCTGATTGGGAATTCGACGTTCACGTTCACGGAGGACAACCACAACGTGGGTGTGGACCGTGGCTGCCAAGAGACCAAATCGAAATATCCTGGTGGTGGTCCGGAAAAACAAAACAGCACACCTTTCAATACCATAACGATCACCTCCGTAGGTGGCGAACCTGCCAATCAGCAGGTTTTCGATCAGTTCGGTTACTACTCGAATCTCACCGTTTATTTGAACGATCCGTCCGTGCTAAACAATGCACCTAAAACGGCGGGCTTCTCAATTGCGGAAAACGCCTCTACTGATACCGTCGAGAATTATCCGTTTTTCAATGCCCAAAATCCGGTCGAATTTCCATTCGTCAACACGGATACGATTACGAGCACGAATATGCAGTATATGAATATGGGCAATGATTCCCCGGAGTTTATCGATATAAACTCGTTGGTCATTCCATCGGAGTATCAGACCTGCATGTTGCAAGATTCCAACAAGACGCTGCAGCCGTTTTTGAAGCGAAACAGGAATCTGTTGCCGCGAATTGATGAAGGCGACGGTGATGATGATGATGATGTGATTTTCGTAAAGGAGTATAAAAATGGTGAGCAATCGAATCAGCAGACGGAGAAGCCTGTTAAGGTGTTTCCTGAACCGCGGAGGAATCCTAAGAGGCAGGTGCAGTTGCAGAAGGTTTCGTACGAGTCGGCCTCTAAAATTTCCTTCGATGAGATGTACGATTGCAAGAAGTACAACAAAAAAGATAATTGTGTGGTAAGTATCTAGAAAGCAAATTATTTTAATCTTTTATCATATATAAGATATCTATAAAGTGTTTTTTTTTAACTAGAGACAATTTTGTTAAAATTAATTAACTGATTGTAGAAAGTCATTTGTTAAATATTTTCAAAATTGTTTCAGAAAACATTTAAAATAGTCAAAATAAGACAAATAAGACTGTTCAAACAGGTTAAAGTTGAATGTTTTAAAATAATACTTTGAAAATGTTTAATTTCAACTGTTAAATTTTGAATATATTATTGCTTTTTTTAGAAATTTCAATTGATATAACTATTTTGTTTATCAGCATTGATTATTTCAACTAATTATTTCCTCAAAATGTAAAATTGGCTGAAGAGAAAAACATTTAATATTTTTCTGCGGTTCTGATCGCAGTTTGTGGGCATCAACCATTATTTTCAATGTTTTAATTGAAAACTCTAAGAATTTTAATTTTCTAATACTTATTTTCATTTGTATTCATGATGAGTACAATTTTAAGTTAAATTTTTTTGGTAAATATTAATTAAAACTCATTCAAACTTGACAGTTCTTGACAATACAATTTTTAATTTAAAAAAATTTCAAATTTGCACATTTTGATTCCTAGAATAACAGATGATATTTACGGTAAGTACATTTCTTCATCAAAATTTATAATTTATCAAGATTATTTCATCCAACTTTTCCATTTTCTTATTTATTTATTACCATTATTGAACTCCTTTTCCTTTTATTTGTTTATATTAGTTACAGTATATTAATTGGATGTTAGTATTCAATATATTTCATTTAATAAACCATTACGAGAAATTTAAATTTGCTTTAGGGTAATGGTAGACGATCAACAAGGACAACAGGTGCAATCTTCAGTCCACCAAACCGTTTGAACCGCAGCGACTACAAAGAATGGCCAGTGGACGGTATGCACGAGAAACCTACGTTCAATCCAATCACCAAGAAACTGGCGAAGCTTCCCAATACCACAAAACGAAAACCGGGACCAAAACCCGGCGGACTGTACAACCGAAAAAAGGCCCCCAATACCAAGAAGAAGATGTCACAGGTGAAGGAAAACCAGGCGAACGCGGAGTTTGCAAAAATCACCCACAGCACCTTCCACCACGTCCTAAGCTACATAGACAACCTGAAGGAGTACAACAAACTAACGAGCAATCCAAGCGCCAACAATCTTGAAAGTGCAAAGAATATTTTGCTAGATTCTTGCGTGCTCTACAGTTTGGCAAATGACATTAGTGAGGTGTCTTTGGCTAAATACCTAAACTCTATAAGTGCAAAAGAAGATATCTCCGAATACTTGAAGACCTTCATCGATAACATCGACGAAACCAAGAAGGAAAATGTGTGCAATACGAACTGATTTTAATCGTTTGCGATTTTAATGTGTTGTTGGTACGTTTCGTGCACGATGTTTCAGTGTAACAGACTAGTGTATATTTTGGTTTTTAAAGTTTATTAAAGTTAACGTGATATTTCTTTAAATTAGAATTAGAAAATTAACCATTTTTGACAAGTTATAAAAATTATTAAAATACAAACGAAGCAATTAAAGGCTGTGAATAAAATTTTATGTAAATAATTTGTATACATATCCTATAAAAATCTTAAATATCAACAAAATAACAATTTATTTTTAAAACTTCAAAAAGATTACAAAATAATATAAATTTGGTTATAATCTTGTGCATAAACTAATTAAATATAGTTATTAACAAGGCGAATGATCTATAAAGATTAAAGGTATAGCTTCTAATCCAACAATTCTGTAGAAAATCTAGGAATTATCCAATTCGAACCTAAAAAATACTTACTGAATTTCTTAATCAGCTTTCAGTACCTAAACCATGACTTTACCATCATCACAAACCTTCTCCCATCACGTTATCAAATTTCCAATTAAAGTTACGACATTACTTTCAAACAACCCTCGCAGTAGCGTTCTTCGGCCTCCTGAAAACCCTCGCAATCACCAAACCCTCCGTGTTTATACCGCACCATATGAAGAACAGGCAGCATATGAAGATGAAGATGTACAAGCAAAAGATCGCCATGATGGCCAGCTGATGGCGTCAGTCGCTCGAGGGATCCGAAGAGACTGAAATCGTCGCGTGTTTACCACCCTTTTTGCCCTTGGTGGGCTTCTTCGGCTTCCTGGGTTCTTCCTCCGATTCGGACTCGCTCCTCTCTGACGGTATGTAAATTTCCTTCGTATCGCTACGTTTTAGCTTTTGCTTACTCTTCGAACGGGAAGATTTAGAGTCCGCAATTCTTTCCCCAGAATTATCCCGACTCTTAGTAGCCTTTTTCGGCTTCGGCTTGCTGCTGGCGTGCGAACTGGCCGTCGAGTATCCAGTGTCTTTTTTGGAATTTTGTTGCCTGCTACAAAAAAGCGAAAATTAAACAATTGTTTCATTACGAGTCACACAATTAAATTGATTCTATCAAATAAATAGAAATTTTTCGTAATTCATATTTAAAACCAATAATACAAGAATATATAACTTTGTTAATATCACTTACTTGTATTATTTATTTTATACAAAAGATAAATCCTCCACAATCATGTTTTTAATTTTACAACTTTTTTGGATCTGAAAAGCATTCACTTAATAAATTTCGATATTAAGAATAAAGAAAACACTTTAGTTTAAAGTGGTATAATAAAAGAAAAAGTGTTTTTTTATTCTTAATATAGAACTTTGGTTTGGATAATTGGTATTGAGAGTAACCAAATTTATAGTCAAAATAAAGTTGTATAACATATGTAATACCAAATTTAATATTTTTGATTAAGTGAATAATTTGATTAAAACATTTAGAAACCTTTTTAACATCTGGATACAAATAAAGTACTAAAGAAGGGTTTCTAAGTGTTGTCTTGAATAGATTTCAATTTCCATTTGATAGAATCAATTTTTGTTCTGCGTATCCTCAAGTATTCATCAATATACATATTCCTTCTAGGCCTGTACTCCTCTTCGGAAAAGTCATCCACCTCGCTGTGACTATCGCTCTCGGTTTCCCTGCGTCTCTCGTTTCCGTTCCTTTTGCTTCTGCGCTTTTCCCTGCGACTGTGGTGCCGCCTCTCTCCGTACATCTCCGGCTTTGAAATGATGGAGATGTCGGTGAGTTCGAAATCGTTCTTGGACTTCTTTTTCTTCTTCTTGTCGTTTTTGTTGCTCTCGCTGTGGACCACGTAGAGCCGGTAGAGTTGCAACAGGATGACGAGGGTGTTCTTGCACGTGAAGAAGACGTTCATGTAGGAGATGATTTTGAAGTGGGCGATGATGAGAAGGCGGAAGACGAGGAACGGCGCGTCTTGGAGGGTGATATTGATGGCTATGCCCCACACGTCGATGCTGCAGCAGCAGCTCGTCGAGCTGAAAGCACTGAGATGCGGCGATTGAGGGGTTGAATGGACACATTTAAGGGATGTTGCATGCAAAGCGTTTATTAAACTAGAAGATAACTTAGTGTTATTTTAAATGCTCTTTCATTGAATTAATTAAACGCGATTTTCATATTAAAACTGAGTTTATTTATTTAAATAAATAAAGTAAGGATTAATCTCAGTTTTAATTTGATAACACTTTTTTGTTTTTAGAAATTGCTATTAATTTTTTTTTGTCAGGGTCATGCCATACTTTTTAGGGGGAGCCTTCGTGGCCGTCAGCCTGGATTTCCTCGCCTTAGTGGCCGTTAATACTACGGTAAATTGCATTAAACTCCAAGACCTAAAACATGAACGATAAATTGAAATTGCCTGAAAAATAGAAGGGTCGCCTATTTTAGTTATTAAAGCGCTGAAAGTATAATTACCATATTGAAAGCGTGAGCAGCACTAAAATTGGCTCAGCGGCAATTTTATCGTCTTTGAAGGAATCAAAGAACTCGATGATATCAGCAGCCGTACCTTCAAAATGGCAAAAGAAAGATTAAAACACAAGTTTTTGTTGTTGGATTTGAGCTGAAAGATGATAAGTAACATATTACAGATGGAAAATGGTAGATGATGTATTGCAGATTACAGATAATATACGACAGATTTACGAGAAGTTGACATATAACACTGATAATGACTAGACTAAAATACGATAGAATTTAATAGCCTTACCAATATAAACCAAAAGCAACTGACTGAGTTGATCCCTGGTGAGATCTCCTTTTGGAAGCATCCACCTTCCAATGATCAGAATCAGCATAAGAAACTGCTCAATAAGCGTGATCCAAGTTTCGGTGCTGATTGATATCTCAGGAAGTTTTATATCCACCTAAAACAACAGCGAAACATATTTTAAAAATTATATTTTCAATCTGCACAGAGCTTACCCCAATAAGATTATTAATTTCATCCAAATTTCCAGCTGCTGTTAAATTAAATGGCTCTCCTTTAGCCTTTAATCTTCTATCCACCTTATCAAGTTCTAGTAACCAAATCGGCGGCACAACGCTGGCTAAGTAGAGAAAAACTGAAGGACAAAACCTAAAAACAAGATAAATTTTCTAAACAATTCTGGTTCTATGTAAAATAGCCATGATCCGTGATTTACCCTCAATTTTTTTAAATATTAACTAGTTTTGGTTATAAATAAAGTGCCTTAAAGAAAATAATTATATTATAAACCTTGTAAAAATTCAGTAAAAATCAAGCGTACAATTTTTACTGATTCAAAAATGAGTTTAAAATTTCAATTAAATTAAAAATATACAAACCCTCGTTTATGTTATAATAAAATTCAGGGTGTGATACATTTTCACATTCACGACTATTACTGTTTTATTTAACTCATTGGCGATGGAGGCTTCTACTTCGTTATACATATTTAATCACAAATTGAACACAATTTTCACTTTGTTAGACAAAACAAAGTGAAAATTGTGTTTAACTGTTTTATTTGCCTGGAAACCAGTGATGTAAATAACGTAAATAAAGAAACTAAAAGTAATATTTTAATTTGAATTTATATGATTATGTAGGATGAATGGGTGTTGACTATCACACCCTAAATTTTATTTAATGTGGGTTGTGTATCTTAATTATAATCACACTAAAATAACAAATTATTAATAGTTACTCTGTTTCTTTTAAACGGAATATTATTAACCTTGCATCATCTTCCGCTTTCTGGACGTCTCGAAATCGCCACAAGGTTTGCCCTTGGCGAAAAAAAGAGGGTCGTAAATCGCGGCGGTTATTCGGCGAATGGGGCACGGGGATGAAAAGTGCAAATCACCGGCCTTCGTCCCTGACAGGGCCAATTTAACCGGCTGAATCGTAAATAGGACAATGCATTAGGCGATAAAAGGAAATCGAGTGACGGTTCTAACAAGAGAGGATGTTTACTAATGTTATAACCACTTAGCCTAATACTTCAGATATCGACACATGCACTCTTATACGTTTCTGATCTAAATTAAGAAACCAATATTTGATGCCAAATATATTTTATAAACATCCAGATTATTATGTATTTTGTTTTACAATCATTAACAATCAATTACAAACAACAACAGGCACAGACCGGTTTCGATCTATTTTTGATGATCTCATCAGCATAGCGCAGTTGAAAACAGGGATAGATAGAACTAATTTTCTAGATATTCAATTTGTATCTAAAGATATACAATTTAATTGACAGGTTAATTATATACCGTCTCAATTAAAACTTAGGATTGAATAATATGAAGTGTTTTACATTTACATGAACAGTATTTATATTCACCAGAGTTAACAATTTACTATAAAGTTTAATATACTTAAAACAAATCAAAAAATAAAGTACAATATGATATTAAAACTATATTTTCTTGAATGTCAACTTTAATTGTTTCTTCAAACGTAGAGACAACTCGTAAAATATGGTAAATCAATATTTGTTTAAATAAAAATATAATAAAAAGTTCAATAAACAATTATTTAAACTTTCTGGAAGGGAAAGCTAAGTTTTTAACCATTAAATGTGTAGTGTACAACAAAACAAATAAACATTTAAACAAGAAACTTAAAAAATGATCCTACTATAATCATTCAACGAAACTATTACTGTGAATTTCGTACAAAAACTATATTAAATACCTACAATCTATCAGAGAATCCATTTTTAAATGCTTAATCAACCAGAAACAAAATCCATAGCCAACTAAAATTAATCTACTTGCTAACATTATTGCGTTATTATACTCATCTTCGTTAGTCTTGGATTCGAGGTAGTTCTTTTTATTATTACACCAGAGTTTAAAGATTAAATATACTAACAATTACGTACCATTTCCACTCTTGATTTTCCTTTATGGTCAGTGTGAATACACCCTCGAAAAAGAGTAATAATATCGGCGAACTCAAATACCAGTAGAATGTGTTGTTCTTAAATATGGTCACCTGCCAAACGGCCAGAATCCCGTGAGCTGCAAACACTAGTCTCGTTATAACGGCTTTTATTGTTGCTATAAATTTTGCCATCGTTGTATTGTTGAAAAACAAGCTTTCTTGATGGGGCGAATGTATAGCGCACCGTGGCCAATTTCAAATAAGTCTGCCGCCCGGAATAAATTCATGGCGCATGCGTGAAATAGCGGAAATGCACTAGATTCATCATTGATTGTCATAATGTTTTGTATTTATATTTTATATTAGATATTAAAGCCTGAATATTTAATTTTAAAAAATAAACGGAAAGAAAACCTAAAAAGTTAAAGAATATACTAATTGATTGATTAAATGTACAGGTGTTGAATAGTTGAGGAGTCCCTGCTTTAGAATACAAGTGGAAGATCATCTAGAATGATTGTACAATTAAAATTATGCACATTACTATTTAAAATATTTAAAAAAATGTAAAAGCATTATTCCTGTTTAAATATATTATTAACAACATAAATAAACACAGAGAAAAGTTAGGGTTGTCAACATGCTATGTTTGAAATATACATATATCACGAAAAAGAATATACTGTGAAGAAAGAGAAATGTAAATTATTAAAGTAATTTATATAATTGGATTAAATTTATATTTCTATATTTGCTTTTTGTTATGATCTCTTGAAAATTGCATCAATAACTCCGAGATACATAATTTTTCATAACTTCTATAATTATTGTATAGCAAATTTGTGAGGTTGGTTACACTGTAAGTATTAAGACGTTTTTATGGTGACATATTTTGAAGTCTTCAAAATAAGGTGTTATCAAAAATTTAAACATTTAAATTTAAATGTTTAATACTTCTAAAAGAATGAATTTGTTGCAAGATAATTTTTGGAGATAACCACGGAGTTATGGAAGAGAAAAAGGATTTCTGGTACTATCTTCAAAAAATGCCAATAATCATACCATTCGTCATTTGGTTACCAAAAAAGAAATAAATTATTATTAATTAACTAACAAATAAAATTTTAAGTATAATATGTTTGTTTATATATTACCTGTGAACATAGGAAATGTGGAACTGGATTATTTTAAAACGAACATAAAAGGTATTAATTATTTTAAATTAATTTAATCTTTATTTCCAAAATAATTGTACAAATAAACTACTTGACGTGATGTAAACTTTACACTTCTGAAAGCCCTCTAACACATGCCAGAACCAGAGATCCGAAATTTCAATAAAATTGTGCACAAGCTCACCGCGACGGGGGGGAATGTTTCGGGGACGCCGGCGCCGAGCAAGCCGGGGTAATATTTTTCATTACATATTTTTTTTCAACTATTTATTAAATTACAGCCACTCGAATAAACCTAAATAGCACTTAAATTACGATTGATATCATCAGTCTTACAAATTGCACCTTCAACGTCTCATCATCTTCCGATAGATCGCGCGCCCGACTAAAATACTTTGGCAATGAAAACAACCGACCGGTATGAAAATACAGTTCAATTTTTGTTTTATTTTTTGTATCACAAAGTAATGGTCGAGGCATTAAAACGAGTCCAATTATAAAAATCCACACGACTATAAATTTTACTTTTACTAAACGCTAAACAAAATTTAGTCCCCATGAAAAAGGCGTTGCCGCGCCGACTTGCTCCGCGTCGACCTCCCACTACTCACTTAAGTGTAGATAATAACAATAATAAAATAATCTCATGGCACTAAATAAATAATAAATAGATCTGTTTTTATTTGTATAAATAAATTAAATTGATTATCACCTAGTTTTGAGAAAGAGCTCCTTTTGTTTGTCCTGGTAGCGCTTCGATTTCGAGTGGAGTTTCTGAAATATGTCGGAAACGTTCTTCTCGGGAAACAAGTTGCCCAGGATGCCTTCGAAGAGAACGTACAGGAGTCTACGGTTTAAAATTGGTCGCTGGAATAGTTCGAAGACGGATAACAGGCCTTTTCTCGTCGTTTCTGATCCTATTATGTGCTTTAATTCATCTGAAAGATGTTATAAATAAAAATTTAAAAAAATCACACAATTCTTTGAATTCTAAAATAATTTATCGGCTTCCATTATATGAACGTTAAAGAGTTGCTGCTTACCGCCTGATTAGTAATCAATGCGCGGCGAAAGCTTTACTCACCAGTCAGACAAGATAATAACGCGATTTTAGCTGCAACTCGAGTTCTGTATTTAGCACCATCATCGCGTTCGGGTTTCTTCTCGGCCTTCATTCCATTTGGCCAAAATGATTGCCTAAAATTTAACATTCACATACATTAAAAATATATAATTAGTTTTATTTGTTTATAATTATTACTTCAATAGTTTTTAAATTCAATTTTTAACAAATTAAAATTAATCTGTGCATAAGCAAGAAACATAAAAATGTTTAATTTCCCAAAAGCTACACCAAGGAGAAAATATAGAGTGTAATTTCATAGTTCTCAACTTGTTATTAAATTTATAGTGTAAAATGAAATGCATTTTTATCATATTGAAATTCTTTTGCAATCTAACTTTACTTAAGCAACAAAAATTACAACAATATTACTGCAATCCTAAAAACATATGATTTCCTTACGCTCAAATAATAAAAATCAAAGTTGTCTAACGGCTCAAAATACAATACAGTTTCTAAATTTACATAATAATGAGAGAACCACTAAAATAGCAACAAAAAATTGTCTGGTATAAGTTTATGAATAAAATTTATAATTAATGAGACTTCTATACTTACTTAAAGGTATGTAAATAATGCGCTACGTTCTTTGGACTAGTTATAAAAGATACATATTCGAGTATTCTCCGATTAACAATATCACCAAACATGGTTCTCACTATCTGCCTTAAAATAGTAACTATGCGCCTCCTGAGCCACTGATTCCTCGACTTCAAGTCGAAGACCTCATCCACCAGCAACAGCATAATACGCAATGGAATGTTATCGTCACTCTGTAACAAAAAAAAATGGTTATGTAAACAGGGTGTATCAATATAAAAGTTACAAACATTTAGGAAATATAGAGTACATTTAGACGATGAAAACTACATAGTATGGCATGGGCCACGATAGATGTCGCTACATAAACATCACGACCCGACGTGGTATCTCAATCAGCAACAGTGGCGCCATCTAGGGCCAAATAAGTCCGAAGGGAAGATCATAATAAGAAATAGCTGAGCAAAAAGCCCAAATTCATTGTTGCTGAGACATAATCGGAATCTACCTTTCCACAGCATCTTAGATCAGTGAAAAGGCCGAAAAGCATACAGCAGCGCCTTGAGAAAGTTGAAGAAAGTCCTGGGGGAACATTTAAAAGGACCAAAAAATATTTATTTAATCATCTGAAGAAATGTTAACAAAAATAAACTATAAATTTCAATGAATATATAACAATTGGTCATTATCAGAAACGTAGAATTTTGAAGAAAACATTTTAATACAGTGCAATACAATCTGAGCACAGCCATAATTATTATTAGTATATACGTACCTCTATATCTAGAGAAGCACCGACTTTGCTCGCCTCCTGGTGTTTATAAGGCGTCTTCTGGTGGAAAACCTTTTCCACTACCTCATCCACAGTGTGGATAATTTGTTCCGGCATGTTTTTTATGCTCTTCATGCCGGATTTAATAGGATTAACAATAGTATCAATCTGAAATAAATATAATCAATACCATTTTCGTAAAATAAAATATAAAAATAAGGTCTAGATTTAATATTTAGATTCTTTTTCAAAGTAAATCGATTGCAACAAGTCAGTTTTATCTTATCCCTTTGTTTTGAGAATACATAGATAAATAAATTTCCTAACTATTCTGATATACAAATAGTTTAAGAATGTATACTGTTTAAAGTAATTGTTTTAAACTAAAACTTACCGTATTTGAGATGGGGCCACCTAGCGTCGCCCTATCGTACTCCCCTTGCTCCAGGAACGTCATGAGGAGTTCCCTTAAACCGGGATGTGCTTTGATAATGTGCGGCTGACAGACTTCCTGCATATAAGCCCCCAGCATCTTCATGCGTCTCTCCAACACGGCGCGCTCCATGTTGTGGAATGTTTTCTTGCCGGGAAATGCTATTTTTCCTAAATCCTGATACTGGAAACAAAATTACGGAATGACAAAAGCCAAGGCAAACAAATACTCTTTAACTTCTCCCTAATTAATTAAACTGTTTCCATTCTTGAGGATCTTACATGAAATAAATAAAAATAATTAAACAAACCCATAGTTCATTACACAAGTTTAACAATATTTTTATCCATTATAAATATGTGTATTGGTAAACCCATGTAAAATTCTTCAAGACGATTTATATTTTATATAAAGCATGTTAAATGATAAATAAGATTTTAAGTACAACAACCACCGGATTTTTATTATTTATCATTGTTACCGCTGTTGTATACATACCCTATCTTTAATTTTCGTGTGCAAATCGTGGAAATCACTATACCGCCTGTATATATGCCACTCCTCCAAAAATCCGCTGTCATACTGTCGACTAACTTGCGTGGCGTAAATACCGAACGTCTTTCCCTTCTCACAGACAATTCCCGTTTCTATAATCTTAACGCACAACACAAAATCACCACTGCGCAGCTCCTTCTCGTCGATAGTGTCTTCGCTGGCCGTCGACTCGGATTTCTCCAGCGCATGCGCCACCTGAACCGGCTCCTGCTGAGACAACGGGTCGGTTTTCGTTGCAAGATAAGTGACGTCGCTCAACGAACGCACGTGTTTCGTAGTCTTTTCGAAACTGTCGATCGCCAGGTGGTCCATTTGTTTCTGCAGTGCCGCCGTACCGTTCGTACAGCTCTGCGGGGTGTTGTTGGAATTTTTCGCCTCGTCGTAATTGACCACCTCGAGATTTTCAAAACTGCTCAAACTGATCGCGTCGTCTTCAACGATGTTCTGTTGTACCAAGTCGAGTTCTTCTAGGAGTTTCACATACGATTGGCTCTTTTTAAAAGATGGAAGGAATTCTTCTTGTACCTACACGAATTAATTAATTGATAAATTTATTAATAATTAATTAACAATTATACTCAGTACCTGCATTTTTTCATAAATAGCTTTTTGTACATCGTCGAACCACTGCTCAGACGGCGGCTCGTTCAGGTTCCTAATCCTAAAAAACAGCTTGTGTATCAGGCCAGGGTTTATGTCCACTCTGTACTCGCCCTTGTCGCCCAAATACTGTTCGTAAATATTCATAGCCGTGCTCCGAATGTTTTCGTAAATACTCGACGTGTTTTCATTAATACCTTTCAATTTGTTTATGTGTAAGTCGGAGAGTTGTTGCTCCACCGAAACTTTCCAACCTAAGAATAAAACATCGTTGAAAAATTTGATTTAATTGCGTGAATGCTGCGTCCGTACCTTCTATGTTTAGATAAAAATATAAATATGACTGTTTCGATAGACTAGAGGCGTAATCGATGAAGTACGATAGGGCCACGTTGTTTTTCAATATGAAATGCAGCGGTAGTTCTATTGACTTTATGTTGTCTAGGCTCGTTAGTTCGTACTCTCCGTAGTTTAGTAAATCTACAACAACAAAAATGTAAACAGTTAATTGTTTGTACAAAACATACTTGAAGGTGTTGGTAGGAATAATATGAACAGTAAGAGGATCAAAATATCATAAGCCATTTTCATGAATGGTATCCACAATAAATGATTGAAAATGCGTAAGAGGCCATGCAATAAATTACTCAAAAAAATGCTTAATGTTAAGCTAGAATTTTGTTTAGTAGTTTAGTAAATGAACAAATGAATCTTCATTTTACATTACATTACTAAAAATATTCTTTACCTAAATTATTACCTATATTATTAAATTTAGTAAAATCAATTAATAGCGACATTAAGAATCAATTGAATTGATTAAGATTTGGGAGTCCAATAACAAGTATTTTAATTTTTTTAAAGTTACTGTTAGTGCGGAGGCAATTTTAATTATATATTTCTTACTTACGTTTACAAAAACGTCATTTAAACATTTTAAGAGATGTATAATGGATACATAGTATTAAAATGTACCTATTCTCAAAACATTTGATTCAACTATATTTGATAAAAGTTTGATCTGTTTAATGGTGAAAGAAAAGAGCACTTCCTATTATTAGTATCCTATTATTTCACTAGATAGCAGCACCTTAAAGCAAGAAAGAATGTTCTTAAACACCTCTATTAATTCTATTTCACAAAATAATTTATTATTAAACCAATAAATCCCGAAATTGGCTTGGTTTTAATATTCCATTAAATCACCGACTATTCCCAACTGTTCACATTATTTTATCCAACACCTGTACATTAAATCTATATACACATTTCCTTCACTAATGCAAATGCTTCATGAAATCACCAAATACCAAGAAAAATATGACAACAAATCTAAAATGGATTATGAATTGTGTTTTACATGTTAGTAATAAATAAGCACAAACTCGTTTTTTTTTTCTTCATTGGCTTGATTCTATGGGATGAAACATACGCAGTAGATGAAAACCAACACACGAAGCATAATTCATGAAAAATTTAAAAAATAAACCTTCTCCGGTGTACTTACTCTCTGGTTCTGCTATGCAATCATCACCTTAATTAATAAAACATTAATATTTTCAACGCAATTCACCACTTCGAATACTCACTGTCGCAGTTATCCATTTTCGCCAGCCTGTTATCGATAATCTTGACAACGTAACACAAACTGCTCAGCTGCTGCTTAATCGACAGATCGCTCTCACCACCCGAATCTCGGGACCTCTAAAAATAATAATGTTTTAATTAATAATACCATTGCTGTGCTTAAAATAAATTCATTAATTTAATTATTCAGTACAAATTTAACAGCTTAAAAACTTTTAAAATATTTCATACCAATAATTGTATTTCTTTGGAGACCAGCTCCTTGGTGTGTTTCAGCTCGTCGCAGTTGTCAGTGACTCGGAGCGTCGATAAAAATATATCGTTTGGCAAAGAAACATCTCTTAAACACTATAGAACAAAAGAAAGGGTAGCGCGTTAGTTTTTGCGCACAACAGATGAACAATCGGCAACTCACCAGCCATATAATAGCTTGATTAATATAATCAGGATCGGACACCATTGTTATTAGTGGTAGGATAACGCAATTCGAAAAAATCTCGCGCAGTATAAAGCGTAAGGATTTACACTCGAAATCTTCATCGGGTAATAAAATATACAAGAGTAACTCTACGAGTTCTGATAGGAATTCTGGAAAGTGATTATTGTTATTATTTCTTATCCTCTCAGCAGTTATTATCAGGATAAAATTAATATTCATTTTCATACGGCATGCATTCAAAAAATTAACATTTATTTTGTTTGTTTGTTAGAAAATAAGCTCACCCTTTTCCTTATTACTATCTGTACAAATTAAATCTCTGCAGATCACATTGTTCTCCATCGTGCACTCCAGATCGAAGAAGTAATCCTCGAATGATCTTTGGCCCGAAGAAGACTCGGCCGTGTAAAATTTTGTCGAGGAGCCGATATTGCGTTCCACCTGCACTTCTGCAAACATAGGGTTCTACTCTATCCTGAATAAAGAGAGAATCATTACCTCTACGTTCGCTAATGTTACGGCCGAGGTACCAGGCGATATCGGTTTCACTCTTGTTTCGCTTGTGCACGCGTTTCGGGGAGACTTTGAGATCCCGCCGCGGGGAGTTCCGTGGAGACCGAGGTTTTTCTTCCTGTTTCATCTTGGCGCGGGCCTGCTTGAACAAACGGAGGTGGGAGGCCGCGTCGTCCACCAGGCGCGTCGTTAGATACGGAATCCAATCAACTTCCTTTACCCTAAATCAAATACCCCATCAACACCTTTACAAAGTCATTAGTAAAACAGACCTGTTAGATATATTAATGGCGAGTCTCTGAGCTGTTTTCCGAACGGATTTCTGCGGAAATTCGTCGTCGATCGAAATCATATTGTACCAAGGGGACACGTAGTCTCTGATAATATAGACCAGGATTTCCTGCAAGGAACTGTCGATTAATTCACTGCCGGTCACTCGATTATCGGTCTTCTGCTGTTTCTTAGGACTCAATGTTTGCTTCACCACCTAGCAAACAAAAAATAATAATAATAAATAAATAAAAACCTACTACCTTGATATAAGGATATTTCTCACTTGCTGTAAGCCCCCATCAGAGATTATGGTCTGCGAGAGTGGATTTCCGCCGCAATTCCTGTAGAACTTGTCCACGTTTCCCTTGTTTATATATAGAAGGGATATTAATCTAAAAAAATTATAATTATCATTAATTAATTATCTCAACACTTTTTTAAATTCAAGTTGGACATATATTTTAAAATCCATTGACTTGATTGATTCATTCAGTGTTAATTTTTTCTCTAAATAGAGATATTTTTAGGTGCAAAGAATTATTATAATTTTATTTATATGTTTATAATAATTTTGAGATTCTCTGAGTTCAATTTGATCATTAATTTTTGATTTAGCACATGGATAGCAAAACTATCAATTTCATAACAAATACTTACCATAAAAAATATGTTCCTATAAACAGTCAAACAGGTGTTCCTAATATTCATGACAGCTCATATTTTAACATTCAGTTTGTTCAACGTTATAAGCATTATCAAGTAATTCAAGGCAACACTTATCAACAACACTGATTTTTCATGAGTTTTTTTTATTGGAGTACAAGTGCTACTTGTAAAAACCATTATCTCCATTAAAGATTTTAATTAAGGCATTATTAATGATATGATAGTAACAACATTTAAAATGATGAGATAAGACAAACTGCTAACAGAAAAAATAATTATTTAAAACTGAAACTATAGTGAACGAGATAAGAGTGTTAACTGTTTATATTAAATTTAATGAGTAATACAGATGCAATATTAATTAATATAAAAAATATACTTAATAACAATACATGACAAGCTAAATCTAGATAAAATGTACACAAAAACAATGATTACATTATAAATTATAAGTATTTATTTTTTAAATACTTTATAATGAGAAACGTATATACTTTCAATTTCTGATTAATTAATTATAATGAAGTTTAGTAATGATCTTCAATCATTAATTATGATATAAAGAATTTCTTAATCAAGAACCCAACATTAAGAAATATTGAAAAATATACTATATATATAATACATTTTGTTTTCAGAATCCAAAGTGGTCACATAAAATCCCTTTCACTGAGATAGCTAATATTTTGTTAATTAAAACTGATTAATTCCTACACATTAGTTAGTAATCTAATAGGTTATCTTATTTAAGATGAGCCATCATTCTTAGAATATTCGAAATGTTTATTTTATCATAATTATTATATGCTTATCATAGCTTTCAACTTAAATTAAAATAATAAGCAATACTAACATTCTTAAACAAATACAAATATAAATATTCTGACATAAAACTCAAATTAAAACTTTGTAAGTATTAGATTTAATGCTTTATATTAATAAAACAATAAAAATAATAATACAGTACTAACTGCTAATGAACAATTTCATTAACTGAAAACCAAAAGCTATTATTAAAAAAAATAGTAACAGAAGATAATGATTGATGGATGAAAAGTTAAGATAAAATATAGTTTTAAGCAGATTGATTATATTATACAATCAAAATAAATTTTATGTTTACTTTCTGTTTGGATTTTTACTTTTTAATATTGTAAATTTTATGTTTTTATAAAATACTTCATAATTTAATTCAACTTCACCTTTCAATGATATATAATTTCTTTCTAATTAAGGTGTAAATTATAAGCAATTAGATTCAATTATATTGAACATATGAAGTCGCCAACATATGCTAAGCATACACGTTGCTCCTTGATCATAATTACGTATAATTACCACCTGTTCAAGTTTTTGTGGTGAAAGTGTTTCGAATTACTGGCCGCTCCACTTACCCGATTAAAAAAGTAAATAAAGCCACGGCTAGGGTGACACACCAGTAGAAGCCGAACGTAGTCAGGAAGAGCACGGAGATGAGCACGCTCCACCACCAACCGGACAGGTGACCCATGGCTAGGTTGTGTTGAAAGTCAGGGGGGTGGATTCACCAGGAACAAATGTTGAATGAAAGTGGTGACATGGGGGCACGGAACGCTGACGCCTACTTGATAAACGCTAGGCGCACTTTTCCTCGAAGGTACACCGGTCTCCAAATTCGAAGACGCGGGCAGATATCACATGATAAATAAATAAATCATCGGTGCACGGACGCGTATTTTCACCCACTAACAACAAACGTCATCTCGTAGACAAGTGACCTCGAAATGAATTTCCATTGATTTATAATGTGAAGATGGCATTTTTAAAACAGGTGATTGTAAAGTTGGTAACTAATGGAGCGATCATAGAAAGCACTTTCAAGATGGTAAACTAATAACTTTTGCTTTGGTAACTGGTAATTATTTCTTTTAATTAGTTAAGTTGGCAACACTTTTGCGATATTAAACCAACGAACAATTAAAACCAACAAAAATAATAATTCTAGTTTGAAGTCGAATTATTGTCTACAAAGTATATAAAGTAAAGGTAATAGTAGAAATTGAAGTTAGGATTATATTAACATCTACTTAAATAATATATTTACATTACTTGTAAATTATATAAAAAATTAGAAGATTTCTGAAAAAATACTTTTATAGAATATCCAATATAATTTTTAAAAATCAATTTACTACAAATTAATAATTATTTTATTAACACATATTCACTCAACAGTGTAGGCTCGTATACAAATTTATCATCGAACGACCGTTTCTGCTCCATAATAATCACACACACACACACACACCGTAAAAAAAATGGAAAATAATGCAACTAACTTCATAAACTTCGCGCGAACAACTTACACGCAGATTTATATAAATCAGCATTGTAGTCTTTGGGCGGCTCCGCGTCCTTAATCGGTAAATTGCACAAGTGGCGTCTGATCACTAAATCCCTTCTGGCCGAGAGGGCCCTACGAAACGGACCCGCACTCGTAAACAGATTTTTACGCGTCGCTTGGTGTTCTTTAATCGCCACCTGCATTACGGCCACAGGATGGGGTATTTCGACTTTCACGTCAAGAGGCTCCACTTTCACAACACCGTTGGTTAGTGAGGATTGCGAGTTGCCTTCAACTGGATAATCTTCCTTGATTCGAACGCCGTTTTCCTGTTTAATATTCTTACCTGCCTGCTCCTCCTGGATTTTGGCCATTGCGTGTTGCTGATACACATTTCGCACAAACTCCTCACCAGCTAATTCCACGGATATGCCCATGTTGACGAGGATGTTATGGCTTTCCCATCGTCTCTTGACTGAGGTTATGGGCTTATTGCGCGGCCGTGATTCTGCGACCAAGCTCGCCCAGTCAACGCCAAGCGCGTCGCCCAGACCTTTAATTCTGGCTTCCTCCTCAAGCTCATCTTCAGATATCTCCTCAAAATCTAGATCCATGTTCTCCTCCTCTATCGAATCCTCTTTAACCACGTGAGCAGGCTGCGGTGGTGAAGGCGGTTTATGCATGATGGACAATTGAGGTATTTCAGTTTCTTGTGATTTTGAATCGGTGTCTAGCGAAGGTTCTTCGGGTGTTTCGATAATTTCCTATTATAATGAAAACAATAAGTATTACTAAAATAAATGTGCATTTGTGGCTTACATATACCTCGTCGCGGTTCAAAATTTCGTCCGCGTCGTCACTGATTTCACTAAGATCGTCTGCGAGTGGTTCGTCGACTATGCATGGTTTTTTAGCCTCTAGCGGATTTTCAGGGGTATTCTCCGCTGGCCGTTTACCGAGCAGTGAATCTTTTTTGGGTTCCGGAATTGACTGTTCTGGTTTTGGTTCGGGCGGCTCTTGGCGTAAGTGTGGAGGTTCTTTTCTGCGTACATCCAAATGTGCCAATGTCTCTTCTGTAATACATAAAAAATAGTTAAATATATATTTATAATTATTCTTAAATAAACTTATTAGCAGATAAATTTAAAGATATACAATCAATTTAGTAAATTAAGACCATAGTACTTTTCAAATGAAATCTAATTTTAATAGTATCTAAACTGTAGTGTTCACCATCTCTATGGGATGTAGAACTTCTTGGTCTTGAGTGTTCCCGGTCTCTCCAACTGCCGGTTTCATTCCACCTTCTCCTATCATCTGTGCTCCAACTGTCCATGCTTCTATTATAGTGCCTCCACTCTTCATCGAGTTGTGAGTGTTCATGGTCCCTGGAATCCCAGTTCTCCCTACTGCCTTCCCAATCAACGGGCGGCCGTCTTCCTCGACTGTCCCACTCATGCTCCACATAGTCCTCTCCCCACTCCCTAGGTTTGATCGACTGTGACGGTTGCGGAGGTCGTGAATCCTCTCTGTACCGTCGATGATCCAATTCTCGCTCTAAAAACATATATTTTACAAGTTATCAATAAAACAAAGAGACATAAATGTAAAACAATCAAACTTTACTGCCATATAATCCAAAAACGCAGAACTGGAACTAAATATCAATAAAAATCTTAATTAATATACATTTAAATTATTATGAATAAATAAAGCTCACCTCTATCAACATTTAAACGATCTTCTCCATAATGTTCCATTTCCAAATACCGTCTCTCGTCAAGTCTACTCCTATCATAGGGGCTATCATACCTCTTCTCTTCGTGCCTATGCTCCTCACGAATTCTTAAATGGAAATCTCTGTCATGTTCACGATCGAAACTACGATCCATTGATCTTTCATAATTCCTATCAATCCTTTCCTTATCCAACCTCTCTGGCGACTTCCTAGACCTCGACCTGTGCCTTGCCGGCGATCTACGATCGCGTTCCCTCCCTTGCCTTTCCTTTTCCAACGATTCCTTCCTTGCTGGCGGAATCCTATCCTGAGGAAGAGGCAGGAGGCGCTCCACTCTATCACCAGATGGTTTATCGAGCCCACGATCATCCCGCCTCGAGCGATCTTTAGCGCGCCTTTCCTCCTCCTTTTTAGCCAACTCTTTCAATCGTTCTCTTTCGCGCTGTCTTTCCTGACACCGAGCCAAAGCCTCCTCGCGCTCCTTCTCCCTAGCCGCTTCACGTTCCTCCCTAGCCAATCGCCGTTCTCGTTCCCTCTCCCTCTCGCGATCGCGTGAATCCCTCTTATCTTTGCGGACATCCTTTCTTTCCTTACTCCTAGAATCTGGTCTCTTCTCATACCTCCTCTCCTTTGGGGGACTCTTGTGCACATCACGCCTGCTACTACTGCTCCCACTACCTCTAGACCTTGAAGGAGACGCCTTTCTATCACGAGAATGTGAAGAATCTGGTGAATCTTTCTTTTTTAAATCTTTACTTGGCGCGCGTGAATCGCGTTTTGGCGACCTTTCCTTTTTCTTCTCCTTTTCACGCTCTTTAGCCCTTTGCTTCTCCCTCTCACGTTCCTTTTCCTTCTCTCTTTCACGCTCTCTCTCCTTTTCCCTTTCCCTTTCACGTTCCCTCTCGCGCTCCTTCTCTCTCTCTTTCTCCTTTTCCCTTTCTCTCTCACGATCCTTTTCCTTACTCATCTTCGGTGAAGGAGTCCTGTGTTTCTCCTTCCGATCACTCGACCTGCTTGGTGGCCTAGGAGATTTTGATTCAGATTCACCTTTCTTAATCGGTGTAAGAGTTTTTATTTTTGGAGGTGGAGTCTGTGAAAGTTTCCTCGATTTCACAGGTGTGGGAGATTTAGCGTGCACTTTTATTTTATTCGGTGTGATCTTTTTAACTTTCTCAATTCGTGTTGAAGATTTAAGTCGCTTGCTTGATTTACTTTTGTGTTTACGGCGTTCACGCTCACGTTCTGAAGATGAAGAACTATCACGTTTCTTAGTCTTTTTAGTTTTCTTACGTCTGGTTTCAATCGAGGACGAACTACTCGAAGAAGACTCATCGCTGGAGGTGCTGGAGTCAGAGGAACTGCTCGAGCTTTCCGAAGACGGACTGCTCTCCTTCTTGGATTTCTTTTGTTTCTTGTGAGCCTTACTTTCCATCTTCATTTGTAACTCGAGTTCTCTCTGTAGTTCTAGCCTGCGTTTTTCTAAATCGTCCGGATCGGCATCTTCTAGCTCCTCGGGATCCCACTGTTCCCAATCCTCTTCAGGTACACCGGGGTGGAGTCTCTTGTGGGCATTGTCTTTCGTGTGGCGTTTCTTCTGTTCTGTCTGGGATTTGGCGAGGCGCTGCTTGGACGGACTGATCAGGGTGTGCGTGGAGGAGTACTTACAAGTCTTTCCATAAGGACAAGTGCCGTTCTGGGCCCAGTGGTGACAGAACTCCTTGTGGATGGAGGCCGCCTTGGTGCCCAATCTCTCGAAGACGCTCGGCCTGGATTTCTGCACTCCCTTCGGTTTCGGCGACACGTTCACTGTTATTTTTCTTTTCACTTGCTTTGACATCTTGTATACTGTTTGTACAAGTTTATCGCTTTTATTTCGAAAAAGTACTTTTTTGAGGCTACCATATTTACGTTTTTTCTATTTATAGGAATTCTCGGGTGCCCTTCTGGTCGCGTACTGGAGATGGCACCACTCTGATTGCATGCTACGTTTATTTCGGGCTAGCTCGGGCACTAACTTTGAACATTTCGTCGGGCGCGCACCGCAGATAGAATCCGTTCGCACTTTATTCTAATTAAACACCGTGCCCGAAATTGATTTAGTTACGCCGGACGCACAGACCTCGCCAAACAAGCTGTATATGACAGCTGGTTTCCTAATACGAGTGAAGTTGTTTATGAGTGCAGTGGCGTTTCAAGAAAAATATAAGAATAAGAAATGTTATAAATAATTAAAATCTTATAATTAATAACATTTATATATTATTGTTAGTTACTGTAAAGATTACGCTTATATAATTCTATTAAATGATTATTATAATATTTAATTTTTTAAGAAATGTTAATGACGATAAGTATTTTATAGAACGAAATCCAGGGGGCGTACATTCTCATCTTGATATGAACAATCTATGGATTCTGTAACATAGGGTTACCAGATTTTGTTGGTAATAATTGCTTGGTGACACTATAAAAATGGTGTACTTTACTAATAAGGCTTTAAAAGTTTTGACAAGGATTATATTCGTAAGGATATACATTTATTTATATTGCATTTTTTATAAATGCATCTACAAAAGACTAACAAATAAATGGCATACAGGATAAGGCAAATAAAAATTATTACACAATTTAATTAATGTTTTAATACTCAATTGCGTCCTGAATTATTCTCCAAATAATTAGTACTTTGTGTCTTACTTTAATTATTATAATAATTTAACTTGAGTATTCACCAGTATTACACTATATATACTGTGAAAAAAAGAATAACTAATATTAAGTTTCTTCGCGGAACTCGAAAATTATTATTATCATTATTAATAGATCTGTTGCCGCTTGAGAAGCATACGGTATCTTTTCAGATGATTCTTCAGCTGGTTTGTAGGCAAGGTCGTTAGTCTTGTCTCGAACTCGAAAATACCGACAGAAAAAAGTTCTACAAGTGATAATTCAATTTAAAATAGTAAATTATGAATGAATCCACTATTTCTAGGTGTTATTTAGTTTTTAAGAAAGGTAACTATTATCTACTGAGCACCTTGCAACAGAAAGCCGTATGAAGATGATAATGTAAATTCGACTGATTTCGACACTAAATTCCCTGATAAGTTAAATAATGGGTTGTAGTATTTTTGAAAAATCATGAATTTGTAAGAAATTGTTATTGAAAACTTTCCTTTCGGGCGATGAGTCAATTGACGAATTGACCTCGGAGTAACCGCCAGGTGCGTTCGCTGAAAGATTGATCGATCCAGTCCATGAAACAAGTTGAGTAAGGTCAGTGCGGTGAACACCGTGACACTATATTTTTTTTTGTTGGAAAATTACTTCCCGTACTAAAGATCGTTTAAAGGTAGTGGTTTTAAAGAACAAACTTGAAAATTGGAATAAATTAAAATGAATAATAAAAAAAATATATACCACAATTTCAATTCTTAATTCTATAATTTTGATGAAGAGCACAATTGCGAAGAACAAAAAAAAGACCCAATTGTGTTCTTCATCAAAATTATAAAATTGTGTTAAATGTTATGTTTCGTAATATCATTTTGTATGTTTTTCCGTTAGATCTTATTGATATGTGATGCATCTTCACGCATTCGACCGGTTTTTTTAATGCGTAGACAACGCACATTTTAGAAACCGAGACGTCGACCCGACAATTTCAACACGGAAGATGTCGGACAGGCTCTTGCATAATGCAGTTTCCCTTCACTGTTAAACGGATACAAGTTAATCGTATTCACTTCTGGCAACTTGTAAGGCCCACAAAATTCCAAGACTTGTACAACTCTTACCTTCTTGGCGCAGTTAAACATGGGAATTAGCAAGTGCGTAATCTGAGAAACGTGCTCGCACACGAACACAAGTTTCGCTCTAATTATGTATCCTGGTTTTTCCGAAGCCAGTAAAATTTATACTAAGTGTAATGACGGTATAAAATGGGCACGTGCTCGATGTGAAACACACTTTCTCTGATTTGATTTTGTGAAAATTATTGTAGTTGAAACTTATTTCAAATAGGTTTTTTCGTAAATTAATTTCATATAGCATTGATGATAATAATAATCTTTATTTAGTAATGTTGCTATCTATCTATAATTATGGTTGAATTTAAAATAAACATTATATTAATACTTTGGTCTTAATATCTTTATAAAATATTTTTAAATAAATTTTCGTTATATTTATGTGTCCATCCTGTACAGTAACAATTTTCTGTTCGGTATTTACGAAATATCATTAACGGACTGATGGTAGCTGCATGTTTGCACACGTGGTCCAAATATTGTTGTGGTGATTTGGACATCGTAAACGACCGAGCCAAGGCTGTTGGTTGTCTTGGGTAAATAAATAAACACATGAGGAACGAGAAGCAGTTCCTGCACACCTACGACACGCGACAGGTTGGATTTAAGTGCAACCGCAGTGCTGACCGGACACGGACATGGCCCTCAAGTGCATCTTATTGATTTCCACTATCTTATCGGTCATACTGCAGTTCTCTCAAGGAAGACCGACCGGTAAGTCATAATAACTTAATAAATAAACAAATAAGAAAGTACTTATTTTAAATATAATACTTTTTCCAGTATTTTTATATCAAGTATTTTAGAATGATCAATGAATTTTAATTTTAACCATAATTTGTGTAGATAAATTAAAAACTTTCTCTACAAATTGTTTATGTTCATTTGATTATTTTTGATTTTTATGATATAAATTAAGTAATTATTAAAGATATACGTTATGTTTAATAGTTTTATTCAATGTGCTAACAAAAATTGTCTAAATATTTATATATATATACATGAATTCGAAAAAAATTTAAGAATCTCTTAGGTCATTAGGTTGATACAAACAAATGGCTGATGATTAAACGTTTTCGTTTCGTGGATGTGCAATAAAAAAGTCGTACGTAGATGGAATCTTAATTATGCATTTTGATTTAATAGGCGTGCGTCATAATTGGGGGAAATTTTTAATACACCGGGATTTATAATGTATTCGTTTTTAATGGACCCGGATTTGATCTAAATTAGCATCGTGACTGTAATTATCATTAAAAATCATCTTATGTAATATAAAGTATCCA
Source organism: Ontholestes murinus (assembly GCA_963969525.1). Classification (NCBI taxonomy): domain Eukaryota; kingdom Metazoa; phylum Arthropoda; class Insecta; order Coleoptera; family Staphylinidae; genus Ontholestes; species Ontholestes murinus. The sequence continues at coordinate 20,277,754 of OZ018391.1, read as the reverse complement.
TTAAATATTGATCAGACGTATTTATAGTATTTACAAAAAAAATAATAAATAATACGTTTGTATTGTTTGTTTCCTGTAATAAAAACGTTTGTGAATATTATAACTAATTCTAGCAATTAAATTTATTTTCTTCTAAAAATCAATTTAGAAATATTGTTTATAGCAAATAATTTGTATTAATATTAATAACAAATTTACAATCATAAATTTTAATATACTTGTATATGTTGTATATTAATCATTAATTACGATGATAATTTTGATCTACGCACTTAATCATACATATTTACTGTTTTTAAATAGTCAAAACGCCTTTCTTTAGCAATAATAAACGTTAATTATTTTTTTTTTCAGTATTGGTCGACTATTATAAGAACAACAAGGAACCTGCTGTTGAGTATAAATACATGGTATATCCTTTACCAGCAGGAGAGACAGTTTGGTGGAAAAGAGGAACGCATAGGAATAAAGCGCAAAAACCTCACCAAATCGTAACGCCGTAATAGTTGAATGTTGTTTTTTAATATTAATTAATGATTACAATTTTATTTTGTTTTTTTTTCGTTTTTATACTTTATATAAATAAAGATTTTTAAACCAAAATGATGAACTATTTATTACTGCAGTGTGTCAGTTTACACCAATGTGCAAATATGTATTACGAGGGCAATCCGGAAAGTAGTATCCGTTTGGCAAATTTAAAAAAAAAACTAGTGTATATAAACAAATATCAACGTTTTACTTATAAATAATATACCTTTAACTATTTCTCTACATAGTCACCTCGAAAATTTAAGCATTTGTCGTTACGTGTGACGAGTTTTTGTATCCCAGCTTCATATTTCTTTGTCGCTAGTGTAAGATACGTAATCTTTCTTTCCTGCCAAAAAATCCTTGAGTTTTGTAAACATATGGTAATCTGAAAGAACTAAATTTGGACTATAGTAGTTGGTTGAAAGTTCTACCGTAATGATTGTGGGCCGTCCCAAACGCCAGGAGGATAATCTCTCTTCCTAAGTTGAAATTACCTCAAAAAGACGACTCATCTATAACATTTTCTTCTTCATTTTCTTGAACATTATACAGACTCATTCAATACTAGTGAGGCGTAATTTTGCACACAAACACCTGAAAGACTACTGAACAAGTTAGCACACATCCAGCGGCTACTCTATTCGCCAGCGCTCCGCACGCTGCAAACGGGTATTACTTTCCAACTATTTCCCTCGTATACTCACAGCGGCATTAACAGAGTAAGCCATGGATTTAGCATTAATTAAATCTGTTATTATAGTATAGAAAATCTTGGCCTCCTTCGATATATACATCAATAAATTTGACTTGACCTACTAAGTAAAATTAAAAGTTTTTAAATCCTGAAAATTATACATATTTTATACATTTGAATTTAGCATAAACTAAAATTTAAAAGCGTTCAAAATCAGTTTCTTATAGAGGAAACATTAGGGTAAGAAATGTATTTAATATAGACAATCATGGCCATCTTCGACATTTACATTAGTGAATTCGACGGATGAGTTTCCTAAGTGAGCCATGACTTAGTTTACTTACTTTCATACGTGAAAATCATGGCCTACTAAGAAAAATCAAACGTTTAATTTAAAAATCCCGCAAGTTATACACATTTTATGTATTTTAATGATAAACTTAATTTTAAAAGGGTAGTAAATTAATATTTCTATGGCCAAAAACTAAATTAATATTAGGAAATTAAAAACTATTTCCTTTATTACACTAATTAATCGATTCTATTAGTTAAATTAAATAAAGAATTTAAGTAGTGTAACAAAAACAGTGTGGGCTCGTCCGGGATTTGAACCCGGGACCTCTCGCACCCTAAGCGAAAATCATACCCCTAGACCAACGAGCCGTGGTGATCATAATAGTAATTTTATTTGTACTCAAACTGTAGAATCAGTATTAAAGAAATTATTTATTTACAAACTAATGATATAATGTATATTTTGAGTATTTAATGTTTTCATCTAATTGATATCCTTCTGCCCGGTGTAGATATGAATTCATTCGATATGAAAGTAAATACAATTAAAAACAAGACCTTTTACAAACTAAAATAAATAATAACAATTTTATATGTCATAACATAAGACTGAAAGTATGAATGTTTCTTAACATAACATGGCTACATAATGCAGTGACTATTCGTAAAATTCGGAAGATTTTATGTGTACATTTAGTTGCATATGGTGAGGACAACTTTAGTCTTTCATCATCAAACTGTCAATAAAATACAATTACAAGTGTAAACAAAACAAACTAATAAATCATTTGAATTTAAGGTCCAATATATTTACAGCTTTTTTTAAGATTTAACCTAATATTCACTGACTTGCAAGTTTTTCTATATGTTATAATTGTGATTCATTTTCTATGTTTACAATTGTAATTTACCATTGATAAGAATATTTATAGAAATTTCGCTTTGAATTTGAAATTTTAAATACTCTATCAGAGAATTGCGATCAATTTTGAAAAAATGGTGACTTTAATCTGAAGGTACTTTAATAACTTTTATTAATCTCACATTTTTTCATTTCTGAGAAAAACGAAATTTATTTTTTCTAAAATAAAGAGAAAACATCTTTATTGTAGATAGTATTACAATATATAATTGATTATAATAATTATTGTGTTTCTTCGTCCTCTTCTGGGTATCGACCATAGGTCTTTCAGCCTTTTCTAAAATAATAATAACGCTTTTTATATAATAAATATAAAGCATTTTTTTAGATATAAACTTTAATTTTTGATACGATTTGGACCAAATCCTGTTACTAAAATTAAAAGATAAGATAAGTAAAATAACGGACTTTCCCTTATCAACTATCATCGAATTCCACCGAACCGTCTAGAATTTTTTTGTGGTGTAACATTAACAAACAAATAAAACGATTAGAACGTTTCCCGAACTTTCAGCACTACTCTGTATATATTTGTTCATCCATAATTTATTCAATACTTTTTGCGCTACTTTCTTGATGGAACGAAATTTCAAAATTTTCACTTTGAGAATGATCGTAAAGGATCGAAACACGTGTCAGTTAACTGAAAATAAAATGATTGAACATAACAAGTGCTTTATCCATAATTATTCCTGTGGCATTTATTACATCGCCTTAATAATTATATTTACGCCAAATGATTTAAAAATACATTTATTTGTTCATTTCAACTTTTATTATTTATTTACACTCATTTGATTCTATCGGGTATTTACTTAAGGTACACATTTTAGTCTAAATGGTTTTAACATAAATATTTAACTCTAGTCCTTACAAAAATAATAATACAAATGGTAAGTGAAATAAATACGAGCGTCTAAAAATAATTCCTCCAGTCTGTATCGACATTATGCTTTTTCCAATAAGTCTGCACCTCAATGGGAGCGGAAACGTCGAACAGAAATATGTTCGCAATCTGCTCTAGAAACGTTTCGGCATCAAAATGATTTTCCTAAAACAAAACAAAGTTATTAAATAATTGAATGTATTTTTTAAACTTGGTGTAATTAATATAAACATTAAATGTCAAAGATTTGCATAAGAAAAAAAAGAAAGTTATTTAATAATTGAATATAATTTATGGTGTAATCGAAGTAAAAATATTTGGAGATAATTTTGTGTGATTATGTTAACTGATGAGGCTGTTAAATGTTGAAAATTCATATTCACTTGTTTAATTGTTAAAGTAAAAACAAGTCTTAAATTTTCTAAACAACTTTTATTGCTTGCCACACTGTGTCGAAGAAATGTTTGTTTTTCGGCGAAACAATTGTTGGACATTTAAAGCAATAATAAGTGTTTAGAAAAAGTGCTGTTTTTACTGTAACAATTGATGTGATTAGATGTGACTTCTTGTATGAATTAATATGCGGATCTAAATATATTACATTTTTTGTACAAACTGGAAATATATTATATCATAATGATGGTTGCGACCATTACTACGTGGTAACTCATAATGAACACTGAATAAAACACTTACTATATTATAGTGGTTAAAAACATAGTAAGTGTTTTATTTAGTGTTCAAATATATTATACTCTGTTAATATTGCTTAGTGAATTTATTACATCGCACATGTAATCTCAATGAAAAGTTAAACCTCAAATTAAAACCTTTAATTACAAGCCTTCAAAAGCACAAAAACAAATAATAAATTAAGAGAAAATTTTGTATATGTAATTTTTTATTTTATTATTATTTTTTTGTATTGTAATTCGTTAATCATTCAGTTCAACAAAAATTTATAAAAACATTTTTTTTGTCGTAATCTTACAGAGATAATAAAAAAATCACTATTATTGTTGTTTATAAACTAAAGGAGTGGTCGTTGCGAAAATAAATGAAAATATGCAGTAAGCAAATTAAATATCGAAATTTGTATTGCAGTATTAATTATTATTAATTTTACTAAATAAAAACTTCATACATGTTTCAGTTATTATGTATTTCTACTCAAATTTCTCCAAAAAATAAACATTTACTTTTATTGAAATAATTGGAGATTAGGATATTGGCCAACCTCATTCCATTCCACTTAAACTACAATAATATGATTGTGTTCACTAACCCATTAACTCTATATTAGGATTAAATATGTATTTGAAAACTCAACTCTAAAAATAATTCGTTTTTTAAAATCAAAATCAAAAATACTGCAAATATACAAAAAAGGTAATAAACAATTAACCGAGAAAACAGTAAAACATTACTCTTGAAAAAAATCTAAAATGTACCTTAATTTTTTAAGTTTTAATTTCAGGGACTAAAAAAGTATGAATAAAACTTATAATTTGTGTAAAACAGGTTTAGATTTACCAAAACGAGTTAACGCTCTTACTCACAGCAGTTTAAAATTTACAAAAATATATAAGAAAAAATTGATTGAAAGTTTGTTAAGAACAACTAAAAACATTCTACTACTAATTTTGTATAGATTAGTTAAAACTTTTTAAATCTTCAAAAATTAACTATAAAATTTATATAACTAAGAAAACAGTAAAACATTATTTTAAAAACAGTTGGAAATGTACTTTCAAAAAATAAAATTTATTGAAACAACTGAAATTTGCTAAAATTTTTTGAATTTTCTTAAAATCGGTCTAGATTTACAACCGGAATGTTAATATCCTTACTTATTCCACCAAAAAATTTAAATACAATACAAAAAAGAACAAAATTTATATTCAATACATATTATAATAGAAAAGATACCGTTTTTAACAAAGAGAAACATTTTGTTACACACTTTTTAAAATTCAAAAGAGAAAAATCGAAATATTGTTTATAGCAGATTAAAACTTTGTTAAAAACAGATAAAATTTTATAAGAAACACTTTAAAAACAAAAATATAAATGAAATTTTATTTAGTAACAGTTGAAACTTAAAACAAAATAATTTAAAATTGAATTTAAAACAATTAAAATAAATTAAATTTGGTAAGTAAAATCAAATTGTTTAGAATTGGCTTTAAAATACATGAAATATAACAAGAGAATAAAGGATATTTGCATAAAAAATTGTTAAAGTCTTTAAATACGTTTTAAAATAGTTAAATTTAATTTTTATAGCAAATTTTACCAAAATAAAAAGAAAAAAAAACATTCAAAAATCGGTAAAGACAGTTCAAAAGTAAACAAATGTTTCCATAAACAAAACAGTAAAAAATTCAAAGAACAAAATATGATTAAATAATCTGTTGAAAATTTAAAAAACAATAAAAATTTGATTAATTAAAATTAAAATGGCTTGAACGTAAGTAAATAAATAAAATTAAACTAAACTAAACTAAATTCTATATATTAAAGAATCGAGCAATTGATACAATTTCTTAAAATCATCTTGTATTTCTATTGTTAAAAAAATCGATTTAGAATTTTTCAGTGTTATCTGTACCTCAAATTTCTAGATTTACCTTATATATTTGTTCAAGTTTTCTCATCCAGATTTTTAGAATATTCAGACATTTTTTTCCAGATTACTAGAATTACATTTCCCCGCAATTGTTCCTTTAAATATTATTAATGATTCATCATTTATTGTTTTATTCTATTTAATTTTTTTAGAAGTTCTTTTACGTCCAAATTTTGCTGTCATGATTTTTCTTTAAGATTTCTACAATTTTCTTCGAGAGATTATGAACCGTCCAGTAAAATTGATTCCAGATTTCTAAATATCTTCCAAATATTTACACTTTTCCGTTATTTCCTGTTTTATTCTATCGGAATTTTTCATTTGGTTTTTTTTCAGATTTATAGAATTTGTGAAATTTTATCAATAGTTCGATTCATCAACAGTTTAATAGACATTTCTAAAAAATGGAGATTAAATTTAAAAATATTAATAATTAGTTGAATATTTGCAGAAAAAGTTATTAAAATTTGCTTAAAAGTTGAAAATTTGCTTTTAAAAAATTTAATTTAAAAAGAACTAAAAATGTATTAAGAATAAAATTAAAAATATTTGAATTTACTTAAAACAGGTTTAAATTTAAAGCAATGTTACTTATAGTAGTTAATATTTTATAAAAAATGTTCAACAATGATTAAAACTATAAATTTGTTAAAAACTAACTAAAAGCTTTCTAAGAAATACTTTAGATAAAAAAATATAGTTAAAAATAACTAAAAACTTACTTAAGAATAAAATTATAATTGAAATTTTGTTTAAAAACAGTTGAAACATAAAAAAATAAAATTTGATTGGAAAAATTGTTAACATTCTAGTAAATTAATTCAATTTGATATGCAAAATTTATTGGAAATTATTTAGAATTTGCTTTAAAACATGTAGTTGATATTTAAGAAAAAAGTTAATAAAATTAAATAAAACAATTGTAAATCATAATAGAAATAGTTTGAAATACGTTTTTAATATATAGTTGCAATTAAAAAAAAACAATTAACATTTTTTACACAATTGTTAATTAAAAAAGATAGAATTAGGAACAAGTAATAAATTTTACAAAAGATTAAATTATTAATAAAAACAGTTTTCAATTTATTTAAGGATAGAAATAATTTAACGGTTGAGGCTTCTACTTCGTTATACATTACAATTCACAAATGAAACACGTTTTAACTTTCATTTTCAAACTAGAAGTCTACATCTTCTTCTAGTTTAAATTATTAAAATGAAAAGATTTCTTCTTCTTTTGGTTTAAAAATGAAAAGCCTTCTTCTTCTTCTAGCGAAAAGTGGAAATTATCGAAACTATATTCACTAAATTAAGTCTCAGTTATACAAGTAATGTTTAAAAGTGGTTCACTTGAGAAATAATTTAAATTTTCCCTATGAACGAACAGTAGGAAATATTTCCTGGAACAAAAACTGTTAAAATTTTTCTAATTTTTTTAGATAAAATATTAAAAACTTGTTGAATTGACGAGACGGATACATGCTGAAACTCCATAACAAATTGAAATAAAACAATACAGTTGGGAGGGTTTCACATTTATTGTTGAACACAATGAATGAATGAAGGCGAAACATGCTGCAGTGTTTAACAGTGTTTAAATGCGAAAACCTCCCAACTGTGTTGTTTTATTTCAATTAAAAACTTGGTTTAATAAGTTATTAAAAAGGTTATCAAAAAACAGTTCGAATAAAAAATTAATTGAATATTTGCAAAGGAATAATTAAAATTTGCTAAAAAATCCATATTCTACCTAAAAACTAATTTAACAATCTGTACAAAAAATGATAAAATGATTTATTTCTTTAAATAAACTGAAAGAAAAATAATAAACCTAAATATATCTAAAATTGCTTAAAATAGATTAAGATTGACAAACAGAATGTTAATGCCTTTATTTAAAATGGTACAAAAAATTTAAAAAAAAGAAAAATTGTGGAAATCAAATTTAAACTAGCTTAAAAAAATCCAAATAAATTATTATAAATTTGTTAAAAACAACTAACAATTTCCTAGAAAACACTTGACTGCTTTTCAGAAACAAAAATACTGAAATTTTGTTTAAAATAATCCAAACTTAGAAAACAAAAATATTAAAAAAAAAGTAATTAAAAGTTTGCCAAAAAAATTAAATTTGGTACGCAAAACAGTTGGAAATTGTTAAAAATTTGCTTTAAAATAGTGACAATTTCACAAAAGGATTAAAGAAATTTGTCAAAAAACTAAAAAAAAAACAGTTAAAATGTGTTTTAAAATAGTTGAAATATTACGAAGTTAAAAGAATTAATTTTATTTATAAAATGATTATTTGCAAAAAAAACAACTAACAACTTTAATTATTGTTCCCTGTCTACAACAACCACGGACTAGTTTCGATCTGTTTTGGATCTCATCAACAGAGCATAGATGGAGGGAGACAGGGATTTTTTTTTTCAAACAGGGATCCAGTGCAACGCTTACACAATAGATAGCGTCTTTAAGATAATATCTTAAGAAAAACTAAAATAAAATATTTTACAAAAAAAATAAAAATTTGTAGCAAAAATGTTTAAATTAATTAATTAATTAAATGAAAATTAAAATTTTGCTAGAAAATAGTTATAATTTAAAAATAATTTTCTCACTAAAAGAATAGCAGAAATTTCTTTCAAGAATAAAATTTGATTAAAATAATTGATTTTTTTTAACAGTTTAAAATTTTCTAGAAAAATTATTGTAATTTATTTTAATACTAAATGATTACATTATTTCAATAAGGAAAACAGTTAAAAGTAAAAAATAATCAGTTGAATTTTTGCAGAAAATTAATTAAAAGTTGCTTAGAAACCTGTGGAAAAAGAGTTGAAAATGTATTTGGAAATTGGAATTTCTTTAAAACAACTGAATTGCTCTAAGAATTAAACAAAAATATTTGAACTTGCTTAAAACCGGTTTACATTTATCAAAACATGTTAATGTTATTACTTAGCATAAAGAATTTTTTAATTAGAAAAAAAATGTAAACAGATTAAAACCTGCTTCAAAATAGTTGATATACTAAAAATAGTTCGATAATCTGTTAAAAATAGATAAAAACTTTCAAGGAATCGCTTTAGAATTTACTTAAAACAAAAATATTATTGAAATTTTGTAAAAAAACATAAAACTTAAAAAAATATTTTTAGAATTTAATTACAACAACAGCCACGGACCAGTTTCGATCTATTTTTGATCTCATCAACGTAGCACAGTCGGAGTCAGGGAAACAAGTTTTACTTTGAAGTATTAAACTCCCCAGTTAAACCGCCAATTAACATATTACCATAAAGGTATTATCTATTGTCTAAGCGTTGCACTAGATCCCTGTTTAAGTGGATAACCAAATAACCGACGAACAAATTGTTGTTATAATTGTCTCTTTTGACAGTTCCCTTGATTTATCGATGTTTATCCACTCAAACAGGAATCTAGTGCAATACTTAGACAATAGATGGCACCTTTATGGTAAGAGTTTGTTACTGATAAGAAAATGTACATTTAACGTTTAATAAACAAGTGAAGTAAGGAATAAATTGAGTGTAATTTTAATTTACAAAACACTAAAACACACGTAAACTCAAAACCAACAATAGTGTTTATAATAATAAAAGTTGGAAATTGTTTAAAATTTGCTTTAAACAGTTGAAAATTCACATTTTTTTCGGACAAATTTTAATAAGAAAGAAAACAATTGACAATTTGTTAAAAACAACTAAAACCATTCAAGAAACACCTAAACACTACGACTACTACTAGTCATTAAAATAAGAGAAATTTGCTTAAAAATTGTTACTTTACAATAAAAATAAGCACCTATATACCTCTAAGATTGCCAATACAAAATATTATTCTTTGTTACATATACACTACATACTCATAGGCAGATGTTTAACATGTATATACTCACATCATTATTGTTTACTTCTCCTAAATAGCTTCTCTTCTTTTCCTCCTCGCATCGGAAAATTTCATAGAGCAACAGCCCTCTCATTTTACATTCGCCCACCTTCAGTTTCTTGAGTATTTTAAGGATATCGTGGCAAAAATTTACTTTCGTCTGAAGCAATTCATCGGACACCTCTAAAAAAAAAACATTCAAAATGTGCTTTTAAACTAACTTACAATTAAGATTAGATGCGATTTTACAATTTTAATTAGTCTTCGAATCATTCCGAAATGTCATACTTAAAAACAAGAAACTAATTATCATACTTGAAATTGAATTATAAGTATATTTTATGTATCTAAATTTTGAAACCTTTTAGATCTTTAGCAGAAATTGCCCTTTCAAATAACGTAAACACCGATAGTCTATAATTATCTTGATTTTTAATTTTTGTATTCTAAAATTTTTATTATATTTAATAAATATTGAAAATAAAAAAATTAAATGTTACCATTATTTTATTTAAAAATTTGTAGAGAATAATAAAATAAATCATTTACAATCGTTTGTACTTTTGTATAAAATTTAGAATTTTCAAAATAATTACGTCAACATTGTTTACAATATATAAATGGTATAGTCTATCAATAAATAACCATGCCCTTGTAGAGATTACAAGCCAAAACCTCGAGATTATTTATGGAGCGCTAACAGCAAAGATAGAAAGCCGTCCTTTTAATACTTTTACTAAATTGTTTTATTAAAATGGCGTGTGTAATTTTTTGTAATAAAAACAAAATGAATAATCATCTATTATTGAAAATAAAAAACCATCCTGGCGTTTATAATAAATTAATAATTTTTAATTTTTGGATCTTAAAGGCATTCACTTCGTGGTACATTTCGATAATAAGAATAAAGAAAACACCTTTACTTTTTGATACCAATTAAACTTTATTTTGCAGTGATTAGTTTCGACTACACTGTAATGAAATGTAATCGAAACTAGTCACTGCAAAATAAAGTTTAAAGTGGTGTAAAAAAGTAAATGTAAAATAATTTTTAAATTATTTGTTAATTTTCTACCTATGGGCTTTAATACATTTTATTTTGTAATAAATGTTTATAATTAAAATACAATTATAAACAAATATTTTTTTTTAGTTTCAATATCCGTGCATAGTTTGCCAACACTGTACGATACATATTTAACCCACATATGAAGGAATCTGTGACGCACTCACGTGCACCGCTTAAATCAATTAATATTCTTAGCAGCAATTTTTCTAAAACTCGAACCTATTTTCGTCTCCGAAATTAAATATAGACGGTGCCGCGCGTACTAATTACCCACGAAATATTTTTACCTGAGTGCAGATATCCATCTTTGTAACCCAGCATCCAGATGACACGGTATTTCATCTCCAAGAAGATCTGACTGTTTTCGGGGACGATCTTCGAAATTCTTCCCTGGTAGAATCCAATGATTTCGGCCAAATCGTCGGTGTCTAGGGTGGTGAGGCGTTTCGCTAAAGCGGTCGTGATGAAGCCCACGGTGGTTTCTGGAATCCTCGCCTCGCACGATTCACACCTCCATTCGGATTTACTCTTCAGGGGGTCGACGGGAATCATTTTTCCATCGCATTTCGTACATAAAATCGAATTCATGTACGTCGCGAATTCCGTGGGGTCGGTGCAGCGTTTGCAATCGCACGCGAAGTGTTTGGTGCGTTGGAGGTGGTATCTGCGGGTGAGAGTGCCCCATATTAATCTACAGTACGAGGTGAAGATTTCTTCGTCTTTTTTAATTGGAACGGTGGTGCGTAATATCATGAATTGTTTGGAGTCGAAAACGTGAGTGGTGTTCGGGGTGCAATTGTGGTTCATTAAGCTGGAAAGAGGGTAAAGCCCACGGAGTGTTGGTACCTCGTCATAAATTAATACTTCGAAAGCGTTGGCGTCCAGGACGGCACAAGCCATTCGCATAATTTTCTCCTCTTTTTCTGGAATATCAAATTTCATTCTGTTTTTCAAAACTGTAACTTCTGTTCCGTGCACGGGATTCAAATGTGCGGCTAAATTTTTCATTAATTCTGCCCCGGATTCATCAAGAAATAAGGAACGCACTGGAGTTAAGCAACGATAAAGGTTCCTCGTAATCTCCGTATCTTCGTTTTTCCACCCATTAATTTTTTCACACTCTATCTTATGCGTGGCGGTTTCCTCGCACGCATCACTACAAACCAAAAGTCCGCAATTCTTAGAGCAATCCCTCAGGTGCTCATTTTTATAACATGAAACGCACACCTCCCCAGGCCTCGTACGGGGGCCCAAAATCAGCGGGTAATCAACAAACACCACCTCACCAGCATTCAAATCTCTCCTGGCGAAAACACCCCTACCACCGTGTGACGACTTCCGCACCTCCCAAGCGGCATTCCTCTGGAGGATCCCGTTCCTCTGCAGATGCTCGTCGATCAGCCGCTGCACCTCGCACATTTCGGGCGCGACACGTGTTGCGAAATGATGCAACTCGTCCTCAGGAAGTGATTTATTTGCAATTTCGTTGACGTGTGGCACCGCTAAATCGGTAACGCCGCAATCGATTCGGGGTTCAGGAAAGTTTCACCACGTGTGAACCTTATTTCAAGGCGCGCGCGCCTTTTTATTCGCCGGGCCCCATCGCGCTTCATAATGTTTTCGTAAATAACCTGCGGGTCGTAAAACGTCTAATGATGTATGGAGAATATTTTGAAAGGGAAAAAAACGTAGGATGAATCAGTAGGCGGCGGAATTAATTTAAGGAAAAAATAAATCCAGATTTTTTCGAATGTAAACGTTTAAGATATTAATAATGCTGTAAAAAATATATATTATAATTAACAGGTGGAAGAGAGTTTGCGCGGGATAATCAAAGCTGTTGGGGATTAGTTTGATGGTCGATGCTATCGTCTGTGAGCTTCCTTTGATGTAATAAATTTACTTAACGCATGAATAATAACGCGATTAGTGATTAGTCATGTAGAACTTAACAGTAATACTTAATAATACTTATAACAAATAAAAACTCTAATAACAATCATTACAGTTACTATTTAAGTATAAGTCCCTTAATTGTTCTTTTATGATTATAACTGCATTCCAGTTGTTTAGATAAAAACTGGAATTATCAATTATTTTTCGTGATTATGCGGCAAAGGTTAAATTTAAAATTTCTTTTTCTTCATCCCATTCCTGACATCTTAATAAGCACTATTCTACATTGTCAATTTCTCTTGAGATGTAAAAAAAATCATCTCTACTTTTTTAATTTTAGCGAAAGAAATTGACTTAACTAATAACTCGTTTCTTCCTAGTTTTATCTTTCCACCCATGCTATTAGGTTCCTTATTAATTTGTAAGTTTATCTTCCTTTTGTAAATCGGGTCATTAAGACATGTTTTAAATGGCCATGGAGAAAAGCATACGAATAATAGTAACTAGAAATTTAAAGGCAAGAATAACAGAGTACGAAGCACTATCTTCATGAATCATTAGTGTCCAAATAGAACTAAATTACAAAATAGAACTAGTATTTGGACAAACGAAAGGAACTGAAGAGGAGGCAAAAGAATTCTATAAAGAACTACAGAAAACAATAGATAAAATAAGAAATAAATGTAATAAAGTTATAATAATATGCAAAAGTAGAACACATCTAAATAGAGGCCTCGAGATGAGACTCTAAAGAAGGATAGCAGGAAGGACAGAATAGGAGAGACTTACCAACGAAGAAATTAGATAATCAATTAAACAGGAACCGATAATAAGAAAAATAATACAAATTCAATTAAACCGGTATGGTCACATGATCAGAATATAAACGAACAAGTTAACAAAAACAATATTCGAAGCAAAGAGTATAAAAAAAAGAAAAGAGCAAACAAAATATGAATACAGCACATATCAGAGGCAAGGAAAATACAAGGGAAGACGAAGGAGATAAAAATGATGACTAAAAATAGAAAATAATGGAAAAGATGTCTAAATGAAAACAATTAGAACCTAAATCCGAAACCTAAAGGACGAATAATTTTCCTTTTATTTTCAAATCCCATGAATATTCACCCTCATGTAAGTCTTGTGAACTTAATACCAAAATCTCCACAAAAACTATTTGATAACTCCTAATTTGCCTTAATGCTGCTGGTCTTAATGCAGCCCGCAATCTCCTTCGATTTTTATTTGAATTTAGACGTTCCATCCATGCTGGCGCCCCATACAACCAGAAGAGGGATGGGAGATATTTTAAATAGATGCATAAAAGGAGATTCGGAAGATAAGAAAACACAAGGATCGCTAGTCATTGATTACATAGTCATCAAGGGCTTTTTAAAGAAAGAATTGAGAAGAATGGAAGAAGTAGAAGATGTAATAGACCATTTACCACTGGAATTAGAGATAAAAATAGGCAAAAGTAAGAAAACCGAGCAAAACCAGTATGTGAGGAATTGGATAGTGGTGTAAATGCCATTAAGGATATGAAGTACAGATTAGAGAAGGTTCAGTGAGATGTAGTTATATCAATAAAAGAGTTAGATGATATCATAGTGGAATGCGGAAGAAAATTGAAGGGAAAAAAATGAGAAAATGTGTACTTGGATTAATGAAAAATGACGACATGCAAAGAGAGAAGTGAGAAAGGTAATAAGGGAATGCATACACAGAGGATGAATAGATAAGCATATGAGAGCAGCTAGAAAAAATGGTGATGTGGCCATCATAGTACTTTCCCTATATTTTACTCGAAAACTATGAGGTTTACACAAAAAGGCTATTCTTAATGATTTGTTCACTTTTGAAATCTCTACAATTATTTGTAATAAAAGTTTCACATAACTCTAATAGTTTATTAGCAATTGACAAAAAATGTCAAAATTTTCAATTTTTATTTTTTTTCTTGAAAGTTAAGAATTTTATGAAAAATATGTTTTCATAAAACTTGTTCAGTTTTTTATTCCCTTTAACTTTTGCTTGAATCGTTTTTTAAATTTTTTTATATTTAGAAAAATATCACGAAAAAACAAAAAAACGCCTCGAGTAAACATCCACTTCCGGTCTGTGAATGTTTACCAAAAGCTTTTCAGTTCCAGTTTTTAATGATAAAACCTTAAGTTTAAAGTTTCATCTCAATCAGATTATTCGTTTTTGAGATACAGCGCCCACCGACAGACAGACAGACACACACACAGACACAAAAATTTTTTTCCCAGAAATTAGTGTAATGGACTCAGGGGACCTCAAAACGGATATTTCCGCAAAAAAAAATTTTCAAAAAAAAATCACGATCACAATACTTCCCCTATATATACTTCGTATATAGGGAAAGTAAAAAGTATGTTAGTATATAGGAAAGAAGCAGGATACAAGCCCTGAAGAGAACGAATGAAGAATTACATATTTTTAATTCATCACTCGTTGTTTCCAGTGCCTGTATCTTTTTTCTTTCATATATACTATTATTAAAAAAGATATTAACGTCCTTCAGGTCATTGTTCTAGATATATGAAATGTTTTCGTATTTTTAAATAATTACTTAATATAATGCTCAAGTATGACATTTTTGAAAGAATCATATTTCCGAGAATTTTCAATTAAATCAAAATTGTATTTGTTTGATGTTGATTTGCCATTTCGTATTCATGTCAAAGAATGTCATCTAAGTGATCTCCGTTCTTTTCCACGTACTCATTAAGTCGAGTTGAGAAGTTGTTTATGCATCCTTCTACAATATGTTGTAAAATCGCTCGAATTTCTCGGATGATAGCATTAGGCAGCTGACCAAGGGTCCGCGGTTTCTTAACAAATGTAAGTGGGGTTTTTTTGGTGTCCCCTCGTAACAAAATAAGTCGTCCTGGAAATTATTCTCTCAAAACTGCTATAGACTCCCCTGAGATGTGGTAAGTGGCCCCATCTTGCCGAAAAGAAGACTCTGCTAATATCAACATTGTAATATAATTATTTGGGGAATGCAAATTCAAACGACCAGTCTCGGTAAAATACATTTATTGACTCCCTGGACATAAAAAGTCTTCTTACACAAACAGCTCAACTAAATTTATGACAAACATTACGCTTTGTCAGCTATGGAAGCAAGTCACTATTCTGCGTGATTTTTTTCCTTCCAGAGTTCTAACTCGAGCCATATTTTCAGGAGTTCTGACACCTCTTTCTCCACCTCGAGGTACTCCAGGCTTTAACGATCCTCTAGTACGGAGGTTCTGCACCCACTTCAGGATGCAGTTTCGCGTAGGAACATGGCCGTGCTTTCCAAGATTGAATTGTGCTCGAAATATGCGTTATGTAGCAATTACAGAACGCCCAGTTTCGATGTAAGAAACCGTGGTTCTATAACGACTACACCAAACAAAATGGCAAGGTTGGGTGGTCACATAACAACCATTCCGAAAACACTAGGTTGTTCCTGCGCTGAGTTACACGTGTTCCAAAAACATCCAGTACTTACCAGTGAAGCATAGATGTGGAGTCTTTAAAGAAAAATAAATAAAGAGGATTGTTATTGTAAGATTGGACAAAATAATGTAGAGAAAACAGTGAACTTCCATGTGGGATAGGAGACGTAATTTTAAGAGGAGTTATTAAAGATTTTACAGAGGAAAAGGTGAACAAAAGCAACGAATGAATGTTGGCATGTTTAAAAGGTGGCGAGTGCACGGGAGATTGCGTAGATACTTGAATAGTAATCAGCTCCGTATGGAGGAAACGTTCACCACGGAAAGAGCTAGATGTGAGTTAGGAGGAAGGAGGAGGAAAAGCTTTATGAAAGATATTTCTAGAAAATGTGTATTAGCACATTGACAATCAAATGTCATTAAAATAGCTCCATGTAAAATGGAAATAAATATGCCCGCAAAGTTTAAAATATTGCCTAATGGTGAAAATGCTCTAGTGATAGAGAATTCCATCACATGAAGCAGAAAACCGTCTGAGTGGAAGAACATATAGTTAACTCCGCCTGAAAGTCATGTGAGTTAAATTTTTGTAATATTTTTATGTATATTTTGAAGTTTTTCCTATATCTAATATTAACCGGACATTAAATAAAAATAAATAAATAAAAATGATTATGTGAGTGAAAAGGTTGGCATTTGACAGAGAAGGGAGGAGGAGTGAGTGCAGAGAAACAAAAAGATATCCGAATGGATGAAGGAAGATGGTGCCTGGGAAAACACTCCCATGAAATTTGGATGTAAAAAGAAGAAGAAGAAGGAAATAATAAGAATTATTATTAGTATCATTTATTTATTCCAATATGCTTACACAACATTCCAAAATAGTACATAAAATCTATTAATATCAATAAAAATTTCAGTCACATATGAAAAGAGCAGAGTTCACAATAGAGCGTACCAACACTTTCTAACATGAGAAACTTGCTTCTTGAAATTCATCTCAAAATATTCCTTCTTTATTATTATTTCACGGAATCTCATGTTGCAACAATAATGAAGGTATTACTATTATATGCCAATTAAGGATCTTTTTACACTGCCTCTATTACATGTGAACAAAAATTTCCCTCAATTATAACTACTAAATATTTCATCTTGAATTTAATTTCTACTTCTTGTGCTAAAATATCGATGGTTTGGCCCAATATTCTTTTCGTCCTTCTTCTTGATAGGCTAAGTTTTATTAATTGAAAACTTCAACTCCAGGTTACCTAATCTTCTAAAAACCATTTCAGCTGCTAATTTTACCTCACTAATTCTTGTTATAATTAATAAGTCTTCTGTAAATCCTATTAGTTTCATACCTACATGTAAATCTATACTAAAAAATCATGTTTTGTTTAATTATGACCTTGGCCTTAACAATATAGTCAGCTACTAACTAATCAGGGATAAACAAAGGATACTTTTCTAAAATTCATCATAACTTATATTTCATACTAAAGGTCCGAACACTGATCCACATGAATATTCAAATTCTTCAATTTTTTTCCTTCCTGCCCTCATAAAACAAAACACGCTCTTAAAATTAGCTTTTATACATCTTTAATAAATAATATTGAGTTCCTTGTTTCAAATAATCCTCCAAAAATCATTGGGGATGTAAGGGAATTAAATGCATTCTTTACATCATTTTTTTATTTTGTTTAGGTTCGAGATAGCAGCCAAGACTTCCTCCACTGTGAACAACTCTTCTAATTCCTGTTAACCGTTGTTAATATCAGGAATATCGTTATTGTTTTTTTGGCGAAAACATTTTTCTCAACCCCACCAATATCCAAGTTCTCAGATTTCCCATTGTTACTTACAATTTTATAAGGTCTTTTCCAAATATCATTATCAACTTCCTTCAAAAGTTCTTAAATAATTATTTTTTATAATTTCCACACAGTGGCGTACCTAGAACTTTTGCCGCCTGGGGTGGTCTCTAAATTTCTATGTAAACATAAATAAATACTCGTATATTAAATTAATTTATCCCGAGGTGAAACATTTTGATCTATAAACTATGAATTAAAACACTTGGTATTGTTTCACTGATTTTTTTTTAAACCAGTGAAACAATACCAAGTTTTAATTAATAGTTTATAGTTCATAAATAAATAATTGTAATTGAGACAAACTATAGGTTTTTAAGATTGGATGTCATATTTAAATTAGGCAGTAATAAACGAGGCCGCATAAGTTAATATACCTTTATAAAAGTACAAGTATATATCTTTTAATGGCCACAATAAACTTAAAGAGGTCGTAGGTAAAAAGAAGCTCCTTTCGCAACGACGCTAATAGCAATTGTTAAAAAAATTCTTAGCAAAATTACAATATTGGGTACAGAGTTTTTCAATCTATAGTGTTGAATAAATTTGAGTATATCAAAAGGGCCTTCGTCTTCGTCTTTCCAACGTTTTGCCTCTTCTTGTAGTGCAGGTACAGCCATAAAAACCGTGATCCGTTTGCTTTCAATATGGAACTGTTCTTTATCAATATCAATAAATTCATATATTTGACATTCAAATTCTTCATTTAATAGGTTACATGGTATTATACATGAATATTTTCTTGCAAGGACATGCAACTGATCAAAGCGTTCTTTTATTTCTTCCTACTTCTTGTTCTAAGGATAGTCCAAAGTCTCGTGAATTTTCCCCACTCATATTTTTTCTCCTTCTAACTCGACGTTCAGTCTCCAACTCTTTACAATTCTGCTATAACAACGTTTTGTATTAGCCCATCTCTTTGTTCCATGAAATCGATTTGCAAAGAATTTCGTTTTATATGGCATTAATGAACATTTAACCCTTTTATTTGCAGGTATTTTTGCGCGTCATTAATTTTCAAAAGGACGGATTCCCACAAATTGAGATAACATAGAAAATTAAATGAATTGAGGAATATTCCAGCATCTGATGCCGTTTTACTATTTTCTTCTTCAGATGTCAATTTTTCCAAGGCGCTTAAAATGTAAACAAAATGTTGTTTTACTCTAGTTACTGCTTCTGCTCTAGAGCTCCAGTGAGTTTCTACGCTTCGTTTAATACCTTGACCAGTGACAGAGAGTAAAACATCCCATCGACGAGTAGAAGAAGAAAACAGTGAAAACAACTGCTCGATAGTTCCAAAAAATGTTATGGAATCGTTAGCAGTAGAATCAGCGTGCAAACATGCCAGGGATTTATTAATTTAATGCGAATTTGACCACCGATGGCTTTCCTGTCATGACGGCAGCATTATCGTTAGCCTGTCCTCTGCAAATGTTTATATCTAATTCGTCATTTTCTATTTTTATTTAAATCATATTTGTGATTTCCTCAGCAGTTTTTCCTTTAGTTTCTACAAAGTCAATAAACGATTCTACAACTTGAACTTCGCTGCCATCAATAACTACATATCTAATAATTTTACTGGTTTGATCTTTGTGGGAAATATCTAGAGTGCTGTCAAATATCATACAAAAGTATTTAGCTTGCTTTATTTGATCCATAATGGTTTTTCTCACTACGCCTCCCAATAGCTGTATGAATTCATTCTGAATTTTCGGCGACAAATAGGAGATACTATATTTATTACCAATCTTAATTTTTAATACATGTTCATGTAATACTGGGTCGTATATAGCCAACAAGTTAACAAACTCTAAAAAAATTCCTTTATTTTCGATTGAATTGATGTCTTCACAATGACCTAATGACCTCGAAACGCCAAATTTTGTTTTGCTAAGAATCTAATTATATCAATTATTCTTGTAAGAATTTCCTTCCATTTTTTGATTTCAGTATCCTGTTGTTGTAGTTTATCAAAAGTTGCGCCATATCCAAGTCTTATTTCTAATTCCTTCCATTGAAAAAATGATCGAATGATCAGTGGGCTCAACTCGTGTTAACTTATTTTGGGATTAAGTTTCCACCATTTGTTAAAACCATTTTCCGTGTTAAACTTGATTGACAATGAAAATTAAGCAGTTTGCAGCAAAAACAAATTATATTCTTATATTCTCTCCAGGAATACTCTTGTATTATCATCAATGTTGTGGGGCATAATCCAACATCTATCATAGAAATTTCAAAAATTGAAACTTGAACTTTGTACTTTATCTCCATTAAATGAGGCAGGTCTTTCCTCTACAACAATAGTGGATGAAGTTCTTTCGCCTTCGAGAGCGAAAAAACTTCGCCAGTGGTTGACGCAACAAAATTAAAAGAACTAGATCCACGGGAGATGTATTTGAGTAGTGCTCCAGTATTTTTATTCTGTGTATCCTCCCTTGCCTTCTTTTTCTTTTCAAATGACGCCCCGCTTTCTTTTATTCGTTTCGTCCTATTCTCATGGAGATTGACCTAAGGTCGAAACTAGTTGGACTAAAATTAAAAAATCAGTAAAACAAACAAAGTGTTTTAATCAAAGTTCTATTAATAAAAAAATCTCGCTTGGTTTTTCTGCAATTTTCAACAAAAATTAAAATTTGATTCTTGACAACATTAACAAATTAATTAATTAATTAACAACACTTAATATAAAAAATGCCGCTCGATGCGGACCGCACCCACCGCCCTCCCCTAGGTACGCCACTGTTTCCACACTTAATTTGTACTTGGCTTCAATGAATTTCTCTTCACACTGCCCTACAGCATTTAAATACATTTTTTCTCACTTTACTGACTTCCTTTTTCGCATCTTTACTTCTGTCACTCCACCACTAAATTGCTTTATACGTATTAATTTTCCTTCTGCGCATTGCCTCTAGATTTTTTTGTTGAAAATTTCCTTGAAGCTTCTTCTACATAATTTACAGCTCCGAACCTTCCTTCCACATATCTTTTAAATTTTTCATAATCAGTACTATTAATAATCCAATTAATTCTGTTATTTTTTCTGTGTTGATAAGTTTTCAAAATAATTATACCTATAATCTAATTGATACTGGTTGAGCTACACTCATGATGGAACGAGATATGTAAATTCGATGATGTAAAACAATTGTTAAGTTCCATAATATTTTTATTTTCAGTTGCCTAAAACGTGTTTCATTCCTGATCATTTTCAATTAGTTTTGTATTTTGAAAATGATCAGGAATGATCGAAAGACGGGTCTGGCAAATGAAAATAAAAATATTATGGAACTTAACAAGTGTTTTACCTCATCGAATTTACATACCTATGATCACTCCAAAAAATCTGTTATTGATTTCGAATTTCACCTTACAAAAGTACCATCATTTCCAAATTATGAATTACCAAAAAAAATTGTAATATCATACATCTAATATCTAATCTTGCTTCCCCATAATGATACTTTAGAATTACAATTACGGATTAAATTGAAATAAAACAACACAGTTTAACTTTTGACATTTATTGTTAAACACTGCAACATGTTTCATCACACAGTGGTTTCATCACCGCTAATGTTGTGTTTTCCGAGGATGTGTTTAATTGCATTGCTAATTTTACCAAAAAAGGTTTCTTATTATCATCATATAAATATTTTTAACTGAGTTTAGTTAGTGTGTCTGTAAATGTAGGTTTTCTGTAAATTTCAAAGTTAAATTTATTCACACTTAACTAAACACTTAACTAACGCACTTACTATGTTTTAACCACTAAAAATTATGTAATATATATATACATATATTACAAAAACGCACGACTTAAGTTTCGACGGTTTAATGTCATTATCACAATCCTTATGATTAAATTTATTCTTTATTGTTTTTGTAATTGACAAATGTAAAAAATGTATATTGTTGTTAACTTCTTGTTCTAATGTAAAAAAAAAGAAGTATAGTTTTGAAAATGATAGGCTAAAACTGTCTAAACTATAGTCACCAATAAAGTTTAAAAAAAAGTGTGTGATATTAAGCAAAGGTATTTACAATCATAAATATATATAAAACATACCAATTATTTTTATTATAGTTAAATTTCGTTCATAAACCATTATTATATCACTACTCAATTTTTTTTTTAAATCACCATTTGTTTAAATTAATTTGTAAGCATTTTAAATTTCCTTTTCATCCTCTAGTGACATTCCTTAATTTTTCGTTACTTTTTAAATTCTATTTAAGCTTGATTTATATTTGCGTTTTTTATTCATTATTACATGCCTCTTTACAAATTAAACATTATTTTCTTCCTTGGAAACTTTAACGGGACACCCTGTATATACGATGAAGTTAATTTGTTAAATAAACATGATAAACAATTAACTATACACATTCTCATTTCTAGGAGATCAAAGCAAAACAAATAATAAATTTTAAACGCTGTGTGAAAGGAAATAAACGAGTTTTAATTGACGGTTTGTTAATCCCTTACTTTTTTTAAAGTTTAATACATAACATTTTGAAACATCCTGTTGAATAATAAAGCCGAAATTAATGGAATTTGGGTTGTGGAAGCGCGGACAATATGAGTAATTGGCGTAGCCAGCTGGAGTATTTTGCCAAGACTAATTTTCAGTAATTAAAACAGGCATCTATAAATATAAGCGGACAAACTAATTCAATTATCTAAATATATACGTGTAGACAAAGACGACATGGCCATTATTCTTTTAGAAAAGTCACAGCCCGAGTAAGTGCTTCGGATATATCAATTATTCAGGACATTTTTCATGCAATTTTTTTCACACTAAAATGAAATCTAATTATATAATTTATTCATTTGGATAAATATTTTCAATAAATTTGACGAAAAATTCCTTAAGTTTAATAATAATAATTATTACGGAAAATCTCCTTTAAAGATAATCTATAGAAAAAATTAATACAAATATGAATAGAGTTAAATATAAAAAAACACTTGAGCATATATTCCTTACCATCTTCAGTAAATGATGTATTAATCTAGCTTACTCTCGGCCCATCTCAATACACTATGCGTTACTTATCGCTCAAACTAGCGTACTCGTGACCTAGGTCAATGATTAATTTATTGGGGTAGGTTATGAGTACGATAGGTCATTGAAGTGTTTATTGTGATAGGTCAAGAGTACGCTAGATAAAGTATATCCTAGGTTTATAATTATAAAAAACTTCAACAATTGAATATAAATTTAGTAAACAGTTAAAGTTGTTACTTGACAAGTGCTTTTATCGAGTTAATACAAAAATGTTTTACGCGCTAAAACAGAGCATTGTTACAATACAAAAATGACAATTGATAAACACTCAAAAAATGGAACACCGCTACCCGATTAAACAGTTGAAATTGTTAGAATTTGTTTTAAAAAATGATAATCGAAAAAACCAATTAAATATTGATGAAAAAATTGAGGAGCGAAAATAATTAAAAATTATATTAAGAACAGTTGTTGAAAGCGCTCGAAGGTCGTAAGAGAAAGTAATCAAAACTGACAATTATTAAGAAAAAACAGTTGAATTTAAACATTTTAAACCAACAACTGAATATCACTCCAGAAAACAATAAAATAAAATAACCAAAATAATTGATAATTAGAAAAAATACGAAAATATTTCGTAAAATCTACAACAAATGAGTCTTATTAAGACTACGTGATACAATGTAGTTAACACAAAAATGTTTCACCATGGTTACCAACATCAATCAACCATTAAAAAACAAATGAAATTACCAAAATGAGACATTTGAATGTCTCAACATGATACAATTGAAATTGCTAGAAAAACATAATAATAAAACCACAATTTATAAACAATTTTGCAAAATCTTGACGAATTCAGAAAAACAATCGAATGATACTACTCCAAAAACATTTGAAATTATAAATTTACAAAAAAAAAATCCATAAAACAGTTGAATATTGATAAAAAAACTTAAGAAATTAAAACTATTAAAAGGGCTTTTCCAGAAAGCAAGTAAAATTAAAAGTTATTAAAAATTATTATTATTTGAAGTTGTTTAAACAATTGAAAGTGCTAGATAATTGCAAAAAAAACAATCAATAAAAGCGAAAATAATTAAAAACATTTGGGCCGAAAGACCAATGGTCGATAGCCCGTTCACAAAGCACAAATTGTAAATACTATTATTGTAAAAGGGAAACAATGTGAATAAAGATAATTAATATTATTAAAAATATTTTTGGAATACCAATCTAAAAAGCAGTTGAATAATATCGTTGAAAAACAATTGACAATTTAAATATAGTTAATATAAAAATGTTTCATGGCGGGTTAATTCAGAGATTAATCAATTATAAAAACAGTTGACATTATCAAAAAACACTATAACAATTGAATATCAATCTAAAAGTCAACAACAATAAGAAATCCCATTGCAGAAAAACAAAAATAATTAACATTGTACACTTAATAATAATTATTATAAAAAAAAAAAACAATTAACAAAATGTAATTAGTTAATCAACAATGTTTTATTACTGATTACATGAGAAATTAAGCATTCACAAAGAAAACAGTTAACATTAACACAAAGCGCTTAAACAATTGAATGTCTCTAAAAAATGCTAAGATTTAAAAAGAATACGTATGTATTAAAGTCCTTTACGCTGTAGAAAATTAACTAATAATTAGAAAAAACTTCGTAAAACAATTGACTACTACGCCAAAAATTGAAATTGCCAATTAGCATTGAAAATTATTAAAACAATTTTACAATTGCTTGTTTAAAAATTAAAATAATTGAAATTGCTAGAAACTCGTAAAAAATCAATTAATAATAGATTACAACAACAATTAATATTATTTAAAAACAACGGCTGGAATTTAAAAGACGAGACACCATAACAATTAAAAACCATTCAAGAAAACAATTTAATTTCTTTAAAAAACCAAATCATAAAAAATAGCTGAAGTTGACAAAGCACTAAAACAATTGAATGTCTTTATATACAAAAAATGACAATTATGATAAAATCAGTTTTAAAAAAAACTTGATAAAAAGTAATTTAAAATTATTAAGAACAGTTTAAATTATTGAAATCACTAGAACAGTTGATAATTACTGCAGAAAATGGTTAAAATTGTTATAAATTAATAATTAACAATCGATAAAAATATTTGAACTTTAAGGAAACAATCGACAAAAGCATTTATTTAAAAACATCGCTAAAACAATTGAAACTCTTAATATTATTATGTATTTATAAACAATTGAAAGCTACCACTCCGAAAACAGTTGAAATTATAAATTCTTAAAAAACAATAGAAAATTAATACGAACAGTTAAATATTGATAAAAAAATTAAATGAAATAATTAAAAAAATATTAAGAACAATTGAATTTAAAAGCATTAAAACTAGTAAATGTTATTCCAGAAAGCAATTAGCATTGAGAGTTATTTAAAAAAAATGAAATTTTCCAAACAATTGGAAAAAAATAACAATCGATAAAAGCAAAAACAATTAAAATTATTAAATAAGAAACGATTGGAATTGTAAAAAACGCAATAACAATTGAATACAAATCTATAAAACAGTTGAAATTGTTAATAAATATTTTAATAAATTTATATATATACATGATTTTTGCAATTATTTCAGTAAAACTCTCGGATATGTTTAGCGGTTGGATTAATCTATTGAAAGCTTCAACGCAGTATTATTATTTTGAGCAATTTCCTTAACATTATATGTATATAAATAATTACGTTCTTTTATAACGAACGCAATTACCAATTGGCACTCAAACACTTCACCTGCTTTATTCCATTGCATTGAAAGGTACATGCTTTAATTTATTTCCAGCTGGCGTCTGTCAGTTAAAATTATCTTATTTTGATATTCCTTCCGACATCCCATTGAACATAGTAAAAAAAATCTCAATTTACAGTTAAAATTCTTTTTTTATAAAATATCATTATACTTACCTGAATACACCAAATAAACAAGTTGAATGAAATAAAGGACGATCAAAACAACCGCCGGTGATAAAGCGTAACTCATTTTTTTTTATTATTGACAGATATGTTTTGTAACGATAACAGTATAATCAATCAAATACAATATTGTATAAATTCAATCAACAAGACAGCATCTTATTTGCAAAGTTTAGGCGCTATTAAAACCGGGGAGGAATAGCATCCCCGCTGGTAATATATTGATAATATCGTTGAAACACCGAATCATTTCCCGAAACCAACTGAAAAATTACGAGATGGCGGAGAAGGCAGCCCCCCGCCGGACCACAAGCCCGCCCCTTGCGACGCTTGTGTGAGTGAAATCAATCGCGCCCACCGAGGCCGTTCACAATACATTTAACTCTAATACCACGTAAACACTATTCAGTAATCCGAAAAAGAATGTTTTAATAACCCATTATAATACTGTAAAAAAGCTAGTTGAAGCAATATTTATAATACTCATCGTTTATTACAATGAAGGCATTTTTGTTTATTTCATTATCGATTTTATAGCAGGCCCGTGCGTTAAAGTCTAAACAATAACGCCATCTTACAGACTGGCCCGATCTATAGTGTGATCTTTATATCTAAAAAAGATGTCGATTAGAAAAAACCCTCTTCAATCTCAAATGTTAGAATTCAAAACGCTACCCACCGCACATATACAGGGAACCTAATTTTTTTCCATTTCTAGAGGTAATTGTTTACGGATCACCCTGTATATAAATTATAAAAATAAATACTCCACTCTACTCTTTCTCATATAAACTCTGTCCAACTACCCATACGAAATTAAAAATTAAATCTACTTGTTGTGTTTGTAGAATCGCAAATCCGTAAAATAATTTGGCACACGCGTGCTACCATTAGACGGGCGTGCCGAAATCAGGGTTTCCCTCCCCGTCAGCACTTAAGGAATTCGAATTGTAAACGTATCTGGCTAGCAGCTTTTCCCTGCGCTGCTCGTATTCGGACGCTGTGGCCACGCTATCCTCGTTAGGACAGAGACGAAGGGCCTTGCCCACCCTCAGGTACCGCTTGGCGCCCATTTTACTGGTAGTTACGTTCCCATCGACGTTTTCAGGCGTTTGAAAGTTTTTCATGAAAATTTCCGACAGGAAATTGTGAATGTTTTCCTCGAATTGTGGACTGGTTTCTGTTAAAATCGTCTTGTATTTGTAAGTGCACGCATCCTCCTCCTCCTCCTCCTCCTCCTCCTTTTGTTTCACCACCTCCTCTTCTTTAGATACATCCTCTGGAACGTCCGAGGCGTTGCTAGATATATCCGAATAACCGTCATGCTTATTAAAAATGCTCTGCAGTGTCTTCACACCGAAATACTTTTTGGATTTGAATTTTTTGCTCTTTTTGTACTCTCTGCTAACTTTGTGTACCGGTGAACTGTCACAACTAGAGTTTAATAGACTCTGATCACTCTTAGTATTAGAGAACGTCTCGTTTGACGCGTAAATTTCATTCTCCAAGACGGGACTCTTGTAGTTGAACTTGTTGAGGTCGTTTGTCTTCGGCGACTGAGAATCATTCGACGCTATATCCGTGGATAGGATTTCCGAGTCGAGGAATATATCGGTGCTGGTCTGCATCGGCGATGATAGATTTTCGGAGTTCAACGAATTGCTGGAACAGTTGAGATTGTCGGGTTTCTTGTAGTCGTGATGATTGTCCAGCAGGATCAGATCGGCGGTCTGTATTTTAGACGCCTCGTTTCTGTTGATTTCGTTATTCGTATTCAGCTCTAAGAACTGGGTGAGGTCGCCCGTCAGAAAGTCCTTCGACTTGTTGTTGGGCGTGAAGTTCGTTTGCAGGGAATCGATGACCTTTTGGATTTCCGGGGACACCTGAAAAGGTTTCGCCGGATCCGGCGTGAGGAAGCCGTCCTCGTTGATCCTCGATACACCACTAAAACACACGCACATGATCATTTAATAAATAAATAATAAACATAAATATATAAAATATTTTTAAAAAATAGTGGCCCAATAAAAGATTTTTTTATTATCTACTTAAATTTTGTAATGAATTCATGCAGATTATCTAAGTAATAACGA
The DNA here is from genome assembly GCA_963969525.1 of Ontholestes murinus. Lineage (NCBI taxonomy): Eukaryota > Metazoa > Arthropoda > Insecta > Coleoptera > Staphylinidae > Ontholestes > Ontholestes murinus. The sequence goes on along the minus strand of OZ018391.1, from coordinate 20,249,466 downwards.
GCTTAAGATAATAGTTACACATTATTCTTTAACACTAGGGTGTTTCGCTATTTCTGGAGTGCTTGATTTGGGTATTTATTGACGAAACTTATGTAAATGAGTAAATTAGCTTGTTATTTCGAAGAATCGCCCTGGTATAAAGGGTAAATATCCCAATACGAAGAATGCTGGATATTTTTTTCAATTCTCCACTCTCTTATTGGAAAACTCTATAATTAAATTATATAAAAAAACATAATAAGTATAACGTAAAAAAAATAAATTATACTTACTGATGCAGAAAATAAATAAATAAAAAAACGTCCACCGAAGTCGAATCCAAACATGCTCTCTACGATACCTACATGCCGAGTTGAAAATTTGTGCAAAACCATCCAGAAAAGAAAACGAACGTGGAAATAAAAACATATATTTTATATCATATATCATATAAAGCAAAACATCAACAAAACAAACACAAAATAACTTAAAATTAACGACGTGCACAGTGTAATTAATCACAATAAATTACTTTCGTTATGTACAAACGTATCACAATCGCGGAATCAATGTTTTAAAAGTGACTTATAACCTACGGCCCTACACAGTCTCCACTCACCCACATTGACTGCTCGACTCGGGCGTTCGAGGAGCGGTCGGCGTGTTGATGCCCTGATTCGAGGGGTTGCTGTTCAACAAGTCGCTCGGGTCGCATACTTCGCTGTCGAAAAACCTGAAAATTGCCATTTAATGTGATAACAATTCACTTGATTTATGAGTAACTCGTAAAAACAACATAAACAAATTCTAAGAATTAAAAAATCATTTCTGAATTTTATTTCTTTGGTATTACGAATTTTATTTGAACGTTTTCTTGGTCATAAGAATGCTTTTACAGTAATCTGACAGTCGTGATGTATATTTGGTTGCATACTTATGTACACAATTATACTTAAAACATTTTCAATTATAAATGTTACCACTTACCGAAAATGAAAACCATCTTCCTCTAAAGAATTATCACTGTCATCCGCCGCAATGTACTGCACCTGTAAGCGGCACTCTTCACTGTGTTGTTTTAAAATATCGACGGCCTCCTTATGACAGGCCTGGCGCAGGTCCCTCTCATTCACAGACAGAATTGCGTCGCCTATGTACAGCTGCCCGGAAAGGGCGGCGGGACCGTTGGGCTCCAGTTCCGATATTAAAATAGGAACCCCGTGCTCCCGCCCACCCTACAAATACGCCACAAACAGATAATCATTTGTTTGAAAATACATCAATCGTGATGATTAATTACCGTTATACTGATCCCGAGACCTTGTCCGGGTTTCCGTTTGACGACCACCGTTCTGATATCACCAAAGTGCTCATCGGTAGTGTTGTCAGAGCCTACTGGCGCCGACAAGTCCGTTTTTACGCTGCCCTTTTCACTCCTGTTTAAAATACTATTTCTCCTGCACTCCCTCACCACAGTCTTATGTCTCTGTAACAGTATTTCGGACTCCAACTGTCTCCAGAGTTTGTCCCGCACGTCACCGCGCATTTCTCTGCCTAAAAAAGTAATAGGATTCGCTAAGTAAGTTTAATTACTTAAATTAAACATTGTATTATCATGAAGTCTATTCATATAACACAAAAGTATCAGGATAAAGCATTGTATATAATAATAATTATCAAATTTGTAATGCACTTAAATAGAATACATAGCTAACTTTATTAATTTGCGCAGACGCACTAGATCATTAATAATAACTTCGGTAAAAAAATATTTAAATTACCTAGTAACTGTAGCTGCTGTATCCTTCCAGCTAACTCCTTATCTAAATACTTTGCGGCAAGTTTAGCTCCATAAACCTCACTGTTTAACGCTAGAATATTATTCCTCAAGCTGACATTTTCCTGTTGCAACTGTGTATTCTCCGAACGTAGCCGTTTAAGCTCGACCTGCGATGGATTAAACTCCACATCTTCAATCTCATTGTTTCCATTATTACACGCTAAAATCCGCAAAGTAAGCAATACACATAAAAAAACGAATGTCGACGGAACAACCTTTGATAATATGACTCGGACTCTTCTTTATCTCATCCTCCAACTTCTTCTTGATGCTGCTGACGTCTGGTTTGAAGGTCAGGTCGGGCCTGAACGTGCCGTTCTGCTTTGGCAGTTTGGACAGCTGCGACGAGTGCAACTGCAGCAGCAGATTGTGCAGTTCCTGTTCCAAAATTTCCCGCTTCGACTTCGAGTCGACGAGCTCGGCCCGCATGTGTATCAATTCGGCCTTTGCGTATTTACAACACAGCAGACGATTAGATAAAACGGTTTGTTTATACATCGACCGTGATGAATAAATTTCTTTTTCGCTTGACCTCGCCAACCAGCACAAGTGCACTCTGTTTGAAACTTATTAATCGAGAGGAAAGCGCCCTTCTGAGAAAAGCGGTTACTCTGTTGTTAATGAGTGCGTGAGCGCGTGTGTATGTGCCTGTGTATACAAAGGAACGGCGAATTTATCATGCAGCTGATAAGGGGAACGATTTCAATTACGTCGTCGGGTGGTGAGGAACGCAGAAGAAAATGAGTAGGAGGTTCGAGAAGAAGAAAGTCGCGCGCCGGACAGTTGGGAAAACACATTTGCGCGTTCGATCCGGGTAATCCCAAGTTAACATGTCGCCGCTGATAATTTTCACCGCGTGCATTGCGTACCACCTTCACGTTTCTCTGGCGAAAACTGTTAAGACACCTCAAGAGGATCATGAAAAAAATGTAAGTCTATAAGGCAATAAATACTATATATTATTACTGCAGCTGTTCTTACAAGTTTACAGTATCGTCGACAGAGGTTGGAATGATGACATTTACACAACACATGTATTGTCTTTATCAATCAATAATAAAAAGAACAACTGTTCTGATATACTTTTAATAAATAAATCTACAAAACCATTTTGATTATAGGTTCATTATAAGTTATGCTAAAAAAATGAGGATAGTACCTGCCTTTAATTAAGCAAATACACCTGAAGTTGTTGTGTCTTAAAATTCTTAAATCTCCACTTGTGTGAAAACGTAATCCAATATCGTGGATACAAATAAAGCTCCCTTCTATATGGATGATCATCTTATTAATACATTGAGGCTTAAAAATCCGTTTTTTTTGCGTTCAACTACGACACGCTAATGAGATCTAAAATAGATCGAAACCGGTAATTAAATGTTTCTTATTACAAAAATGCGAATAATAAACATGACCTTGAAATCTTCAAATGATTAAATTTTTATCAAACTGTTCTCCTCCAATACTACCCCTTCATCTGAACAAAATTGTCAAATGACGCAATGTAATTTTATTTTTAGTAATTTGATTAAATTTCAGAATCTATATGAACTACTCGCGTCCATTGACAGACGACTGGCTAAGCTGGATGAAAATCTGCATACCTCGGACACGATGGAGGAGATTGCGGGTCGAAAATTCGATAAATTGGAAACAACGCTGAAGCAGTATGAAGATAGCTTAGAAGAGAGTTACGTTAAGAACTACAACGAAATCATCACCAGAGTGGACACGATATGCGAGAGGACGCAGCACCGACTGATGCACCTTGAAATGAGGATAGAGAGTGCAGAAAAAAAGTTATCAGTAAGTTACTACACTATATTAAAGAATTAATAAATTTCTATTATTTCGAGTAATTGATTAATTAGTAGTTGATGTAGTTGGATATCAACTACCGTGTTCTTTGGTTGTGTAAAAGAGCTTATTAATGCAAAAGATTTTATTAATATATCTTAAAATCTTGACTAGAAAGAATTTTGTTGTATGCAATCACCAAATATATTTATTTATATATTTATTTAATTATTAAAGGAAAAAATGGATATATTAATGGCACGTTTCGATAAAATGGAAGACACGCTGACGACGCGCGAGTCCGACATAGAGGAACAAATCGGTGACGTACTCTCAGCGGTGGAGGAATTAAAAGTTCCATTCGATCCCACCTCAACTGACGTAATATCATCCATCACGTTGATTGACAAAACATTTGCTGTTAATTCTGTTGTAGTCTGTGGTCAAAAGAAACACGGAGGCGTTACTGAAAGCCAGTGATAAACTAGAGGAAATGAAAGCGTCTCTACAGACGAGAGAAGAGGTACCAAACTCCTACCACCTTTTATTCATTTAAACATTACAAGCGTGGGTTTTTAGATTGGAGAAGAAATACACGCCGATGTCAAACAGATAGCCAATGTATTGAACATAACGAGGAACGAGCAAAGGAACAGTTTCCGGAGTGTAGTCGTGCAAGTGGGAAGGATCGGGGGGAAGAATTCAATTTGCAATCGTGAGTATTACATAACAAAATATGAATCATCGTAAGTAGATATTGTAGTATTACCTGAACTAGCTCAGATATTTAAATAGAATAAAACAGGCCTAATTTCTAGAATACCTCAACAAATCAAAAATCATTATCCTTAAAATAGTTTTGAATTAGGCCTAAATACTAGTACTACTGTAACATCTATTGTCTAAAACATTGAATGGATGCAACTATTTCAGAGAATTTAGACATTGACCAACTGAAAGACCTGAATGAGACGATACATGCGAGCTTAGAAAACGTCATCACACTTCAAAACCTATTCCTCGAAAGCTGTCACCGTATCCAGCTGGATGAGGAGCAAATTGAGGAGAAAATAAGTGAAGTGCTTGAGAAGTTGATTGAGGCACTACAGCAGAAGTATGTATTTATTAATTGAATTCTTTACAAGCAATCTATAATCCAGTTGGTTAATTAATTTAATTTGCTATTATATTTTTAATGTGGTAATAAAAAAATATTTTATTTAGAAGTTGTAATATTACATAACTGATTATAAATAATTTTCCATGGTGAAAGAAGAAAAATATATAGCAATATTTTTAATAGAAAGTATATTTATAATTTCTGGTATAAAACATTGAAATGTGTCTCGTTTTTCCATTTACAGTTACGGTTGAAAAAACACACTTTTCAATTTTTATACCAGAAATTATATTAAAACTATTTATTAATAATATATTCTTTCTTTTCCATATTCTTACAATACAAAAAATCTACTTAAATTTTAATTGAGGTAAAATAACAATGATTTAATACATTACAAATGTTAAAATTAACTAATAATAATCAACACTATTAAAAAAATTCTAGGGATTTTGAAAAAAATTTAAAAAGCATCGAACAGCTCCTGAAAGTACATGATGCAAACATAAGAAGAAACATGTTTTCAAACATGCACAGTATAGGTGTGCTATTTCAAAAGGATAAGAAATCCAGAGATGAGCACAAAATTCAGCTGGACAAAATTGATGACACCATCGTGCAGATTAGAGAAAAAATCGAGGTGATAAACGACCGTTTAACCCAAACACTTTGAATAAAGTTTTACGTTCAATTTTAGGAAGTTGCTAAACTGGGAATTCCAAACAACAGCTATAACTCTAACAACTTGTGCACATCAACAGGAAAAGGCCTTGAACGTATTGATAACATTGCCCGGAACAATAAAACCGACCAAGTGTTAATGGAGAAAATACCCGATACATCGATGATGGAGAAAACGGATTTGATCTTGTAAATATGCACGTTATTGTAAATAGTTGTGTGTTAATGTACATAGTTGGCAGGGTAAACGATAAATTAATAAATAGATGTAAGTGATGTGTAGTTATTACAAACCCATTACCTCAATTTTTGCGCTGTTCTGGAATATGGTCTGTGCCTTGTGCGTGAGCTGTGCGAAACATGAGCTGAGGGTGCAGAGCTTCTGCCTGACGGTGTAAACAATGTCCGGCTCTTCGGAGTCGAGTTCGCCTGGAAAAACACACGTCTCGAGTGTACCACGTGGAAACTCTTAGCGCCGGCAATCTCTTACCGATGGATAGATCCAGGTCCACGAAAGCCTTGTCGAATTCCTTTTCTAAAATGTCCAGCCACCTAAACCCCACACTGGCCATTTTTACCCGGAATTCTGACACCGCAACCAAGTTGACAGTTGGGCACCTGTCAATAAGTGCGGTGTTGCCAAAATGAATTTAATCGGCAATAATTAATTAATAATATAGTGAATATATATTTGTAACGATTTTTTTCGTAACGTTTCAAAATGTTTAATCAAATTATTAATAAAATTATTTGTAGATTGTTTTATTTATTAGTAATTATTTATAAACAAAAAATGCGATGTTGCTAGTTCGTAACAAACAGCTAAACAAACGATTTGCATTTTTTTATTAGAGTTGTTTTATTGAAAAAAGAAACAAATTCAAATGTTATAAAAACAATTATTATATAAATAATGAATACATATTAAAAAATGTAGCCGCAAATGTAAAGGGTTTAGAGGTGGAATTAAATATTTTAAATCCAATTGGAATGTCTTAATACGGTTCATAAATGATTGGAAATTGTAATGAATTACAAAAAATTAATTTATTTAATTAATCATTATTATTATCATCCAAAAAATAAACATCTATATATCTTCTAATCTCCTACATTATCATATCATTCTTTTTAACTTAGGAAGATATCTACCCATTAATTTGAATAACTACAGTTTTCGAGATTAGGTGAAGTGATTAATTACAACGAATAAAAACACTGTTACTCTTTATTTCACTTATTAATTTATTAAGAATAAATAAGTGAAGTCATGAATAAGTGTTTTTATTTGCTGCAATTTGAATTATGGATAATAATAACATAACAATTTTGATAATACAAAAATGAAAATAGTTTATTACAACTAACAGTTAAAGTACAATTATAGCAATAAAAGTAATTCAATATAAACATATATTTATACCAAATAAAAAATTGTAACATACATATTTGCAACAAGCAAACTTAACCTTATTTCACAACCATTGTAGCCGTCATTACTGTTAACTTAAAAGTAAAAATATTATTTGAGTAGTATCTTGTTATAATAGAGGTGGCTGATGGAACAAGGTAGAAAAGAGAAGTTACTTTTGTAATGGTTCTTATAGATTACATTTTGCTGACATTAACTTCACTATCTTCCTAGCTGAATTTCCATATGCCACCACCACTAGAACATAATTCAAACAAGTAAAAAAATAAAACTAAAAAAATATTTTTATGTAACTAATAATAACACTAATTCAGTAATTAGATAATCACAAATTCTATTAAAAATTAGTGATTTTTAAATAATGAGAGATAATATAATACAAATGCAGTATTATATAATTTACCATCATTTGGATACATATATCTGCATTGTAGAAAACTGATACATTAGAATTAAGAGCAAATCACAAATTGAGTCATGTATAAAGCTAAACAATGTTTGGATTATTCCTTCCAAAAATAATGAAAAAACTACTGGGTAGGTACAAAAAAATTTATATGCCACATTTTCTGTAATTAATTCTTTTGGATTCTGGTTGTAGTTCATAAATCAAGAAAGTTTATTTTTTGAAAAGGTTCTAATTTAAAAATAACAACGATTGGTTTTTGTAAGATTTATACTGCATTTCAATAATCAAAAATCTAGTAATTTTATTATTTCTTAACCTTATTTTTTCTCTTACAAATATTGCACGGCTCATGTTTGATGACATTTAGCATAGATGGCAAAGACTTAGATTCACTCGAATCCATTGAAATTGTATCATCTTTGTGGATGAGTGTGTGGTGCCTTTGCTTGCATTTCTTACAACGCATAACACTTTCACAGTCTGCACTTGTGTGACTTCTACCTAAACAGTTTGTGCAGAGATTTAATGATTTTACTACCTTCCAGGCCAGATCGAGGTCCAAACTCTCGAACAAGCCACACTGGTAAATTCTATGGGGTGTATCACAATATGGGCAAAATTTGCTGAAACGCGGAATTTTCGATATTCTAGCTTTTATACTTTCAGATTTACTTCTTAGAAAATCAATAAGCTGACTCAATTGTGGCACATCATCCATCTTTGTTAATTCTGTTTTCCAATCACATCTAGTATCAAGATCTAATTTTTCCACAATCAAATGAATAATCAACGTATCCCAAGTGTTCACTGGTTGGCCTAATAATTTAAGTGATTCCACATTCCTTGAAAGTGAGTCTAACAAAGATTCAATTTCTGTGTAAGATTCGCCTGACATGGGTTTTAAATCAAAAATATTTTGAATATGATCAAAAACATTAAGTCGCTTATTTCCGTAACGATCACAAAGTAATTTCCATAATTCTTCATAATTTTTTGATAAAATTGGTAAAGATGTCAATACTTCAGCTTCAAGAGAGCATATAAGCCAGATATACTTGCCAAATTCTGAAATTTTGTTATTAAAAAGATAGTTAGTTTTAAATTTTTCTGAATATTGAACCCACTTATCGTATGAACCATCAAAGCGAGGACAAGTAGAACATTCCTCAGTAGAAACTATAATTTGTACAGATGAATTTGACTCTTCTAGTATTTCTTCAGAGTCAGTCAAAGTTTCGATAGGTTCTGACTTGGACTCATCCAGAAAGTTTTCAATTTTTGCTCTTATCGAGTGGTAATCATTTTCAAAGGATTCACGCTCAGACAAATGTTTTGCAAAATTATTCTGATCCAGACTTTCGATTTTATCCATGACTTCGTGGAAAGTATCTAGCAATGGAACGATAGAATCAGATCGATTTTGTAAATTGCGTAACAATTCACCCGTCACTTGTGTTTGGGTAACTGTTTTGAAAAATGCTCTTAATCGAGTGATTGACGATTTAATTGAATTGCGTTTTGCTATGAGTGACTTTAATTCTGGATTCATGACTAAAAAGACTGATACAAGTATATGCAAAAAAGGATAAGCAAATAAGGAAGTGGCAAAATGCTTCTTAGTTGCTTTGTCAATTTTTTTCAGGTCAGTTGTAGTGTATATTTTATGATTATGTTTTTTGTATTTCAACACTAACACGAGTATACAAGGAGAGAACTTACATTAAAATAATGGGGTAATGGTGTTGTGTAGTAATTTCCTTGAAGGTTTTCTTTGGTGTGTAGGTTGGCGTATTCAAACTCTTCTTCCCACACGTTGTAAAATACCTGAAAATTTGTGTGCAATTGTATATTTAATTTGAATTGAGAAGAACAAAAATTGTTTTTTTTTCTCGGTTTGCATTAAAAATAGGCAAATAAAATATTCTAGATTTACAAATTTTGAATAATTAAAATGAATTCACCTTTATAATAATATTATTATTCATAATTATTTATGAAATCAAAAATTATGTTAAAATTGAAATATAGTATTAATAGCCAAACACATATTCAATTCTTAATTTGCTTCAGTTTTCAATACAAAGTGATGATTGAGAGAGAAGTACAATCAGTAAATAATAAGAAAATACTGTAGTAATAAAACGAATACGTATATTAATACTTAAATTTACAATTTGTAACAATCAAAAATATGCTTACAATAACATAAACCTATTTTACAACTAATTATACAGCCTTCCTTGAACCACCATTGAGTATAAATCCTAGTTACAATATAAATGATCTTAACTAGACTCGTGGAGTAGGTTAGTGCAGTTTTACTTATTTTATACTGATAAAATGGTATCAATAAGGAAACAAACTACATATATATTTTGATAATCACTTTTACTACTTATTTAGTAAATAATATTCTTCTCGGATGCAAATATTGCATGTTTTCTCTACAAAAATTAGTAATGTTGAATCAGATGATTGACTTGAATCATCTGAATCAGTTTCGTCGTCTTTGTGGAGCAGTGTATGATGACGTTCGTCGCATTCCTTACAACATATAATACTTTGACAGTCTTCATTTTTGTGACCTTTACATAAACAGTTTGTGCACAAATTTAACAATATGGCTGTATCCCAGGCATCTTTCTTTTCAAAAGACTGGAATTGAGGACATTGGTAAATTCTGTGATGCATATAACATACTGGGCAATGTTTACTGAAAGATGAAGTTTTCAATATTCTAGATTTTAAACTTTCACATTTATTCTTAAGAAAATTAATGAGCTGACTCAATACCGGCACATCATTCAATGTTAATCTAGTTTCCCAATCACACCTGGTTATGGGATCTAATTTCCTCTCAACCAAATGAACAATAAATGTATCCCAAGTATTTACGGGTTGGCCTAATGATTCAAGAACTTTCATATTACTTGAAAGAGAATTTAACAAAGATTCAAGTTCTGTATAAGATTCTCTAGCTATTGGTTCTATTTCAAAAATATTTTGAATATGTTTAAAAACATTACGTTGCTTATTTCCATAATTATCACAAAGTAATTTCCATGCGCTTTCATAATTTTCTGATGTATAAGGTATTGACTCAATAGTATGAGCTGCTTCATCTCTGAGGAAACACTTAAGCCAACAAAACTTCTCCATTGGTGCAATTTCTTTATTAAAATGATATTCAGTTTCAAATTTTTCTGAAAATTGAGCCCATTTATCGTATGAACCATCAAAGAAAAGGTAATCAGATTTAAAGAATTTTGGTTCAACTAAGTTTGAATTGTCTGGTATTTCTTTGTTGGACAATGTTTTACTAGGTTTTGGCTTGGATGCATCTATAAAAGTTTCAATTTTTGCTCTTAGCGAGTGGTAATCATTCTCAAAAGATTCACGCTCGGATAAATAGTTTTTAACATTTGTCTGATCGAGGTTTTCGATTTTATCCATGACTTCATGGAAATTATCCAGTAATGGAACAAAAGAGGCAAGTCGGTTTTGTAAATTACGCAACAACTCACTGGTCATTTGGGTTTGTGTGACCGTTTTATAAAATGTTGCTAAGCGTGTGATTGACGATTTAATTGAATTGCGCTTTGCCACGAGTGACTTTAATTCTGCATTCATGATTGACATCACCGATACAGTCAAATAGATTAGTAGAAGGATAAGCGGGTCAGGAACTTACAATAAGGTAACTGCACTGTCTATTAGTTTGTTTCAGGTCAGACACAATCCGCGTTAGTTGGTGGATTGAATGGCATCCAAGTGGTGACATGGAACTTCTGTGGTTAAGTGTTTCCTGTTGAACGCTGAATATTGGAACCCTTAAAGAAATATCAATCTGTTATATACTTTCATTACATCCCTGCTTCTTAATAAATTTGTTCTTGGCCATAGAAACTAGGTTTAGTTTATTTAATTACATTACATTAATTGTATTTCAGGTGGATTTTTTTTTTATTCACAATTATAATACGAATACAAGTACATACATATATTGTGGAGAAGTGAAGAACTTACACTTGAATAAGGGTGTCATTTATCCCGAAATCCAGGAAGGATTCCTTTCGTGCGTGGATCTTGTATTTGAACCGTAAAGGATGTCGCATTCAAACTCTTCTTTCCGCGAAAGACGACGGTTTATATAATGATTTGTGATAATTGTTTTGGACGTCATAAACTCGTGTTTAATTTGAACAGAAAACACATGGAGATGAATCCCTGCGCACAAACGAGAATTGGATTTTGTTCGTTCGCCGAGTCTATTATGGCAACAATGGGGTGTGTCCGTATTCCATTGGCGTAGTTTCTCTTGAGTATAATATTGCTGTTTGGCAGTTTGCGTACGTTTTATTTAAGTATTAATATGTAAATAGTTTTAAAATAAATTATAATCTACATTATTTATTGTCTATTTGGTTTTTATTTATTTTACACGACTTTCTGCACTTCAAAAAAATAATTTATTTTTACTTGACATTCGTACGCCATTGATAACAATTGACCGTTACAATCTTGCGCAGTCTAATGTTCTTTATTTAAATAACCTAAACTTTACCTTAAATTATAGTCGATTTGGGTTAATTAAATAATAACGATTATGTTTTAACCTGTTTAAAATGGACCAAAATTATATCAGCAAAGATTTTGTTTGCTTTAAGATAATAATCTTAATAAAATCTATTGCAAATAATCTCCTTTGACTGTTTACAAATATGTAAACAATCGAAGGAAATTATTTACAATAGATTATGCACGAACTGATTTAATTAAATTTGTGATTTCTATGATTTAAACAAATTTAATAAATAAGAAAGTCAAAATTATTAAACTCCTATTTTTTTTAAATGTAACATTTAATCATCATGGTTGTTAAGTGGTAATACAGATTAAAGCAATTGTTTTTAGTAAAAATAAATAATAATTAACTTCAAAAACAATAATTTTAAAAATAGTTCTTAAACATGCACGTAAAAATAATTCGTTTCTGAAAAACACAAAGAAAAATTAGATTAAGAAATACTACAACAATAATACTTATTGACAATCGATTGTCACTTATTTAATTTGTTTTCTTTTTTTATGAAAGTCGTGTAATTTAAACATACTTTTTTTTAATGATTTTAAGTTATTAACAAACATTTTATAAATTGATAATCGATTTTTTGTCTTAATACACAATAAATATTTTATTGTTTTTTAAATGCTTCTAGCGTATGAAATAAATACATTCAAACTATTAAAAAAATACGAGTTCTTTGCCAAAAATGTCACATTTCATTAACTATATTAAAAAAGTAGTACAAGCAGCACTTTTCATTCCAACTAACAAACGTAGACATACGGACTCGATTAACAACCTAATTACTTTTCATATTTTACTTCCCCGCACTAAAATTAGTTTTTATCTTACGCGTTAACGAAAGTGTGCATTCCCACGTTTAAATCAAGCTTACGAATAGAAGACATTAACACGTAAATCTATTTATAATCGAAAATAGAATAAAACATCCTTAGATACAACCTTCCGTTCATTGTCAGTATTTACGAAATAGTATCAGAAAATTTACAAACTGGCAAAATGATAAGATTCCAATACGGAAATAAGTAGGCACTAATCGAACCGTGATACTAAATAGTAGAAACATTCTGCTGTAATAAGACACACATACTCGTGGACCACGCGGGAGATGTTTCTGAAAATAAAACTGTGTTGCAGTCGAGATGTCCCCGGATCTGATGTCTCAGTTGTAAAGTACCGATGACACTGTTTGCTTAGGAAACGGAAGTGTTGTGTGTAAAAAATTTTACGAATAAATCCAGGTATTTATGATTAATTAGTAGAATTCTGATGTTTTTTCTGAAAACTTCTCAATAACAAATGAAAAATATGAGCGCGCACAATGATTAAATCTAGAGTGTTGAAATCGTAATTAGTGTGCTGGTGGAGAAATTTCACGGTTTTAACACGTAAATCGAAGAAACACGCAAATTTACAAGCTGTAAGCTCCCATCTTGTTTTTTGCGCGATTACTCAACAGCGGGATCATGTTAGTTCTATTAATACACGGCGTTTTCCTTTTTTTAATGTGAATCAAATGTTTTTGTGCAGATTATGGACCAGAGGACTATAGAAGGTATAAAAGAAAGGGCTCGTAGGCCCATAAGAAGTAAAAGATACAGCAGGTCAGCTTTTCAGACTAAGAAAACGCTTTCCGTATGTTTTTTCCCCAATTTAACATGTTATGTGGTTTTGCCCCGCTTAACATTTAATACGCAGCTTGTTTTGTTTTTTACTAATGTTGCTATTGTTCTCTTTTTGCGTATGACGTTGAGGGGTGTTCATTGAAAATTTCCCTAGAAGGACTTTCGGGGAGGAGAAGCGCCCGCCCAAGCGACTTTTCACGCCCGAGATCAAGAGATTCCTTAAGGATTGGCTTATAAGGAGAAGGGATAATCCGTATCCGAATCGCGACGAGAAGAAAACATTGGCTATACAAACTGGACTCACTTATATACAGGTAGGTTAAGTTATATAATGGACATTAACATAAATTATTTACTATTTAACTGAATGCATATATAAATGCAATTAATATAATGAAAGTTATTTTATTTGATGGAAATTAATAAATTCATCAATTGCACTGTTGAGTTATGCATTAACTTTAAATTAAATAATATATTTTGTAATTCTAATTATAGGTATGTAATTGGTTTGCAAATTGGAGGCGAAAATTAAAAAACGCAGGAAAAGAACCCCAAAGGAAAACATGGGGTCATCTTATAAAAACTTACAACAGCCAAGTCCAGGGTAACGTGGAGCACTTCAGCATCTGTTCCGACGATAGCATCTGGCACGAAATGGAAATCACCTCCGAGTACGATCACGAGGAAACCAAGGTGCTGGAATCCAGCGCGTACATCCACCAAAACAACAACTCCGACATTCAGGCCCAATGTTTCTACATCAGCTCCACGACGGAGAACGAAATCGAAGAGAATCCGTTCTCGCAGCACAAGTACAAAAACCACATCATGGAAAAATACCTGCGGGACTGTCAAAATCCGGAAAATACCAGAAACACGTACACGGAGGAAATTACGAAGCCTTCAATGATATCAAAGTGGTTGGAGAGTGCGGCGAATTTCAAGCCGAGCGAGGACAATTATTTGAATTGGACGTACGAGATGAACGAGAAGAAGTATAGGAAGCCGGTGATGAACGTGCAACAGCACGGCAGAGAAGAGTTGGACGCCGCCGAAGCGCTTACCACACTGGCGAATGCGCATGCCACCATTAAATATTGAGTGGCGTATAAAAAGACATTCTTAGGCATTTTTTTAGGGCATTTTCATTTATACGTTGCGAGTATTACACTTGTTTTTGTTATATATTGATTAAGTAGAGGGTTTCGTTTGTCTCTTTATTTATTCTGTGATCGTGTGATGTCGGTTGTTAAGTGTATGGTGATGATGGTATGAATAAATTTGTTACATATTTTAATTACTTCTTGAATTATTATTTTTTATATATCCTGAAATTTTTACTAACAATAATAACATATATGATAAGATTACAAAAAATTATTCGACTTCAATATTGGTAATATGTTCGTCTATTTCAGAACTTATAATGGTTATATTTTTCTGTTTCTAAATAATTATTTTCCCTGTACTTGTGATCGTGAAAGTTTATAAACCAAAAACAAGCTGTATGTTTTGAAATCAGTTAAAAGCTGCTAAAAGAATATTTTGCATAGTATAAAGCTTGGATCTTAATGGCATAACCTCGCTACAATAAAAAAAGTAAAATTAGCATTATTTTCATTATCCGTCTAAGTAAAGTATCCGTAATTATGTTTTTCTTTTAATTTCAAAATTTAATCACTGGTATTTGGCTTAAATAAATTAAACATTTGTTACTAATAAATAAAATGACTTTATTAACAGAATATTAATAGTATTTCGAAGTGTAATACTATACTTCAATAGATTCTTCCATCGGTGTAACATCAGGTATTCCCCACAACTTGATTGTGTTGAGGGAGCCGGTTAAAACAATGTCTTTGGTGGGGTGCACACTAACGGAGTGTAAAGCTTTCCTAAACGTGTGCTCGTACCTCTTGACGACGTTTCCGGTCACCAAGTCCCAAACCCAGAGCTCTCCAGAGAGTGATCCGGAGATGACGTGGTTATCACTTGAGAGAATTGAACTTTCAATGTTTACATCATCCGTCTTGTGCCCCAAATATCTGTAAATTTCGAATTGAAAAAAATGGATAACCTAAATTAATCATGTGATATAATGTTAATAAAGAATCAATTCTTATAAAGTCAATCATCAAAATTAATTAAAAAATTATTTGCCATTTTTTGATACTGACAATTTTGTTAGTTCCTGTGGTACTGCTTTATAAAATTTTAAAAAGTAAGTTTTTATAATTTTTATCAACTACAAAACATAACATAACAATATAAAATCCTGACCAAACTACATAAGTCATAACCAATTGCCTATTCAAATTTCATAACTGTTTTTTAACTATCCTGATTTATTGCATGACAAACATTTATTGATTTTAATCCTAATGAAAATAATTGTTTCTTAACACTTAAATTTAAATACCATTAACCCGTGCAGGATTCAATCCAGGATCTCGAGGTGAAGAACGAGGGATAGAACCGTCCATATAATTTAAATAATATTATGTATTGCATTTATGACTTTCTTTTGAATAAACTGTTTATTTATAAAAAAATCCATATAAAAGATTTAAATTATTAATAATGGTCAGTTGGTGTCTGAAATATATATTTAGGTTTAAATAAAAGTGCGAAGAAGACTTTTATTGCTCCTTTATGGATTAAGATTTTCTTCACGTAACTCATTGAATCAAATATTTAATCGATTGGTAACTAAGTATTATCGCTTATAGCGACCTCTACATGTGTGCAATTGAATTAAAAATTAAAGACTACTCTTTTTTCTCTTATTAAAGAAATTATTATCTTTCTCTTAAAATAAACTTTGAGTTATTGTTTTCCTGTCAACATTGTAGTGGAGTTGAAAATAAAATAAACTTCATGTAATCCATATGGCTATACTACTTAGGATTACCTAAAATTCTTCCTATAATACTAAATTAAAATGAATATCATTTAATATATTTATGAGTTAAGTGAAGATAAATAAATCAATAATAAACACAATTATATTCCTTACTTCACTGTTTTATTTCAACACTAAATGTACATTTTTAATACTATCAATAGTTAATTAGTTAAGTGAGGAATCTAACTGTGTTTAATTATTGAACCATTAGACATTACTTACTCAGCTAACATTTCTCCCGAGTGTTTGTCCATCAATCGTACAGTGTTATCTGCTGATCCTGCCACTATACATTGCCCATCATTTGTGAAGTTTACTGATGTAATAGGAGCTAAAATAAATTGAATTATTCTACTATTCTTATTATACTCTATTCAATAGCACTCCATGCGGTGGAAAAGGGTACCACTATTGATTGAAATACTACTTCCCTAAAATCCCTCGTACTTAGTCTTCACATTACACAAAGAACTAATTTCTAAATTTTATACATTTAGATTTTAATTTTGTATATAATTGTTGATAAACATAAGAAATAAAAATATCTCAGTGATTTCCTTCAAAATTGTCTTAAATATTTGTAATAATTAACAAGTTAAAACAATATGTTTATGAAATATATATCACTTCTATATTAAATTACCTCCCAAAAAATCAGCATCCACACTCCTGTTCCTCAAATCGTACCTCCTCACCGAACAATCGACGGACCCGGTTAAAATCTCATGATCTGTGACCTGTACGGAATTAATACAGTCTTTGGCATCAGATAAAACTTGAATTGGTTCATTCCGCCTCGACTTAAAATCCCATAACATCACTGTATTGTCCACACTTCCTGATACCGCTACACTGGAGTCTTCATTAAATTTAACGCACGTTACAGAAGCCGCATGTCCTCTCAATCGGCGTAGAGGTTGTCCCGTCGATACGTCCCATAAAATAACGGATTTATCACTGGAGCACGATACTATATGACTGCTGTCGCATGATCCGGCTGCGTCTAACACTTCATTGCCGTGACCACCGTATGTTTTTAAAAAGAGGCCCTTGTAGGGGTTCCACAGTTTTAGTTTCTTGTCGGATCCGCAGGTTAAACAATAGGAACCATCAACTGAAATAAAGTAATGTTTTTATTTGTATTAAAAAAATTATAATAATCATATAATAACTTACAAATCGTAACAAAAGAATTAAATAGAATCTATATGGATGTTAAAGGGGAATACCTGTTTCCTCAACCTCATGTAAGATTAAGTGATATAAGTTAATAACATAAGACATTTCATATATATATATATATATATATATATTTGTTATGAACTTTATAACTATATTTTATATAGCAGCAGTGCTAAATAAAGTTTATTTATTATTTATTTATTATTATTATGGTAAAGGAAGGGTTTGAGTGGAAGAACATAATTTGTGATTGGAAACCACACCACTGCTTTTTTAAAATTTTATGTAAGTATGTTTTTTTAAATTTAATTTGGTATAGTTGACGCGCCGAGAGCTGACTGTGACTCATCGCTGTATATTGGAGGAATCAGACACATGTTCTACGTTGTATGAAGTGAAATAATGTAATATTATTGTATACGAATTTAAAACTAATTATAATATTACAAATAAAATTGAGCAGGGTTATTACTGGTTTTTTTAGTAATTATAAAACGATACTCGAAGTTGTAAATAATTAAGTTTTTTATACTCACTTTTATTTTACTGCGGCTAGTTTTGATTTCACAGTAATCATTACCAAACTAAGAACTTAAAAATATAAATTTAAGTACATTTTCACCTTTTGTTGTCACACTGACTTGAATTAGAACTTGAATCTCACACCTTCACTGTGATTTTTAATTATTAAAAGAAAACAATTAACTTTAAAATTTTACGAAAGTGTACTTAAATTTGCTTATTGATTTTCTTATAATGATAATGATTGCAGTGTAATCGAAACCAGTTAAAGTAAAATAAAAAGCACAAATATACCATATTATTTTATTTATTTTAATAATTGAAATTGTACAATGAAGTCAAGCTTTCAAGATTTTTTTATAATTTTTTTAATTTTAAAGGAAGGATGTTGGAAGTAATTGCGGATTGGGGTGGTGAATGAAATAAGGAAATTGGCTTAAGCTATTACGCTATTCCGCCCCGGATTCTAACCGAGAGGCTCTCCGACTATAGTTAGGGCGCTAATCACTGTACCAACGGGGCCAGTAGCTTTCAAGATTAATGAATTAATTCTCTAATTCTGAATATTAATTTTTTTTTTCTTATTTTGAATGTATACCATTTGGATTATCTTACCGTTGAAACGTACCGCACGAACGGCCCCTTGATTGCAATCAATCGTTTTTAAACATTCAAAATCCATCTTGTTTATAAACCCATAACCTAAAAATTGAACAATAACAAATTGTTTTTATACAGGGTGGTCAATTTCCGCAAGACAGGCAACCAAATATCCATGAAATCGAGAAAAGTAATAATTGAAATAATAATAACAACAATATTTATTAAAGATTCGTTTTCAATAAATTTCGGCTTGAGTAAAGTGAAGTGTTCTATATAATAATGAACGAAATAATATTTAAAAATAAATAAAACACTTTTCACTTTGTTTTACCACAATAGTTATTTATTGAACTGATCAAAATTAAATATAAAGTGGTACTATTGTGGCAAAACAAAGTGAAAAATGTTTTTATTTATTTTTAATCAAAATGTACCACCAAGTAAACGCCGACAACATTCAAGAAATAAAATTTCTTACTTCACTTATTCTTTCTCAAACTCATAATCAATGATAAATAGAAAAAACACGAAAATATTTTCGTAAAATCTACAACAAATGAGTCTTATTAAGACTACAAGAACAAATCACTTTTGAAACAACTACTTCTCTAGCTAACACTTCGACAGACATTGAATAATACAAGTATTAGCTAGAGAAGTAGTTGTTTCAAAAGTGATTTGTTCTTGTAGTCTTAATAAGACTCATTTGTTGTAGATTTTACGAAAATATTTTCGTGTTTTTTCTATTTATTAGTGAATTTTCTACAACGTAAAGGACTTATATATTTTATCATTATCAATGGTTTATGAAACCATTGATAGTGAGGGCATAGAATATATATTTAGTATTAATAAAACTAATAAGTAAAGTAAGGAATTTTATTTCGTTCATCATACAGATTCGTTTTTACAATAGAAAACGTAAACTATTTATTTATTTGTTTACTTTCAATACCCAGTTAATATTAGATATACATATAAAAATTTCAAAATATAAATTAATCATTGGAAGAATTTAGCTCAAGAACTTGCGTGTTTTCTTCACTCAAACCCCTTCTTCTAATTCAGGTGATTGGATTAAAAAAAAAACTAGATAAAATATTAAATTGGTTGATTACTTAAATGAAAATCTGCATAAATAAATCATTCCAAACGAATGAAATAGATAAAGTAGATAATATAAATAAAATGGGAAAATAAACAAATTATATAATATAGATTTTAATAGTGGCATTAAAATCAAACTAAATCATAATAATTTTAGAAGAAAAGATATATTGTATTCTTTGCACTTGTGGTAGGCAACCAAACATTCTTAAAAATACTAATCAGTAAAATTTCTTAAATTTGTTTTTTAATTTCAAACTCCAACTTTTTGAAGGGGCACGATATATGATCAGAAAGCTTATTTATTTATTATATTAATAATAGTCATTATCAATGGTTTCATAAATCATATAAAGCATAGTACTTCAAAAGTATGTGCATCTGGTATTAATAAAATAATAAGTGAAATAAGGAATTTTAATTCGTTCATCATAAAAATTCGTTTTTGCAAAAGAAAACATAAACTATTTATTTATTTACTTGTTCACTTTACAATACAGATTTAATATAAGATATACATACAAAAATTTCAAAATTTAAATGAATCATTGCAAAAATTTAGCTCAAGGACATGCGTGTTTTCTTCACTCAAACCCCTTCTTCTAATTCAGGTGATTGGATTTAAAAAAATAGATAAAATATTAATTGGTTGATTATTTGAAAGGAAATCAGCATAAATAAATCTTTCCAAACGAATGAAAGAAATAAAGTAGATAATATAAATAAAATGGAAAAAATAAACAAATTTATTGTAATACAGATACCAACAATGGCATTAAAATTAAACTAAATCATAATAATTTTAAAAGAAATGATATATTGTAATTTTTACACTTGTAGTAGGCAACCAAACATTCTTAAAAATACCAATCAGTAAAAATTTCTTAAATTCGTTTTTTAATTTCAAACTCCAACTTTGTATAATCCAGATATCAATCATGGCATTTAAATCAAATTAAATCATAATAGTTTTAGAAGAAATGATGTATTGTATTTTTTACACTTGCAGTAGGCAACCAAACATTCTTAAAAATACTAATCAGTAAAAATTTCTTAAATTAATTTTAAACTTCAACTTTATTGAGGGGGCAATATATGTGATTAGAAATTTTTTTGATTATTATTGTTATAAACGTACAGTGTGAAGCAATTAGTAGTCTTTGGATATCGACCACGTGGTCCTTCCAGTGGATTTATATTTGTGTAAATGAGCTTATTACTTAAAGGATCGCGACCGTCACTCTAAAATCGCATTAATTATATCCCAACAATTAAGGGATCTGGTCTGAAGCAAAAATTCATATTTAAAAGTAAAAATCTACAAATATGTTAATTTCATTGAAATCAACACTAAAGAAGTTTTGATACAATAGAAGAGGTATTTTTATTTAATTAGGGTTTATTTTAATCGTAAAATATTCCAAATTTTGAATACAATTCAAGAAATAAAACATCTACACAGTTTCATATATTATTTGTATAAAATATTTACAATAAATAAAAAGTATGCATTACATTTTAAATACAAAACTCATATGGCTGCTGTTATTATCATAAACCACTGATGAAATACTGACAAATAATATAGACCAGTAACAGCCTTGCAGTTCTTACAGATTATTTATCTGTACAGAGTTGAACTGTCTGTTATTGGTCTACAATATCAATTTGTTTAAGCATTAATGGTTTAATACAGCATTGAAGGGAGTGGGAGTTAGGCAGTGGCTTCTTCTTCTCGTGGACATATGGATATGTATTCAAACTCGAGGGGAATCACAGACTCAGTCTTTTCATTCGGAGGAATGTCAGGTTTCACATCGACGACCATGGTCTCGGTCCAGCGGTAAGGATACAGCTTCATCTCGTTGTATATGCTTTCAAAATATGTCTTCTTCTTCGAGCCGATATTAAAGATCAAGGTCTCTGAATACCGGACAGGTATGTGTTTAGGTTCGAAATAGCATGTTGATATGTAACTGGAAAAAAAATATTATTTGTTGTGATAAGTAATAACTGTATCTCTTCAGTATTTATTATTTGTTGTGAGAAATAATAATTGTATCTCTTCAATACACCAAGGTTTTTTTTATAAGTATAATCCACGTTTTGAAAATGACAATTTATATTGTATAAATAATATTGTTTATCATAACTGCAAGATATTTTATTGTATGAACAAAATCAATTCCTTGATGAAAATATTGTTACTGATGATACAATCATCTTAAGCTTGATGTAAAAAAAATAATACATAGTTTTAAGTGTACTTATTTCAAATAAAAGAGTATGAATATTTAAATATGTGAACCAGTTATTTACCATAATTATTTTCAAAGGTACAGTTACAAGAATGAGAATGTAAACAACAAAAGTGGCAAATCGTGCCGTTTCTAATTTCATTTTTTTTTTTTCATTCGTCCACTCTTCGTCGCCGTCCACGAACGACGAAATTCGTTCAGAAATCAATCTGCGCTTTCACTAGAAACGCACTTTTTGCGCCGTCGTCGACCGCACGAAATTACTACTCACGTTTTCCGCCCGATCGTCCTCCTCTGTCCCGCGCCGGCCTCCTCCATGTCCTTCCTCCTCTTTCCGTATCTGAAAGGCAAAAAGAAGTGCGGTGAAAATGCGGCGCAAAGCGGTGACCAAATCGCGCGCTAGACACAAAAACCGCGTAACGGTCGTCCGCGCAAGATCATTACATCCTGACGGGCCTGTCGATGACGTCCACGCTGAGGCCATCCTCCGACTTGACTATTTTCGCCGGTACGTATTTCATTCTGGTCTTCGTCATTGCTCCTTCCCGGAACGTGACACGAGTAAACACTGGCCGAATTCTTCATCGCCCTGCCTCGATACGTACATTTCAACTGTTTTTACTTACGAAAAAAATCTAGACGATAAAATAGATTACAGCAATAAAATCGTTTTCTTTTTCACTAATTCGTTATAAATCGAAAGAAAGTTTGTGTCAAATTCTAAGTAGAAATGAAACTATCGTATATGTTTCTACGAAGGTGACGAAATGTTTATTTATATTAATATTGCTTAATAACTCGGAAGTTTCTTGGAACCTCATTAACCATTAAAATATTTTCTTACTGATTGATACCGGCATCTAAGTAGTTAATATCAAGATATTTAAAAGGTAAATCTAACTGATAATATGAGAATATTAATATTAGCAAATTTATATTTTCCTGATATGTTGCAATTATGTATCATAGATATGTTTTAGATATTTATTTATATAAAAGTTACTTACACAATTAACAATTAAACCATAACCACAATGTATTAAATTACGATAATAACACGTTAAAAAAGCTTTACACCTCTCTATCTAGTTATCGATGAAAACACACACGAATCGGCGACGTAAACGTTTGACAACTAACTACTGATAACATTATAATTTCCCAAAACCATAAAACTTCGTCACTTAAACGAACGCGATAAAATTATATATAGATTACGAAGATTACCTGTGTTTTTTTCCCTCCCTTCCGACGTTGGCGTGCGGTAATGACGGATGGACAATCTCGTAATGGAGAGCGGGGAATGGAAATGAATAAAACCAACCGTTGTCGGTTCCGTTTGCAATACGTAATCGAAACGTGAGTAATCTTATCAAACTTCGACTGGCGAAGGCCGACGACGCTCTGCTCCGCCACTATTATTCAGTAATATACTTGGAAACTTAATCAGCCACAACACCTCATTGTGTACAATACACCGAACAATACCGACTTTTATTTATCACTTGTACGTACCTCGTAATCTCAATTCGGTTGCGTCATTAACGGGGTATGAAATAATAAATAAAACTGGCTTGCTTTGTTGTTTGCACACCGTTGATTTAAAAAAAGGAAATAATAACGTGTCGTATTCTGCGCCATGACATCACGTTGGTGGGAAAGTGGAGATGATAAATATTATATTACAATAATACGTTTAATGGGTACACGGCCAAGGACTTTAACGTTGAATATTAATGATTCTTTTTAAATTTTAAGGTTAAAGGAAAAAAAAACATATGAAGCACAAGAGGTGTGGAATTAAACACAGGAAGCTTGATTTTCATTTGCAATCTACAAAAACATATCAGGACATTAATAATTTAAACAGTTGTAACAATAATTCTCGGATGAAAAATTTAATATGGTAAAAACCGCTGGTCGTCGTCCTCGAACAATACCATTACGAATGATGTAGATAATAATCAGCAGGATAAATAACATCTTCGATAGTGATGCAAACTATACATCCTGGACACAATTTAAAAGCCACATTAGGTAACACATTTCAACCAGAAATATCTTTACATATCTAAGAGATTCGAATTAAAAATGATAAAAAATAATGGTTAAAAGTAGATGGAAAGATAACAAATTACAGCCTTGTAAAATCTACGATAACAATGATTGGAAACTTAACTATTAAGCTAGGAGGTTAACATACAATATAACTTTAATAAACGAGGTTAAATAGATCAGAGAATGACAGAGGCCAATCGAAACTCTGATAAGTTAAGACTAATGTCGAGATCAAAATTAATTTCATAGACGGCCAAATCATAGATAGATAAATAAATTAAACATGGGTATTAAACTAGGTAATATAACAAAGAAGCTAAGGTTGAAAAAGGAACAACTCTGACCTGATGAATAGTTGAAGGAGAAAACAAGTGGTCAAACGAATAAATTGGATATGACATATTTAGTTCCTGCCCTTTGACAGAACAACAGGGAAACTGCGACAAAAACCAATTGGAAATAGAAAAGGTAAAAATGGTAAATTAAATCAAGAGTGGAAGTAGGCAGTTGTGAAAGACCTTAAGATTCTAAAAGTATCTTACTCGATCGAACTCGCGAACTGGATAAATAAAGATCGAAAAAGGTGGTAAATTATATATTATCGTCAAAATTTGTCAGCTTGTAAGGGATTAGGAGTAACCGAATAAAGACCTTTTTTGGATAGATTGAAAAATATGTTTAGGACAAATTTTGTAGTAGATAGCATAAGGATTTTATAAATGTTTTACTTTCAAAAATCGATGGAGCGGTTTTCAAAATATTTTGTTTTGAAATTTTTAATCGGTCGCCATTTTGGTATTTGAAACAATAAAAAATAATTGCAAATACAAATTTTTTAAAGAACCGAAAGCTACTTTTGAAACATTTTGGTTTTTTAAAATAGTCCTTCAAATAAGGGAGTTATAGCGTTTTTTAGAAAAAAAAAAAAACAAAAGAACTCCAATAACTCCGAACCGGAGCACCAAATCACAAATCGGAACTAAGAACTAGTTGTTTGTTTTAACGAGCTCTAACTGTCATTTTTGGGTGTAACGACTTAGTATTAACACTGTGTATATTTGCTTAAATTGTAATTTTCTAAGTTTGCCAAAACAAAAAATGTGTTTTTTTACTTATAGTTTTTACCTGATTTTTAAAAACAAATCAATAGTTTTTCTTGTAATATTCTATCGATTTTATAGTTTACTGTTTTAAATAGTTAATTACCTAATTTTCATTTGTTTTCTGTTTTTTTTTTGTTTTAAAGTAAATTTTAAAATTAATTTTAGAATTTTGTTTTTTGCTTATAATTACTTATAAAACAATAAGTAAAAACGAGTTATAAATTTGCTTAAATAGCAATTTTGTAATTTTTCAAAGAAAATATTTCTAACTGTTTTTTACTTAATGTTTTAAATGTTTTCTTAAGAAGATTTCAATTGTTTTTTGTTGTAAAATTCCAAAGATTTAAGAGTTTTTGGTTTTTAGTGGTATTTTGCTTAATTTTTGTTTTATTCTCATATTTGTATTTATTGAAAACATTAAGTAAAAAAATAGTTAAATGGCAATTTAAACAAAAATGTTTAATTGTTTTTTAAGTGTTTTCTACTGTATTTTATAAAGGAAATTACTGTGGTTTTAGTTGTGATAATCTAACGATTTTATACTTTTTGGTTTCTTTGCGTGATTTTTATTTTTGTTTTAAGTAAATTTTAAAATGTTTTTTTAGAAATATTTGTTATAAAAAACAATTGAAATTTGTTTCAAAAATATTTGTTGAAAATACTAAGTGTAAAAATAACAGTTATAAATTTGCATAAATGGTAGTTTTATAATTTCGCAAAAGAAAAATAAACTTTTTTTTACTTTTATTAAGTAAATTTCAATTTTTTTGTGTTAAAAAATTCTAACGATTTTATATTTCGTTTTTAATTGCTTCTTTGTCTAATTTTATTTGTTTTCTCAATTTTGTTTTTGTTTTAATTGAATTTTAAATACTGTTTAGAATTATAAAAAAAACAATTGAAATTTGCTTAAAAACAGTTGACAACACTATGTTAAGAAACAGTTATAATTTTGTTTAATGGTATTTTTATATTTTTTCAAAAGAAAAAAAATATAACTGTTTTTTACTTTCAACTCTTTTTATGCCAATTTCAATTGTTTCTTTTGTTGTAATATAACGATGATATAGTTTTTTGTTTTTAATTGTTTCTATACCTATTTTTTTTAGTTTGGTTTCTCAGTTTTGAAATGTTTTCAGAATTTTTTTACAACAAATAAAAATTGAAATTTGTGTTAAGAATCGGTTGAAATCACTAAATAAATTTGAATAAATATTTTTTCTCAATTCACAAGAGAATAAAATGTATAACTACTTTCTTTACTTAGTGTTTTTAACTGATTTTTTAAGCAAATTTCAATTATTCTTGATAGGTTTTTTGTTTATTTACCTAATTTTTATTAATTTTCCAAGTTTTTTTGTTTTAAGTGGATTTTAAATTGTTCTTTCTTTAATTTCACAAATGTTTTCAGCAGAATTTTTTAAATTTTGTCTTTGGTAAAGTATCAGTTTTTAAGCTTAAAGTTTTAAAGTTTTTAACAAAGAAATTTTAATTAATTTTCTGCAACTTATTGTTTTGTTTAAATTTTAACTTTTTTTCTTAGAAAAAATTTCCAACTAAAATTGTTAATGTTTTTCTTCTTCTGGAAATATTGGATTTAAAAAAAAGAATCTTTCTACTGTTTTTTATTAAGAAAATTTGAATTATTTTTATTTTTACTTTTAATTGAATTTATTTTTAAAACAAATTTTCAACTATTTTTTAAATTTCAATTTAAGAGTCAAATGTTTTTAAATCAAGTTTTTTTTTTAAATTGTTTTTTAAATATTTCGTTTTCAACTGTTTTTGGGCAAATTTCATTAATTTTTCTCATATTTCAACTATTTTATATGAAATTCTAAACAGTTTTAAGTAGTTTTTGCGTTTTTGTGTACAAAAAACGCTGAGAGATTTTTTTAAATCAATTTTTATTCTTTAAGTAATTTTCTAGTGATTTTTATTAGGAAATTTGATTTTTTTTATTTTATATTTTTGATTTTCAATTTTTTGCAAAAAGTCAACTGTTTTTAAAGCATGTTTACGTTTTCACTAAATAAATTTGAATAAAGAAATTTTCCCAATTCACAATAGAAAAAAAATGTATAACTACTTTTTTCTTTAGTGTTTTTAACTGATTTTTTAGGCAAATTTCAAATTGTTCTTTATGTGATTTATATTTTTTGTTTTAAATTGCTTATTTATTTATTCATTTTCTCCGTTTTTTTGTTTTAAATGGATTTTAACCCTTTGCACTCCAGCCATTTGTTATAATAATTATAACGAAACAAAATAAAACTCTTACCATTGTATAAACATAAAATTCAGATCATACACATTGTAACGCAAAAATAAACACTTTTGATTATCTAAAAATTATGAGCGCTGAGTGAGATAAACAAGCGTGTCGCAAATGCGGCGACAACGGATTTATTCCTAACATACGAAATGTCGCAAATGCGGCGACAATGGAGTGCAAAGGGTTAAAATGTTTTTTTTTTAATTTTGCGAATGTTTTGTGTAGATTTTTAATTTTGTCTTTGGCAAAGTATCAGTTTTCTAACTGTTCCTTTTTTAAGTTTTCAACTATTTTTGGGCAAATTTAATTAATTTTTCTCATATTTCAACTATTTCATATGAAATTCTAAATAGTTTCAAACTGTTTTTGGTTACAAAGCTTAATTAGTTTGGTAAAATTTTAACAGTTTTTGTATTCATTAAAAAATGTATTTTTTTTTAAGTTTGAACCGTTTTTAAACAATATTTCAATTATATTTTTGTTTTTATATAAGTTCTAGTGTTTCTTTTTTTCTTCTGGAAAATATTGAATTATTTTTAGGAAAATTTTCAACTGTTTTTTTAATCAATTTTTATTCTTTGGGATATTTTCTATTGTTCTTTTATTAAGAAAATTTGATTAATTTTTATTGTTAATTTTTTAAAATTATAACTCTTTTTAATCAAATTTGATTTACTTACAAATTTTCGATTGTTTCTGTATTGCAAAAGGTCAACTGTTTCTAAGCAATTTTATTCTTTTACAAGTTTTTAATAGTTTTTAAACTGTTTCTTTTTAAATTCACAACTGATTTTTTCTTTCGTGATTTTTTTTTTGTGATGTTTCAACAATTTTAAAGTAAACAAACTGTTATTTTATATGTAAATTAAATATTGATTTACATCACACTATTGTTGGTTTGAGTTTACGTGAAGTGTTTTGTAAATGAAAATAACACACAGTTTATTCCTTACTTCACTTGTTTATGTTATTGATTTACATGTGCATATTATGAAAATAATGTTATTTTATAGGTTTGCAATTGTTTTTAAGCATGTTTATTTATTTTAGCAAGTTTCCAATTGTTTTTTTTTAAGTTTTCGTCTGTTTTTTACTTTTTTTGGAAAATTTTAACTATTTAAAAGTAAATTCTTAATAGATTTTGCGTGCTAAATTTAATTTCTTTGGTAAAATTTCAACTCTTTTTATTTGTATCAAATTTTTAAATGTCATTTTTTTAAGTTCTAAGGTGTTTTTTTAGAAAAAAAAACACAAGATTATTATTTAAATAAATAAAATTATTGTTTTTAATATTGGATTACTGTTAGAAAAGTGATTAACTATCTTTTTAATGAATTTTTATTATTTGACAATTTTTTGACTATTTTTATTAAGAATTTTTTTTTAATTTTAACTTTTTAAAACAAATTTGAATCTGATTTTTTAATTTTGAGCTGTTTTTTGTTACAGATTTTCAATTGCTTTAGTACGAGTAGTTGTTTTAACTGTTAGTTGGTTTTTATTGTTTTTACATTTTAATAATGTAAAAACTACGGTGCAGAAAGCTCAGATGAATTAGTTCAAATTATTATTTAGATTGTCAATTGTTTTCTTTGCAAAATGTTAACTGTTCTCAAGCAGGTTTATTTTTGTAAGTTTTCAATTGTTTCTTTCTTAGGTTTTAACTAATTTTTGAGCAAATTTTCATTTGTTTTTTTGTGAAATTTCTAATGTTTAATTTAAAGTTTTAAAGTTTCCAAGTACGTTATAAAGTGTTTCTTATAAAGTTTTTTGTTTACGATGAATTAAATTCTCACTTAACCCGAGGTGAAACATTTGTATATTAATTAGAGAGGTTAATTGAATATATAAAAATTGTGTAACAACCCCAAATGTTTAATTAATCTCTAATTAAGTTTTTAGTTGTTTTTAAGAAATTTTTAATTAAGTTTTTGCACAATATCAACCATTTTAAAGCTTAGACTTAAATCTGTTTTCAATAATTTTTCCTTTTCCTTTTTTTTCTCCTTAATTTTAATTTTTGAAAAAAGCTAATTATTTTTAGAAAATGTTAAGACTTTTATTTCCATAATTGAAATAATTTTAGTGTTCAAATATTTAGTTAATGAGTTAACGAACACAACCATATTATTGTAGCTTAAATTGACATGAATATTTAGGGTGGGTGGGCCAATTCTATCTTAACCTATAATTACTATGGTTTCGACTTCAGTTGTCAACTGTTTGATAATGTCAAGTGTAAGTTGTCGTAAGTGTCATCAAAAAAGTGATACCAAAAAACCTATTTATTAAATTTAAGCTGTACAGAATAGTTTCCCAAAATTAAGCCTTAAAAATTAATCATAATGATGGTTGCGACCGTTAATATGTGGTAATTCATAATGAACACTGAATAAAACACTTACTACGTTTTATTCAGTGTTCCTTAAAAATTAATTAAATATTTTTTTTGTATTTTTACTGGACTAAACTAGTATTTAATTTAATTATATATTTTCGAGATCTACAGAAATTAATTGTTAAAAATGATATTTCAAAAGCGAAAGTGAAGATACAACTTTGATAGAAAAGTTTAAGATTAAAAAAAAGGTTATATTTAAAGCTACAGAGTTGTGAAAGGTATTTTTAGACTACATAACTGAATATTGATGTTTTAGAAAAGGTGATTAAAATGTAAGATGTAAGAAAACTTGGACGCAAAAAATATATTAATAATATATAAATGATGTTTTGATGACAGGATTTTTGATTCTAGATTAATCACCTTTTCTGATCATGAATTTTTTGAACTTTTGTTCTGTTCCAAAATTGATGTTTAGAAAAGATGATAAAAATCAGGTTTAAAAACTTGGGCATCTACTTCTACTGCCATAGATATTTAGAATTTAAAAAAATGAATAATATGCAAATAAGGTTCTGATGAAAAAGAAAATTTTAAGGGTTATGTAAATAGAAATGGATCTTATCTATATTTTTCCGTTAAACTCTTCAGTCTTGAATAGCTCGATACTCTTAATATGTTCCATACTTTCTCACTCATCAACAGTTTCTTAGTCTGTACATCGACGTATTATATTTAGATTTAGATTATTCCCTAATTATTTAATTGGAGTGGTTTTTAAACTAAGAGTTGTTGCCTAATTGAAATCTTCTGATCTTTTGTTTTTTTTTTTAATACACAAGGTGTTTCAGTGCAATGGTTATAAAGTACATCTAGATGATGATCGTGACGATACAAAAACAAATGA
Organism: Ontholestes murinus; assembly: GCA_963969525.1. Taxonomy (NCBI): domain Eukaryota; kingdom Metazoa; phylum Arthropoda; class Insecta; order Coleoptera; family Staphylinidae; genus Ontholestes; species Ontholestes murinus. Next base: position 20,218,731 of record OZ018391.1, on the reverse strand, counting down.
AGAAATGACACGAAAGCATGTTTATTGTTCTGAATGTAGCAAAAAACTAACAGAAAAATATAATTAGAAGGTTAATTATAAACACTCCGACTAATTTGGATCGTTGGTCATTCTCAATGAGATATATACAGAATGAACAACTGTCGAAACTAGTTGGAGAAATATAAAAATAGTGAAACAGAACCAAGTGTTTAATTAATCTTCGAATTAACATAAAAATGTTTCACCACAGGTTAATTAATCGCACAGAAAAATATATTTAAAAAACGAGCGCATCAGCAAAACGGGATGTGTGCATGCATTATCATCTCCTACTTAAGTTTACGTAGCGATATCCATTGTATATACCACCCATTTCTAACCTTTCATTGCTACCTAGGTCTTGTCTTTCATTTCCGATTTACCCTGAAGAGTAGGTGTGGTCTTGTTGGAATAAAATAGAGCTTAAATAGATACCATTGCTGTAATGAGCTGTATTTAGTCTTAACAATGGCATTTGAATGTCTACAAAACTTAAGAACGTTCAGCGCACTTGCAATCGTCTCATTCTTGTGATTTCTGCCCAGCAAGTTTTAATTTCAGTGGTTTTTAGCGATCGATTGTTTTGCCGAAATTACTTATTGAAGAGTTGATTACAATTTTCTGGGTGTACTATTTTAGATAAAGATCTTCTTAGCATTTAACAGATTGTTGATTTTATATGACTACAGAAGAAGTTTTCTAAAATTAGAAGCATTCAACTCAACATTCCTTAAGCCCTAAGACCAATTCTGGACAATAAATTATTGCCAATCCTAATGGCCTTACAAACTTATACTTCAAAAATCAAAAAAATGTTGTTACTTGTAGCTTAAATTATCTATATACCAACCAATTTCTTCATGTGAAAAGTTTTCGGGATTTCATCAACGGTAATGCCAAGAAGTCTACTTACATGCTTGAATTCAAAGGTACATGTTTTATACACTTATTTAATTCCAGTCCTCCTGAGTTTCGAAAAATCTATACTTTAGAGTAAAACATCAATTATAGTTACTTGTAGCCTAGATTAAGAACTCACTTAAATAGAGCTGTAAATAAGCAAGAACTTTGGATACATTTCCAAAAATAAAACCTTTGACAGGTTAAAAAATACACATTAACTAAACGAAATGAATTTTTATTTAAATTTCTAATCAAAATGCTTAAAGTTAATTTACCAAGAGACAAGATTACTATGCGCTATTGAGGTACAATTAATTAAAGCAACCACAACCTGTTCATTATTTGCACTTAAAAATAATAACAGTAGTTGGTCGTTCAGCCTTATTAGTGTATTTATGTGCATAGATGAGCTTGTTACTTTAAAGGATTTCACCATCATTAGCTACATCCTAATGGCGAATGGTAAAAGTACTCACACGTCTATATTATATTTACAAGCAGCAGTAATAAAATGCTCATTATACCATAAGGATATAATATTTTGAATTAAATTATGATACTTGATTTAGTTTAATTGAAGCAATCAATATCTGTAATATTTTAACTATAAGCAATACATAAGTAAATTCGATGGGGTAAAACACTTGTTATGTTCCAACAAGTGTTTTACCCCATCGAATTTACATATATCGTTCCATCAAAAGTGTAGCTCAACCAGTATCAATACATAAGTATTTTTCATTATTAGAGTCAAAACAAAATATGTTATCATCATTAACTTAATCAATTTAAAATGGTTATTAAATTATGTAAATCATTTGCTTTGGTTGGTAAGGAACAAAAGAGTATCAACACTCGCTTTTGTTTCGTTCCAAAATGGGGGTTGCGACATTGTATCGCGCGCGTACATTTGAAATGACGAATGACGAATGTGTATGTGTTGTAATGGTGAAATAATAATAGAGATGTCGGTATGCGGCCGTAATGACATGATGATACGGTCGGTCAGTGGCGTACCTGGCGGTGACTAGTACCTGCTGTACCTGTGTAAGTGGCAGCCATGCGGAACCGGTCATGACTTCCCGGACATGCTGACCCAAGCGGAACATTACGCTTCCAATGTCAAGAACATCCCATCCCGTCTCTAGTTCCCTCACTCTCTCTCTCTCGCTCTTCCTCATTCAACGGTGTTCTGCAACAATACACACTTTGTAGCGCGCGCGCGCAAAATAAAAAACGGCCAGATTTAATGAAATCGTTCCAAAAAAAAAGAGCTTTATTATTTTCCATATAGAAAATATTCTAAATTCTATTTAGAAGTAGCAAAAACCTGCTAAGAAAAATACGTTTATTAAAAATCCAGCTGGTGTGACAAGTATTGATTGGATGTTATGGAATAACAAAACTGGCCAATAAAATGTGATTGTTCGTTCTGATTGTCAGAATCATTGAAGAAGCAAACACAGTTATCAAAAATATTTCGTTCGATAAATCTTGAAGAATGTGAGAAATAAGCTTGTATAGCCCTTCTTATATTATACTTAAGGTATGCTTTTATACATTTTCACATAACATGGTGTTCCACAAGGATCATTGGCTTTCTTGATGTTCGTGATTGGTTGTTAAAATCTATCAAGATAATGTATGACCAAGAACGGTTTTTTGTTATAAATTCCATCATTTAAAGAGCTATAGTCCATCCGTTGGATCTTCCGTCCTACGTCACAAACTATCGCTTCAAAAAACGACGAAAGTTTTACAGTGCGTTCTTTTTCTAACGCATTTGGTTTACTTTATCAGACTGAATGTTTTTGTGTCGTTTCTCGAAGCGATATTTTGTGACGTAGGATGGAAGATCCAACGGATGGACTATATCTAGTTGATGTGTATTAAATTAAAATTATAAGTACAAAGCGTAAATTATTAGTACATCTACACTGAAAAGGTGTGATCAACCTAAACACATGTCTGTAGATAGCCATTATATAAACATTAAAATTGATTACGCAAGTAAGGAAAGGTAACAGTACAGAAAATGTGACAATGTGCTGATCAACAGGGAGTAGTTGTTTTAAGTGGTAGCTATTATAACGTCGTTCAAACTTCTCATCGATTTTTAGACGGTTTTGATTTTTATGTAAATAATAGAGTAGTGACGTTATTGTAGTAGCAGGAATCCAGTTTAAATACTTGCTACACTAGAAAAAAAAAAACACACACACAATCCAGCTTTATAGGTATGCCCACGCTTATAGATTATTATTATCTATGGTAATTAATCACTGATTTTGTATTAATTTAATCTTATAAAACGCCCAACGCTAAGCAAAATTCCTAGCTCGGAAAGAATTTTTAGATTTTGAGAAAATAAAGCTAATCACTGCTTTAAAATCAGCCTCCTTTATGATATGTGCACGTCTTATTTGATTTTATGAAGATTGCCATCGAATTGACAAGAAAACAATTGCTAAAGCATTTCAAAATTTGATTCATCTGTTCTATACAAGTTATTTGAAAGAATGTATTTTATTTTAATATCAAGAATATCATTAAAATAAAACTTGGGTTTTATAATTGTCAATCTAACTAATTAGGTTTTCCTTTGAAATTCTTAAATTTAGTGTAAAAATGTCATTTCTAATGGTTCCTAGGAGCTGAAAAATCTCTTCACTAAATTCTTCAGGTAGGTATTGATAATGTTGTTTTTTTCGAAGCTCGGTTACGTCATAGGTTAAAATAAACATTTTGGCGTATGGTTTGAAAGATTTGATATATCTGTAAAAATTTTGAATAAGAATACCATCTCCTCTCAACACTTTGTGTTTGTAAAATTGTTGTAATAAAAAGGAATGTTTAATGTTTCTTAAAATTTCATCGTATCAAATGTTTTAGAATATTGATGAAAGTCAAAATTGGTTCTGAAAGCTGTATATCTTTTAGTTTTTTAGTAATTAATCAAATCATACTTCCAATATTTTAAAGCCTCCTATTTTTAGATTCAGATTCTTTATCTATATGTATTTTAAGTTTTAAAAAGTCTTCCTTTTCTAATAGATTTCGCATATATTTAGAACTCCTAAAGGTAACAAATCTTTTAAAAGTGAATTATAGTATGGTTATGATTAACTTTATAAAATATTAATTTTTCTTTCATTTTTTCCTGGTTGCAAGGAATTCCAAAAATATATAAATTTAAATCGTAGAAATCATGAGTGGACTTCACTGGTTAATGCTCTTCCATTCAAACTCACACTCACCCACTGTCTAGTAAGATACCTTATCAGCTTCTAAATTATGTTCTTGGTGTGTATTTCCAAGTCGAAGCAATTATGTTATGCTTTGAGTTATCAAAAAAATATGTATATAATTTAAGGAAAAATAATCTTTAAAAGTCAGGAATAAAATCAATTCCCTAGTATCACGACATTTTTCTCATTTTTATTGTAACTAGTTTCGTTTCAGGTATTATCACAAAGTAACGGCTTCAATAATCAATTATATTTTTAAAAGACCTTTATTTATTTCACACGTTAATCTGTTTTTATTGGTAAACTATCAAACATTGTGTAAACATTAAAAAAACTGGTCTAAAGACTTTAATGAACCATGTGGTCGACCCAAGACACAGGTGGATGATGACGTCCTGAAAGCCAGTGTGGAAGCGAACCCAGCCAAAGTGCACTTGAAACAATCTTGACTCATTTGGCACAAATCGGTAAACTCAAAAAGCTGGACTAGTGGATACCGCATGAATTGACCGATGTACAAAAGGAACGAAGACTTGATGCATGTCTTTCTCTTCTTTCTGGCAACAAAGCCGAACTATTTCTCAATCGAATTGTACGATAATCGTAAGGGTTCATCGCAATTGTTGGACAAAGATGAATTACCAAAACACTGTCCGAAACGAGGCTTCCACCAGAAGAAGCTGATGGTCACTCTTTGGTGGTTTGGCTCAGGTGTCATCCACCACAGCTTTATGGAATCTGGCCAATCGAACACGGCGGATGTCTACTGTTATCAATTAGACGAAATGATGAGAAATTTTGCGATTAAACAGCTAAAATTACTTAATCGGATGACTCTAATCCTCCTGCACGACCATATGCCGCACGAATGATCGTGTCAATGCTACAGGAGTAGAAGTTGGAAACTCTCCGCCACCCACCGTACTCGCCAGATCTTGCCCCCACTGATTATCATTTCTTTCAAAATTTAAACAACTTTTTATCTGAAAAAAAAAACAATTCCGCACAAACTGTCAAAATAGCGTTTCAAGAGTTCATCAACTCCCGTGATCCAGGCTTCTACAGCAAAGGGATACCTCTAAAATGGAAAAAGTGTATCGATAATATAGGTGCATACTTTGATTAAAAATAAAAAGTTTTTATTGGAAAAAAAAAAAATCGATTTCAAGTATGTGGGTTTTTTGCTCCATTTCATACTTGACAACTAATAGATATGAAGCTTCCAAAAATTTCTGAATTCTTTTAAGTTGTTCCTAAATACACCAAAGTTTTTAGATGTGTTTTCTACACGTTCGGTAAATAAATAAATAGTTACGATAATTAGAGAAGTAGCTAAACTACTCTGTATAATACTAAATCAAAAGGTAAATCAACTTATATCTGAAGGTAACAAAGTTCTCTCTATGTTTTGGTATGTCCAATTTTATCTTTAAATTATCACAAGTTAAACAATTGTTAAGAACCCACTGTTCAAATAATGGAAAAAAAAGTCTAAAAATCTTTAATCTTGAAGTCTTTTTAAAGATCTGAAAGGAGTTTTTGAGGTATTGAGTATTATTTAGTGTTCTTTATTTAATTGGTACTTAAAGACTTTATCTAGATTTGGAGTATTCAAATCATGTCCTACAGTTATGCTTAATTTTAAGAGATTCTCTAGAACTAGAGTATTTTAAAATCATGATCAATCTTTTTCGAGAATTTCATTTCCAAAGGGTTTGAAGATTATTTAAGTTATTCCATATTATACTAGATATTTAAGGAAAGTTTGTTATATTATTGTATACGTCATCTTTATTATTTTTTATAACTCTTATGTAAAAAATCTGTCATTTGTCATATGCTAGATCAACTTATCATCTTTCATCTGAAAATTGCCACATGCCATTTGTAATATGTAACCAGCGATCTTAATTATTCTTTAGAACTCTTGCGGAAGAAAATTATATTGTTCTGTTAACTTTTGTTTGGTATCTGTCATCATCAATCTTTGTGAAAAATGTCACATTTCTTGTGTAAAATGTAATCTGACTTCTTCATTATTCTTTATAACGTACATAGTACTTTTGTTTATCTGCTGCCTGTCATTTGTAATCTCTCATGCTTACTGTTTTATCACTCATCTAAAATGTATCACACATAATCTGTCATCGTTACTCTGTTATTTGTCATGTGTTATCATCTATGGTTTATCATCATTGAGTTTCGCATATACTTAGAACTCCTAAAGGTAACAATTTTTTTAATAGTTATTTATCTAACTAGTGGGATAAGAGCATCATTAACTGACGAATGCGGTGAGTTGCTGAGACGAGGGCGTAGCCCGAGTCGAAGTAAGAGCATGTAGTTTCAACGTTATTGCCGGAAAAATCAAAAATTAAATATGAGCAAGCTTATGAATGTTTGCGGAAATGGTGCGATGAGAAGAAAATAAAAAATGAAGCAAGTGAAAAGATACTTCTAGTATATTTTGAAAATATTTCGAAACGCTATAAACCTTCAAGCCTGTGTGATCGTTAGTTGGTATTAAAAAATGAGTGTGTTTTTGATTTCATTACCTCACTAGTTAGGTAATGAGTTTCATTACCTCACTAGTTAGGTAATGAGTTTCATTACGTAACTCAAATGAATGTCAAATTCGTCACTTATCTAAGCAGTCGTAGATAAAGGTTATTTATAATTACAATTCTAGTGTGGTTATGATTAACTTAATTCCTGGAAAATAACATTACAATATATCCATTTTTCTTTAATTTTTTTCCTGATTCCAAAAAATATATAAATACCGTAGAAATTATGAGTGGAGTTCACTAGTTTGAATACTCTAACATTCACACTCACATCCACCCACAAGTCAAGTAAAACTCGTTGTCAACTTCTAAATTATTTTCTTGGTGTGTAGTTTCAAGCAAATAGTATACTTTTTGATTTATCAAAGAAATTAATAAAACTCAGGAATTACACTTTTTTTATTGTGACTAGTTTCGTACTATTCGTGCATTATCACAAAATAACGACTTCAGCAATCAAACATATTTTTTAAAGTCCGGTATTTGTTTCATACGTTTATCTGTTTTTATTGATAAACTATCAAAAAATGTTCAAACACCAAAAATCTGATTTTAAATGTAAAATGTTTTATAGTTCTTTAATTGTATCTTTATATTCCTTAGTTTGGATTAGAATGTATAAATCGCATAAGAGTGCTTTCTAGTTGTTTTTAATTTTATTATTATACCTTAGTTTTAATACGTTAGATATATAAAAAAGTTAATTTATATCTGTATTTTTACAATAATAAATGGTTTTCTTATAGAAGCTTCCAAAAATCTCTAAGTTGTTTCTAAATACACCAGTGTTTTTAGTTGTGTTTTCAATACCTTTGGAAAATAGGGAATGTAGCTAAATTACTAAATAATACTGAAGCAAAAGGTAAATCAACATTAATCTGAAGTTAACAAAGTTCTCTCTATGTTTGGTATGACTGTTCACTGTTCAAATACTGGTCAGGTCTAAAATTTTTAACCCTGAAGTCTCTTTACAGATCTGAAATGAGTTTTTGAGGTCTAGTCCTGTAATTTTTGATAGTTTCAATTAAAGGTTCTAAACATTTCCACTTTAAATATATGAGAATTATTTAGTATTCTTTATATATTTGATACATAAAGACTTTATCTAGATTTGGAGTATTATTAAATCATGTCCTACAGTTTTTGTTAGTTTTAGTTAGAGTTTTAAATGTTATAGAGTCCTTTCTAGTTTGAAATTTTGTTACAAGATTTAGAGTATTTAAAAATTATGTTTTGAGAATTTCTTTATAAATTTGGAGTTTTGCAAGGATTTTGGAATTCTTTTAAGTTATTAAGTTTGTTACATGTATTATATAATCATATCTAATATTAAATGTATCATCTTTATGATTCTTTATAATTGTTACGTAAATAATAATTTGGTTGTTATCTGTTAGACAAAATGGAAAGCATGAAACAAGTACTTGTATTTAAAATATTGACCATTGGACGCAACCACTTAACTAATAAGAAATCAAAAATAAACAAAAAATGTGATCATTGTAAATCTATTTTGGGTTGAATAAATTTGAATTTGAATTTGTCATATGCTTTTTATCTGAAAACTACCACATGTCATTTGTAATGTGCAACCTGGGATCTTAATTATTCTTTATCATTCTTCCATAGGTTATGATTTTATTCTGTTACCTGTTGTTTGGAATCTACCACCATCAACCATTTGTCATCTGAAAACTGCCACATTTTTTTAAGCTGTTCTCTCGCTTAAAAAAATGTTACTTTCGTCAGTCGTTGAACAATATGCTATTGTTTATTTGTATTTTCATTTGTCATCTGTTATGTCTACTGTTTCATTACTCATCTGAAAACTATAACATATCATAATAATTAGAAAAAACACGAAAATATTTCGTAAAATCTACAACAAATGAGTCTTATTACGACTACAAGAACAAACCACTTTTGAAACAACTACCTATCGTCTATGGTTTATCTTTACGCATGTTATCTGTTATCGTTTATCCTATAATCTGTAATTTAACAAGTGTAATTTGTTAATTGTCATCTCTCATATCATTAGTCACCAATTATTTCATGTTTCGTCATTTATTATCTGATATTTTGTTGACCTTGTTCCCAAAAGAAAGTTTATATTTCTTTAGCTTCTCTTTAGAGAGGTGTGGAAGATATGTCAAAAGGTAGACTGGCTCTTGTGAATTTATTCGCCATGGAACGTTTCTTGGACAGTTGTGGGTGCGAGAGATTTTCCAAAAATTTGATTCGGCGACTGCAACAGAGGTTTTCACCGCTTAAATGAGACTCTCATTCTTAAATGGGCGAAGTCCGGTACAAAAAACGAGTCGACCAAGATCGTCAAGAACGGGAGAGAATGTGAATAGTGTTTAGTCTGTTCTTGACGATCCGAACCTTTCAAATCAGAAGCACCCAAGCGCTTTATTAAATACGCCTAGATCGTCATTACACCGAATTATGCACAAAGATCTAAAGCTGTAAAATTTAATTGGCACAAGAATTAAAGCCCCAGGATGCCGGTCAAAGTGAAATTTATCTCCAGAAGAGATGAAATAAATTGGCCTCTGCGCATTCCTAATTTAACCCATATGGACCTTTTTCCCGTGGCTTTATCGCAAATCTAAAGCCAATAAACCAACTTCTTTGGCGCATTTGAAAGAAAATATCCATCACGAAATTGCAGCCACCACAGAGTCTATCTGACGAGTTCTCTTAGGGAATTATAGTGTTAGAATAAATGAGTATCGCGGAGGTTTACATTTGGAGGATATTATTTTTAAGAAATGAAATTCCAAATTGCATATTTTAATAAACACATTTTCGACAGATGGCCTCGTTTTTTTTTAATTGGTCCACTAAATATAAACTTTCTTTTTGGACACCTTGTATATTTTTCCTTTTTCCAAAACAGTTTCAACAAGCAATTGTCTACTGTTGCCTTCAGGTTTTAACTCCATACCTCTTATGGTGGTTGTAGATGTTCTTGATATTTGGTGTTATTAGATATAAGGACGTATCGATGTTGACAATATGTAGCGGCAATGTTAAAAGGGAACGCAAAAGTGATGTGAATCATGCGATTTGACTTTTCCTTAGGGGTTTACTAATGCTGCAGGTGTATATAAATAGGCTGAATTTACTTATTTCAGAAAAATCTGTTTGGTAGAGACTTTGAAAATTGATATCTCATATCTGTTCCTCAGCGCAAAGTCTTACAAAAAAAAAAACGATACAAAAAAATACATTTACAATAACTTTAAAATTCAACCAATTTCCTATAACTGAAGATGAATATCAGTAGGTGATTTATAAAAATTTTGACATTTCTTACCTATTGCTAATAAACTATAGAAGTTACATGAAACTTATATAACAATTAATTGGAAAGAAACCAGAATTGAGCAAACTATTAAGAATAACCTTTTTGCGTAAACCTCATAGTTTTCGAAAATGTATGGAATATGATGGCCACATCACCATTTTTTATGTTTCTTTACATTTTACAACTTTTAATTAAAATCCTCGCTTATCATTTATTCATTGAAGGGTGGGATCGGGAACACCCACCCACCCTACATAACATATACATGATAACTATAAAAATTATGATTTTGCTACAAAAACCTTGTGTATAATAAAAAAATAATATGATTGATTGTTGAAGCCGTGACTTTGTGATACATCTTGATTACGAAATAGGTTTAAGAAATAATAACACTTTGCTAGTGTTTGCTATCATGAATTTTCGTGATACTAGCAAAGTGTTATTATTTCTTAAACCTATTTCATAAGAAATAAAACATTATCCAAATTTAGGTGTAAATACTTTCTATAACTAAACTTATATAAATTAGAATTAAAGTCTGCCCACCCATCATGTACAATATTTTTATTAATTTATTCACTCAAAAATTTTACCTTTTGGATTTCTTTTTCATTCAAAAAGTTTTGTAATTTACTCCAAACCGCGAGACGATCAGCAATTGAAATTTATATGTATATGTAGGGTGGGTGGGTGGCCTCTATCCCACTCTCCAATCAGTACAACATCATCAAAAATTATTTTAAAAATTTGTATGAATACATCTCTAAAAATTGCAATTATTTTGTGTTTATTTATATTTTACGACTTTTAATTAAAACCCTCGCTTATGTTTTACTGATTGGAGGGTGGGATAGAGGCCACCCACCCACCCTACATATACATGATAACTTTAAATACTAATCGTTGATGATTTTGCTGCAGAAAACAATAAAACTTTGTATATAATAAAAAATAAAGCATAATCCAAATTTAAGTTTAAATATAAATTACCTTCGGTAACTAACCTTATTTAAGCTTGATTTAAAGCCTTTCCATGAATCATGTAATTTTACTTTGTCAATTTTCTTTTATTCAAATTCTGTAATTAAAGTTATTGCAAAAGGCGATCAGAAATTAAAGTTAATTTAAACGTGTAGGGTGGGTGTGTGACCTCTAACCTACCCTCCAATTAATAAAACTAAGCGAGGGTTTTAATTAAAAATTGTAAAACGTAAATAAACATAACATTATTGCAAAATTTAATAGATTTATACAAACAAATTTTGAAATTTAAGAAATAACAGGAATAAAGACATAACTTGAACAAGTTTTATTAACATGTTCTTAACTTAATAATTTTAACATTTTTTTGCCTATTGCTAATAAACTATAGAAGTTAAATGAAATTTATTTAACAAGTAATTGTAAAGAATTCAAAATTGAGAAAATTAATAAGAATACATCACCATTTTTAAAATCTGCTTTTACAATTTAAAATAGTGTTTGGTCTTAAATTGCCAAGTAAGTGTTCTAAATAATTTTTTTGATTAATATGTTCAAACAAATTTGTCGTTTTTATAGTCATTTAAATATAATTCTGAAGTTCTGAAATAAAATGTTCTCTGAATATTTGGTAAGTTATGATAAGAGTTAAAAAATCTATTAAAACACTAAAATAAAACTATTGCAAATAGATGGATTTTTGGAACTATTTAAGGAGCTAGGAGTAGGGTTTGAGCTTCTGTTATACAGTTTTTAATAGTTTCTAAACGTTTACAGATTTTTCTGGTTATTTATTAGTATTCTTTAGGTTCCTTTATGTTTGATATATACAGGAGTTTATTTAGATTTATATTATCTATAACTCATGTCACATTTTTGTTAATTTCAATTTATAAAGCATAGATATCTTACTAGTTATTTTTTTGGTTCATATATAAATTAATTTATATCTAGAATATTTTTACAATATTAAATGTTCTTATTATAAATTTAAAGCTTCTAAAGTCTTCTGTATTATTCTAAGTTGCTCAAAAATACAAAATACACTAGAGTTTTTTCTTAATTAAATGATCAAAAAGTAACAACAAATGTTAAGAAGAAACTATTCAAATACTAAATCAATAAATTTGGTGAAGTAATGCAGTTGTTATGCTCAAGAGAGTGCCATAACAAGTATCGAAAATACTCAACGTTTTTGAGGCCGTGTCCTATAATTTTTGATAGTTTAAATTAGAGTTTATTGTTTTTTTAAATATATTTATACTTATGACTTTAAACGTTTTTTTTCTAGTTATTCGTAATGGTTTTTTATAGATATAGAGTATTTGAGGATTTCCTTATAAATTTGGTATTTTCGAAGATATTAGAATTAATGTTATTCCTAAAGTTTTAAAATTTTCAGAAAAGTTTGTTATACAGGGTCCTGCAACAGTGCGTCAAGCTTTCCTAGCGCCTTTCTCGTAAGAGATAGAAAAAAATGTTTCATATAAAAATTTATTGAATTAAAAATCTCTATGCCGTAAAATTATTTTCAAATATACAGGGTGTCCCAATTTTGCGTTATAACAAAAGCAAACATTTTTTAAATGGAACACCCTGTATATTTTTTCATTTTATAATTTGGATAGTATTTTATAACTTAAACCTTTTTTTGGTTTTTAATTTCGATATGGCATTTCCGAGTTATTGACGTTTATCTGAAAAAAATGTAAAAAGCGGAGGTTCACAAAAAAAATTATTCTGATGTTGTATTTAAAATTTAAGAAATTTTCTTTTTCCTATGGTTGGTCATAAGTACTGTTTATGTACCAGTGTTAAAAATTTTCACTTTTGAGGAACCCTGCCTTTGTATCAGACACGCCATTTTCTAAAATTTCAAATTGTCGTAACTCTTTTTTTTTAAATGGAATCATATATTTTTTTAAATTTTATATTATTCTACATCTAATTTTCTACAAAAAATGTTAAGCATACCCTATACCTAAAAGTGATAATTTTCAAGATATAAAAGAATTTATATTTCAAACGGTCCTTGAATGCGAATTTGTTTTTGAATAGATAGCCATGGCTGAAAAAAATGCATCTGTCAATTAAACAATTAGTTTGACATGTAAATGGGAGGTGTGAATTACAAAAAACAAAAGAAGAAAGCCTATCATCAACGAGGAACCAAAAAGACATTGATGAAGGAACTGCCATAAGCGAGAGGTCAGTACAAAGCATTCTGAAGAAAAATCGATATCAAGCATATGATATTCAGTGCTATTGGTGATTCCTTATAAACAATTTCAGGTTTTGTTAGATCCTTAGATCTAGCAGGTCATTTGGTGGGTCCATTCCTACCAATCCACTGGTTGGGAAAAATGAAATGCCCTCACGTCTTGTGAAAATTGGGCAGGTGCTCCGTCTTGTTAAAACCACACCCTGTTTCTTGTTAGTTAGGGTACATTAGCTAACGTTCCGGGTAATTCAATTTGCAAGAAGTACAAATACATAGACCTACTGAGATGGCCCTCGAAGAAATGTTGACCTACAACATGGTTTCCAAAAGTTCCGCCCCAGGCATTCAATGCTGATGATCAACTTGTCTCATAACATGCGGATTATCAGTTAAATAATAGTGAAAATTGTACCTATTGACAGATCCGTTGTTATGGGATGACGCCTCATCCGTGAATAAAATATATTGGAAAAACGAAAGATCCTCCTGTATTTTCTGTCTTTCCCAGAAACAAAATTCGGAACGAAATTGAAAATCAGTATTACTCAGTTCTTTATGTAGCTGAATATGATATGCTTGATATCGATTTTTCTTCAGAATGCTTTGTACTGACCTCTCGCTTATGCCAGTTCCTTCACCAATGTCTTTTTGGTTCCTCGTTGTTTTTTGTAATTCACACCTCCCATTTACATGTCAAACTAATTGTTTAATTGACAGATGCATTTTTTTCAGTCATGGCTATCTATTCAAAAACAAATTCGTATTCAAGGACCGTTTGAAATATAAATTTTTTTATATCTTGAAAAATATCACTTTTAGGTATAGGGTATGCTTAATATTTTTTGTAGGAAATTAGATGCAGAATAATATGAAATTTAAAAAAATATATGATTCCATTTAAAAAAAAAAGAGTTACGACAATGTGAAATTTTAGAAAATGGCGTGTCTGATACAAAGGCAGGGTTCCTCAAAACTGAAAATTTTTAACACTGGTACATAAACAGTACTTATGACCAACCATAGGAAAAAGAAAATTTCTTAAATTTTAAATACAACATCAGAATAATTTTTTTTGTGAACCTCCGCTTTTTACATTTTTTTCAGAAAAACGTCAATAACTCGGAAATGCCATATCGAAATTAAAAACCAAAAAAAGGTTTAAGTTATAAAATACTATCCAAATTATAAAATGAAAAAATATACAGGGTGTTCCATTTAAAAAAATGTTTGCTTTTGTTATAACGCAAAATTGGGACACCCTGTATATTTGAAAATAATTTTACGGCATAGAGATTTTTAATTCAATAAATTTTTATATGAAACATTTTTTTCTATCTCTTACGAGAAAGGCGCTAGGAAAGCTTGACGCACTGTTGCAGGACCCTGTATACAGGGTGAGTTTTTTTCGATGTTCTCTACGGGGATCTCAGAAACTATAAGAGATAGAGAAACGGTTAAATGGGGAAAGAAGTGTAGATAAACGAGACGAATAAAATTCTACTTTCAAAGTTTTCAAAAAAGTCAAGGGTAACTAGATATTTTGAAAAAAGAAAAAAAATGTCAATTTTTTCAAATCAATATATCTCGGTTATTATAACAGATAGAAAAAAACTGTAAAGAACAAAGTTTTAGATAATTTTATGTAGATTAATAAAAAATAATCAGAAAATTTTTATCGCCATTATTTTCCGAGATATGATGCAAACTTACATTTTTTTAAATGGAAACCATAGTTGGCTATGGCCTCATTCAAAAGGTATTTTTTTTCTCTTTAATCCAATATGACATATGACATAGTTATTTCTAAAAATATGTGAGTTATAGTCATTTTAAGTTTTATTATAAATAAAAAATAGGTAGCCATGAAAAAGATGAAAGTAAAACAATTGCAGTTGTTTATAAGAATAGCAATATTGTAATTATTAGTTCTACATAGTTAAATAAAAATGAAAAGACAGTATAAGTATAATAATCTTGTAATTATCAAATGGCCTTCTGTATGTGGTATAAACCCATTTGTCAAGAGGATAATACGTTTCTTACAAAAATATTATGAACAGATGAATCGCGATTCACTAATTGTGGTATCTTTAATCGCCACAATGAACATAGATGAACTTAAGAGAATCCACGAGAAGTTTCACAGAGAAAACTACAAATTAAATTTGGGTTTAATCCATGGTGTGTTTGGATTAATAATTCTCGGTCCATATATTTTTGAAAGCTCACTAAGTGAAACTGATTACTTTCATTTTCTTCAGAAAACATTTGAAGATACGCTCAATTGTTTCAATTTATCATTACAAGCAAGATTGAAATGGTTCTAATATGATGGTGCTCCACCTCATATCATGTTGGCTTTACAAATTATTTAAATGATGCTTTTCCTAACTCGTAAGTGGGAAGAAATAAACCAATCCCAGGGCCACCTAGATCTCCCGAACTGCGCGTTTTAGAATCTTTTCTGTGGGGTTATGTAAAAAAACAAAGTATATGAAAAATCATATCAATCTGTGGAGGATCATAAAATAGTTGTTATTGAAACATTTAATTCAATTTACATGAGAATAATCAAAAAGCCATAAATTCAATTTTAAAAAGATATAATTTATGTCATAATAGTATTAATAGTGGACTCTTTGACTATATTTTTTAATATTAAAATTTCTCTCCTATTGATATATTGATAATTACATAATTACTTTATGCAGTTGTTTCATTTTGATTTATCTCTGTAAAACTAATGATTACAATATTGCTAATATTGTAAACAACTGCAATTGTTTTGCTTTCATCTTTTTCATGGCTACCCATTTTTTATTTATAATAAAGTTTAAAATGACTATAACTCACTCATTTTTAGAAATAACTATGTCGTATGTCATATTGGATTAAAGAGAAAAAAATTACCTTTTGAATGAGGTCACAGCCAACTATGGTTTCCATTTAAAAAAATGTAAGTTTGCGTCATATCTCGGAAAATAATGGCGATAAAAATTTTCTGATTATTTTTTATTAATCTGCATAAAATTATCTAAAACTTTGTCCTTTACAGTTTTTTTTCTACCTGTTATAAAAACCGAGATATATTGATTTGAAAAAATTGACACTTTTTACTTTTTTCAAAATATCTAGTTACCCTTGACTTTTTTGAAAACTTTGAAAGTAGAATTTTATTCGTCTCGTTAATCTACACTTCTTTCCCCATTTAACCGTTTCTCTATCTCTTATAGTTTCTGAGATCCCCATAGAGAACATCGAAAAAAACTCACCCTGTAT
Organism: Ontholestes murinus; assembly: GCA_963969525.1. Lineage (NCBI taxonomy): Eukaryota > Metazoa > Arthropoda > Insecta > Coleoptera > Staphylinidae > Ontholestes > Ontholestes murinus. Next base: position 20,202,192 of record OZ018391.1, on the reverse strand, counting down.
ATATATTGTAAGTAAATGGCTAAAGACAACCTTTAATTTGATTATTTGATAATAAAAAAGTTTACAGAAACAAGCGTATATTATATACTCAATGACATTAGAAGCGTTACACCAAGAAAGCATGATTTTTTGGAATTTAATACTTTTCAATATTTTCTAATTAATTCTAATCTAATTTAAAGTTTTAGAAATTTTAAAAATAAAATTTTTTAAAAGACAAATTTTAAATCTAACAATACAATTATAAACGTGTTTTTGATCATCTAGACAACAAATTGGTTGATGTAATTTTATACCAAAAATTTATTAGTGCTCAGCAGTAAACCCGATCGTCAATTATTTTTATGGGACGCATTAGGATTATCATAAATTATTAAAGCCAATTAATTAGTCAACATACGTGTTGAAAATCTTTTCGGAGCGGATTTTTTTTTCCTGGCTGCAATTAACCAACTGTTGCCCGTATTCATACGTGCAATAGTCAATTTTTTTCTGTGAATGAATAAAAGAGAGAGAGAGAGAGAGAGAGAGAAAGAGAGAGGGCCGGCAAGAGGCCGTTTACACCTGGGCATTGTTAACCGGAGCATAACCGAGGAAGGAAGGAAGGAGAAGAAGATTTAATATGGGAAACTTTGGAGGAACGGACGAGTTCTTGAGCGGGCCTGGCATGGCTGACACGGCTTATTTCACACGTTCCTAATTAACAGAAAAGATAATGAGTCAGTCATTCGTTGTGTTGTAATTAATGTTTCGACGGGTTTCGCGTGACGCTCCACGTAATTCCATTGTGCGCTCCTCGCAACTACCTGGAATAAATTACATACCAACACACATACACACACGAATTATAATAAACGAGGAAGTGGATGTATGTGTGTGAGTGTGCGCCAGTCCACCGAAAATAACAAACAAAACAATTACGAAAATGATCGTCAACTTTTGTGCGGCGAAACAATTCAATTCAAATTTTACTTAATGCGAATGATTTTAAAGGCCAATTGATTTTTTAACGATTATGTTTATAAAATATATTTATATTATATTTAAAATGTTAGTTCATTCATAATTCATTAATTCAAACTTAATTATAGGATTTTGCCGCTCATATTGAATAATCAGTGTTAGTGTTTCCGTTCAAAAACAAAAGTTAAAAAAAATTGTTTGCAACTATCCAACCTTCATTTTATTATTATTCAAATATAATTGCGTTGACTAATCTCTAAAAACATGCTGATACTGGTATTTAGATTTTGATAGAACCCACCCCACATACAACTATACATTAAATATATAAGATGTTGATGTCTTTAACCAGGCTGAAAGACCTTCGGTCGATAGCCAAAAGAGGACAATAATTATATATTGTAATACTATCTACAATAAAGATGTTTTCTATCTCTGTCTTTAATTTCTAAAAACTTTTTTGTAAATTCTATATTTATAATACAAGAGGAGAGGTAAATGTGTATTTTGTAGATAAATGTTTACTTGTAATTAAAGCGATTTTCAACAGTTATATATTGTTTTGTTTAATTTCAAATGCATTAAAGAATGGATGGGTCACCACTATCCCACACTTTAAATTATTCATTCATTCATGCGTTTATCATAAACAAGGCTTTTAAAAATGATGAGGTAGCCATTATAATACTTTCCCTGTACTGCTCATTTTATTAGCAGAATTAAATTATGTTATACAGGGTGTCCCAAAAAAGTTTATATTCCTCCAGCTTCCTGCGTGTAGCAATGAATCCAAAAGACGGCCGGTGAAAGATTATAGATGGCGATGATAGAAAACAGATAATAAATGACATATGGCAGATAATAGTTGACAAATGACAGATAACAGATGACTTATGAAAGATGAAGACTAAAGATTATAAATTAAATTATCTTATACAGAGAGCCCTAAAAAAGTTTATATTTCTTTCTGCGTGTAGCAACGAATCCGAAAGACGGCCGGTGACAGATTATAGATGATGACGACAGAAGACATATAATAAATGACATATGGCAGACAACAGTTGACAAGTGACAGATAACAGATGACTTATGAAAGATGAAGGTTAAAGATTACAAATAAGAAGATGACAGGTAATAAATAATCGATAACATATTATGTAAGATAGATTATAAATATAGGTCATTTCGAAGATGGCATTTGTAAATGAACAAACGAAATCAGACGAATCCTTGCTCAATTTTAAGTATTTAAATTTTATACGAAAGAAAGAAATGATGCTAAATAACTTATGATAAATGTCAGAAGGCAATAAATGACAAATGACAAGTCATAGCTTGCAGATGACAGTTGATTATAAATAACAAATAATATATGATAGATTACAGATAGAAAATTACAAATTACATATAACAAATTATAGATATTATATAACAAAATACGAAAGATAACAGGTAACGAAGGAAAGATGACATATGGCAGAGACGAGAAAAATATGATATAACAGATGACATGTGATTGGTGACAGATAATGACATATGTCATGTGACATAACAGAAGAGCAGACCATAAGTGACAAGTAACAGAAACACATGATTGTTAAGAGTTATGAGATAACAACGAGACAGTAATGAGATTGTAGTTATTAAGTTCGGAGAGTAATATTATATAAAAAAAATACGAAAAATGTTTGTATTAAGAATTGATATACGACAAAAAATGTTGCTTTCATCTAGAATGTATTAACACTGTTACTGTTTTTGTTTAAAACGAGTGATTCTTTGATCTGTCTTAAATATTACATAATATACTGCAGGTGATAGATTTCAGAAAGCACACAGGCAACAGAAAGCAAAAAAGACAATTGACAATTAACAAAACGTAGTTGTTATATACACTATGTACACATAGCAGAGAATAGGATAGTAGATATGAGTTGTGAAAAGACAGCTAACAATGACATAGATAGATAGATGTTATATGGGTGACACCAGCGCCGATTCCACCGCGACCTTTTCAGATCTATTGTGACATATGACTGATACGAGAAAATAAATGACACACAACAGAAGATAGATGATAGTTCATAGATTTGTCAAAATCTCGTTGATTGTTGAGGCTCTTATTTTTTGAAAATTCATTATATAATATTATATTTCTTCACCTGAAGGAAGCTACAGTGTAGCGAAACAATTATAGTGAGTAAAATAAAAAGTTGAAAATCATAAATAGTTTACTATTATTTATATATTAAGTGATTTGTAAAAAAAAATTAACAAGTGTTTTTTTTTATATAGATCAAATAGAATGATAAATTATAGATGGCAATTAGCAGATGATAGATGACAGATATATGCTAGATAACAGACAGCAGATGTAAGGTTATTACTGTTTCTGTTTAAAACTAGTTTATTAAATTATCTGACACAGATGACACTTGAGATGCAGATAACAGATGTCAGGTGACAAATGACATAGATATCAGACAAAAGGTAACAGATAGCAGATCAAAGATAATAGAAGACAAATGAAACACTAAAGATATACTATAAATTATACATAATATGATAAGTAACAGATGACATAGAATATATTTCCAATCACAAATAAGAGATGCAAGATGATAGCTGACAATGATATATGACAGATATCAAACAAAATGTAACAGATAGCATATAAAAGATAATGATAGACAAAGGGCAAATGACAGAAGATAGATGATATATGCTACATGACAGCATGTTTATCAGATGATATTACATGTTTGGCTGCCACAGATACTAGATGATAGCTGATAAATAACAGAAGATATATTGCAGATGACAAAGAACACCAAATGGTAAATAACAAAAAAAAAACATCATAGATTATACATTACATGTTGGAAGCACTTACTATCCTATTAAACTAATTGTATGCACCTTACATATACTACTATATTATTTATAAAATTTATTACAATTTTTAAGACAAGCGTTTTAATATTTTAAAACAGATGACAATTCCTATCTGACAGATTACATATATAATATAAGATGACAGTTGATAAATGACATATGACAGATAATCAGACAAAACGTACCAGAGGGCATACGAAAAATAACAAAAGACATATGACAAATAACACAAGTTAAATGACATATGTTAATGACTATGTGTCACCAGATTTTATAAACTTTTTTAATTGTGTCATTATTTCAACCTCCAATTAATACAACATAAATGAAAGTTTAATTAATAACATTTTATTACCATAAAATCTTTGCGTTCATTTATACCACAAATACTCTATTTTTTGCTCTTAATTTTTAAATAAACGCTTGTTTGTTGTATACGAATTGGAGGGTGGGATAGTGGCCACCCACCCACCCTACATATGTATTTAATCTTTCATCACAATTAGGGTTGTAATTTCCCGATTTAACATCAATATTATTGTTGGTGTTATTGAGAAAACCACAAACACTATTTAGCTTAATGTTTTGTGTTTATGTAGGGTGGGTGGGTGGCCACTATCCCACCTTCCAATCAATAAAACATAAACAAGAGATTAATTAATGAAAATTATTATTATAAAATCGTTGCATTTATTTATAGCGCCAAATATTCTATTTTGCGCACTTAATTTTTAAATAAACCCTTGTTTGATGTATACGAATTGGAGGGTGGGATAGTGGCCACCCACCCACCCTACATATATATTTATTCATTAATCACTATTACTGTTTTAATGTCCAGGTGTAACATCAATTTTAGTGTTTATGTTATTGAAAAAACTACAAACACGGTTTTAGCTTAGTTTTGTATATATGTAGGGTGGGTGGGTGTTTACTATCCCACCCTCCAATCAATAAAACTTGAACGAGAGATTAGTTAATGAAATTATTATTATAAAATCGTTGCATTTATTTATAGCGCAAATATTCTATTTTGCGCACGTAATTTTTAAACAAACCCTTGTTTCTCGTATACGAATTGGAGGGTGGGATAGTGGCCACCCGCCCACCCTACATATATTTAGACTATTAAACTAAAACAGTATTCATGGTTTTCTTAAAAACACCATCACTAACACTGCTATTAAATCTGGAAAACAAAACAGTAATAGTGATGACTGGTTAAAAATATATGTAGGGTGCGTGGGTGGCCACTATCCCACCCTCACTCACTTAACATGTACAGAACAATAGGTTAAATCAGTATTTGTTCGTTGCATTTATTTATAGCGCAGATATTCTATTTTGCGCACTTAATTTTTAAATAAAACCCTTGTTCGTCGTATACGAATTGGAGGGTGGGATAGTGGCCACCCACCCACCCTACATATACACAGAAAATTCAGCCAAAACAGTATTTATGGTTTTCTTAAAAATACCATGACTAACACTGCTGTTAAATCTGGAAATCAAAACAGTAATAGTGATGAAAGGTTAAAAAATGTATGGAGGGTGGGTTGGTTGGCCACTATCCCACTCTCCTACCAATAAAACATACTCAAGGGTTAAATTGATATAAGGTTTATTTATATAAAAAGCACAGTACTTTAATTTTTTGGGCAAATGTTCTGCTATCCATTATTTATTTACAAATAAACTATTTTATACAGGGTGTTAAAACTAAGTCGTTACATCCGAAAGTGGCAGTTAGGACTCGTTAAAACAAACAACTTTTCTTAGTTCCAATTTGTGATTTGGTGCTCGGGTTCGGAGTTATTGGAGTTCTTTTGTTTTTCTAAAAATCGCTCTACCTCCCTTATTCGAAGGACTATTTTAAAAAAGCAAAAAGTTTCAAAAGTAGCTTTCGGCCCTCTAAAACACTTGTATTTATAATTATTTTTTATTGCTTTAAATAACAAAATTGCGACCGATCAAAAATTGCAAAACAAAATATTTTGATAACCCCTTCACATCGATTTTTGAAAGTAAATCACTTATAAAATCCTTAATGTTTTATTTTCAAAAATCGATGGAGTGGTTATCAAAATATTTTATTTTGAAATTTTTGATCGATCGCAATTTTGTTATTTGAAACAATAAAAAATAATTGTAAATACAAATGTTTTAGAGGGCCGAAAGCTACTTTTGAAACATTTTAGTTTTTTTAAAATAGTCCTTCAAATAAGGGAGTTATAGCGATTTTTAGAAAAACAAAAGAACTCTATTAAACTCCTAACCGGAGCACCAAAACACAAATTGTAACTAAGAAAAGTTGTTTGTTTTAACGAGTTCTAACTGCCATTTTCGGGTGTAACGACTTATTATTAACACCCTGTATATTTAGAGTTACATGTTAAACACACTCACTTAACATAAATACAGAACGATAGGCTAAATCAGTATTTAATAGTTTTAAATAAATCAACTCTTAAAATGTTTAAATTCAAAGAAAAAACACTTGAAATAAATGCTGGATTAAATGTACATGTATGGTGGGTGGCACTGTTTTAACCTCCAATCAATACAACATAAATGAAAGTTTAATTAATAGAATTTAATTTTTATAAAATATTTGCGTTCATTTATACCGCAAATACTATAATTTTTAAATAAACGCTTGTTTGTCATATACGAATTGGAGGGTGGGATAGTGGGCACCCACCCACCCTACATATGTATTTAATCCTTCATCACAATTACCATTTTAATTTCCCGATTTAACATCAATATTATTGTTGGTGTTATTGAGAAAACCACAAACACTGTTTAGCTTAAGGTTTTATGTATATGTAGGGCGGGTGGGTAGCCACTATCCCACCCTCCAATCAATAAAACATAATAAGAGATTAATTCATAAAATTATTGTTATAAGATCTTTGCATTTATTTAGAGCGCAAAAGTTTTATTTTACGCACTTAATTTTTAAACAAACCCTTGTTCGTCGTATACGAATTGGAGGGTGGGATAGTGGCCACCCACCCACCCTACATATACACATAACATTAAGCCAAAACAGTATTTATGGTTTTCTTAAAAACACCATCACGAACACTGCTATTAAATGTGAAAAACAAAACAGTAATAGTCATGAATGGTTAAAAAATATATGTAGGGTGGGTGGGTGGCAACTATCCTACCCTCTTCTTCTTCGTCTTTTTGTATACAGAACAGATAACATGATAAATTAAAGATGGAAATTGGTAGATAATTAATACTTTATGACAAAAGATAGATGACAGATAACAAACAATAGATGCTAGATTGTTACAGTTTTTGTTTAAAACTAGTATATTTTACTATTTGAGACAGACGACATTTGACATACAACATACCACAGAGCGCGGGTGTAAGGTAGCAAATGACATAAATAACAGACAACAGGTAGCAGATGCCATATGAAAGATAATAAAAAATAATTGAAAAGGATAATACATAACACTTTAAGTTTGATAATGAATAGCTTATATTCTAAACTATAGTCACTGTAATTGTTTAAAATATAGTGGTAAAATAAAGTTATTGTGTCTCATTTACAAATAATACATAATATGTTATGTAACAGATGGCAGAGAACATATAAGACAATTACATATGATAGATATCAGATAAAAGACAACATATAGCATATGAAACAAAACAAAAGTACAAATAACAGAAGTTAGATGATAGATTCTACTTGAGAGCAGATTAAAGATGCATATGGCATATAAAAGATGATAATCACTTTTTTTTGTTAAAATGTGAACAAGTGTTTCTTTAAGATATAGAAAAGTTGACATGATAAATTCTAAACGGCAGTTGGCAGATGATAGATACTAGATAGCAAACGGTAGGTGAGAGGCACATCACAGATAACAAACAACAGAATTGATATCAGACAAAAGGTAAAAGATAGCATATAAAAGATAACATAAGTCAATTGACAAAAAACAGATAGATAGATGATACGTAATATTCAGTGTAACATATGAAATAGAATAGATAAGAGATGCGAGATGATAGCTGACAATGACAAAAGGCAACAGATGGCATATGGATGAAAATACAAACTGACAAAAACAGGTAATAAATCGTAGATTATTCGCGACAGCAGATTACAGATGGCATATGATGTGTAACACATGACTGCCATATTTACTGTTTTTGAAATTCAAAATATAAACAAGTGTTTTTTATATAGATCATATCAAAGGATAAATTATAGATATCAATTGGCAGATGACAGATTCCAGTAGGCAAAAGACAGATAATAGATACATTATACATAACAGGCAACGGATGCTAGGTTGTTGATGTTTAGTTCAAAAATAGTGTATTTTATTATTTGCGACAAACGACACTCGACGTAAATGATACAGGGTGACTGACGAAAACCTTTGGTGCTGTATCTCGCTTATTTTTTATCCGATTTTAATAAATAAAACATCAAATTAAACCATTTTTAAAAGACTCTAATAGGATCTGAACTGTTATTTTTTCTCGCACCCTGTTTTTGACAACATACGATCAACATTTTTTTTTTAATTGCACTGTATATATATTTTTATTGATTCGCAAGGAGATTTTTTTTCTGAATATAAAATTGTAGACAAATTTATCCATACATCAAACTTAAGTCGAGAAATTGAGGATTAAAAATATAAATAAAAAGTCAAGTATCCATTGTAAACAATATACATACCCTATTTTAAATGTCAAAAGTGACAGTGACAGCCATTGATACAATACTGCAACGATTTTTAATTATTTCATAATTAAAATGTTGCAATATTTCAAATACTGTACTAGAATTTTGTGCTTCTACAGAAATCGTTTTTCAGTTTTTGAAATCTTGCAACATTTTTATTATGAAATTATTAAAAATCATTGCAGTATTGTACCAATGACTGACACTATCACTTTTGACATTTGGAATAGGCTCTGTATATTGTTTACTATGGGTATTTGATTTTTAATTTTTTTTTTAATCCTCAATTTCTCGACTTTGGTTTGATGAATGGATAAAATCATTTACAAATTTAGATTCAGAAAAAAATCTCCTTCCGGATCAGTACAAAATATATATATAGTGCATTTTGAAAAAAAAAGTTGATCGTCTTTTGTCAAAAACTGGATGCAAGAAAACATATCAGTACAGTTCATATTAAAGTCTTTTAAAAATCATTTAATTTGATGTTTTATTTATTCAAATCGGATCAAAAATAAGCGAGATACAGCACCAAAGGTTTTTCGTCAGTCACCCTGTATACATAATAGACAGCATGTAACACATAGAGGATAAACGATAACAAAAAACAATTGACAAATTGATAATGATAATGATAACACAGCAAGTAACAGATAAAGGATGATAGATAATAAAAGACAACTCACAAATAACAGAAGATAGATGATAGTTGATAGATAAGAGATGCGAGATGACAGCTAACAATGACATGTAACAGATATCAGACAAAAGATGCAAAAAAGTACAAATAAGAAATTGACGTATAACACAATATGTATAGATGATAGATGATATTTGACAGCAGATTATAAGTGGCTGTGATATGTAACAAATATCAGAGAATAGATTACCAATCACATATAAGATATCCGACTTGTGGATTGTAAGCTATCATTACAATCCACAAGTAAAATAAAAGGTTATGTTATATGTGACAGGTGACCAAAGTTATAGAGAGAATAAAATTGGACTAACTAACTAACTTCACTCAACCCTCTGTAATTTAGTATAGGCTGTGCCGATAACACAAATAATTGACGGTTAGTCAAATTTGTAGGTTATAAAATTAAAGAGAAGGTAGCATATTTGCCTGAATAGATGGTGCACAACCACTGTAACGCTCCATCTTTGCCACACTATTATTACTTTCACTTTGTTAAATTGTAAGTATGTTTATCCTTAGAAGACATACGTTTTAGTGTGCGTTCTTTTTCTAACGCATTTTATTGATTTTATCAGATTGAATGCCAACGGATAGACTATAGATGTTAAGTGATACGTGATAGATGACAGTTGATAAGTAATAATTTCGGTTGACAGAGAATGTATAATTTATTATTATTATTATTCTGACATTTATGTCAGAAGTTAGAAAATATACTATTGGCACACAGTACTTAATAGATGGTGAGTAACAATTGACAAATAACAGATGATAAACAATAGATATAATATGACAGATTACAGAAGATAGACAATAGATGATTTATAATAAATTGCATAAAACAGATTATAAGTAAACATTGATAGATGATAGCAGAAGACAGGCAATAATAGATGGCGTACGATATTTGATACGACAAAATACAGATGACATAACAGAAGTAAAGAAGATAGATAATGAATGACTTCTGAAAACTACATTAGATAGATGGCATGACCGGTATTAAATGATAAGAGATAACAGGTAACAACTTACAAATAACAGATTATGTATAAAATATGACATGACGAAGGACAGGTGACAGATGACTGATGTGATTAAAGTTATGCAGGCATGAAATTACAGGTAATTACAAAATACTTCAAACAAACATGAATGTTATGAATTAATAAATCATTAAAAAAAACTTCCGATGTTTAAATAACAACTACCATACTGCTATAATTACGCTTTTTGTTTAAGATTCGAACAGGATTTTCTTCCATGTAGGAGAGATAACTTGTGATAAAATGTACTTGGGAATTTTCAAGTTTTAGATAACAGGTGATAGTTGGCAGATTACAGAAGATAAATAACAGAAAACAGGTAGCATTTAACAAATAACCAATTACAGATAACAGGTGACAGGTAGAAGTATATTACTTATAGTAATATACTTCTACTTGTCACCTTTTACTCTATAAAAACGCGGTTTTATTATTTAAGTCAGATGACACGTTGACACACACGCATGACATTAATATATGACAGATGGAAATTAGATAAGAGGAACCGCATATAAAAGATAAGACTGATGATATGACAACTGATTTCAAATAAACAATTGCTGATGAAGATGACATATTATAAATAACAAATGGCAGTACATAGTCCAATCATAGATGACACCTGACAATTCACAAGCAACATGTGGTATGCTACATGTGACAGATGGTGAGAGTTATAAAAAACGTAGATTGTTTGTATTGAGGATTTGAATTATATGGCTAGTGATAGATAACAAGTGACAGATGACAGTTGACAAGTAATAAATAATCGTTGACAGGTGATAGATAGATAACATATACCCGAAGATCAATAAATGATTATTGACAAACTAAATATGAGAGATGACATACGACATTTAAAACAGATAGCAATTACCAAATAACAAATGACGTATGATATTTGACACGGTAGAACCAGTTGACAAGTGATGATTACGAATTGTGAGTAGTCAGTCAGTAATATGACTAGTGAAGAGGATTTTGAAATTGCAAGTGTTTTCTATTGAATCAAATATTTGTATTATGGAATGCTAAGACATTAAGAAAATTTGCCGATGTATGTATTTACCATGATGTCACACTATTTTTGTTTAAAATTAAAAACAAGGGTAGATTACATATGATAGATTATAAATGACAGAGAATAGATAATAGTTTGCTGTCAAAATGACATAATAGACTTTGTCTAAAATATCCCACAAAAGGGTCAAAATGAAGCATATTTGCTTATAAATAATTAAAAAGAACCCCTAAAATGGCGAAATTGTATCACCTGTCTACGGAAGAACGTAGGTTTGAGTGGAAGACCATTGGTAAACAGTTAACTCCGCCCATGACTTCTGTGTCCTAAATGAATTGTTTATTTTATATTAAATATTAGATACATATATTTAATATAAAATAAATGTAATATATATACCAACATCTTTATTTACAGAAAAAAGGAAATAAATTTACATGTACATGATTAACAATATGACAATGATACAATATATATATTTTTTCCTGTCAAACGGCTATCGACCCGCGGTCTTTCAGCCCGGAGTTAACTGTCTTACAAACGTCATGATTGCTAATGTCTAACGGAATTAACTGTCGGTTGTTCTTTAAACGTCATGATCACTAATGTCGTTGTGAAATGCAGAGATGAACTGATAAATGGTGATTTCAGGGTGTTTGTATCGGGGTGTTATTAAAGGATTACGAGGGATACACATATGGTTAAGGATATCAATATTATGAGGGTTAGTGGCGAATTTTTGAGCGAGGAATTGGAGACGTTGTTCAATAGGAGTTAGATTGGCTAATTGGTACAGGAGGGTGTTAGATGGATTATGTATGGGGTTAAGGGGATGTCTGATTTTTGTAAGCGTGCGAAGGGCTGATCGTTCCGATACCTGAATACTTTTAAGAGCGGAAGGATGGGGTTTATAGAAAAGGATAGCGGCGTAGTCAAGAAGAGGTCGGCAGATCATCTTATAAATATGTACTGCTGTTTTCGTTGATATGCCTTGGTTCTTATATGTGAGGCTTCTGAAGTGCCGAGCTCTCTTCTTGACACTCACTTTAAGGTTTTGGGCGTGTGTTTTAAAGGTTAATTTGGGGTCAAATGTTATACCAAGGTATTTGCATGAAGGAGATGGTAAAATAGGATGATTATTAATGGTTATATGGAACGGAGAATTCTGTGGTCGATGAAAAGGGATTAGGAGCTGGGATTTATTAGGATTAATGGTTACTCTCCATTTTGCAAACCATAGCTGTATTGTATCGATCAGCCCTTGCAGTGTGGTAAGTGCTTTTTGTAGGGTGGGGGCGTGTGCTACTAGGGCAGTATCGTCTGCGTATAGGAGCGGGTAGGATGAAGGATTTATGTAGTGTGGGTTAGGGTTATAGATGTCATAAACATAAATGTTGTAAAGGAGCGGTGATAGGGGAGATCCTTGGGGAACACCTTGTTGAGGGACAAAGGCGCGTGATAGGGTATTTCGGATTTTAACTCTTAGGATTCGATTGTATAGGAAGCTGTCAATTAGGTTAAGGAGATGGTGTGGGATATTAATGGAGTTACATTTAAACAGCAAACCTCGATGCCAAACTGAATCAAACGCTTTTCGAATGTCTAGTAGGGCAATTGCGGATTTTTGGCGTTCGAGGTGTGCTGTTTGGCAGTTAGAGGTGAGGATAGAAAGTGGTAAGGAAGTAGAACGATGTTCAAGGAAGCCAAATTGGTAGGGAGGGATATGATGTGAAATATGGGACATTAGTTTATTCTTAACTATATTTTCAAACATTTTACCCAAGACTGGAAGCAGGGTGATTGGGCGATAACTTGACACGTCTAACATGTCTTGACCAGTTTTCGGAATACATGTGATAATACCCTGCTTCCACTCCTTGGGTATGATCTGGGAATGATAGATGTGGTTAAATATTTTTAGGATATATTTGTGGATATTGTTAGGGAGGGATTTGAGGATAGCTCTAGGAACGTTGTCATAACCGGGGGCAGTGTTTTTACCTTTATATAGGCAGGTAAAATATTCTTCCTCATTTATATCGTCATCGGGAGGGTGAGGGTGGTGGGTATTTTTAAAATTATCGTACCAGGAGTTTACTGTATTAAAAAAGTCATTGTCAAAGTCATCATTAACTGTCATGGTGTAGTTCCTGTCAAAATAGTCTGCAAAAGTATTTGCCATTAATTGTTCGTCCGTAATTAAAGATTGTGAAATTGGGTCTTGTATTTTCTGTAGAAGGTCAGTTTTCCTGTATTTAGTTAGTTTTTTAATTTCGTCCCAATATTGTTTTCCTTGTTTCTCGTTAATGTCCTTGCATGTCGTAGTCCATACGTCAGTCTTGTATTCTTTGATAAGTCTTTGTATCGTTTTATTTAGGCCATTAAATTTCTGTTTTAGTTCGCAGTTATCCGTCAATCGTAAGTCTCGGTAGAGCTGTCTTTTGTATTTGATCAGTCTTAGAATAAAGTTTGGGAGAGGATATTTATATTCTTTTTTCGTATATGTAGGTGTGTGTAATATAATGTAATATTTTATTTTGTTATTCTGTAAACAGAAGGAGCAAAGACTATAATGAATAAAGCACATATGACAAATGTCTCATTGTAGACAAGAGGGAGCAGATGGCATGGAAAAGATGACAAAAGACAAATATCAGAAGATAGCACTTAACTAATGGATAATAGCAAATAAATACAAGACATTGATGATAAGAGATGACAGGCAACAGGTAATAGGTGACAGATCACAAATAACAGAAAACAGATGAAAGATTACAGAAGATGACAAATAAACAATCATAGGTAATATGAATTAAAGTTTCAAAGTCTCAAAAGCTTAAAATAAAAAAGTTTTTGTTTTAATTTATTTACTCAATAATTAATACAAAATAAGCATAATTTTTAGATTTTCATAGTTTATATTGCTTTCTTTTTTCTCACTGTAATGTGCCTTCTTCAGAATTGAAATAAGAATTTTTGGAAAGTAGTTTACTTGAAGACACACTGTATTTTCAATTACTCAGTTGCTACATTTTTCCTTCTTGTAAAAATGTTGATGAATACTACACGAGACCATTTCAATTGAGGTTGAGGAGATTATGTACCGCGTGTAAGACAATTAAGAATAGTGGAATTCAGCTAGTTACCGTGGCGTACGTTAGAATTGCTGTTCCAATGTGAAAGGAATGTAGCAGATGCTGTACGGCGGTCAATTCAGTTTGTATTTCGAAAGAGACGAACGGGGACGGCGGCGTGGACGGTATGGACGGAATCGACTGACTCGCACGACTGCACATTTCACCGACGCTCTCGCCTCAACAAAGGAGCGAAAGAATAAAAGGGAACCAGATTACAACGAAAACACCGTGGTGGCGATGACGACGATGACGCGTAAGTGTCATGGGAACTGAATACATATAGATGTGTTGCGTTCGTTTGGATCTCGCCCAACAGGATGCAGACCACAAGGTTTTTCGAGTGATGTATTTCCATCAAGAAGAAATCCATTTTTTTGGATTAATTTTATTGAAATTACCTATTTAACCTAATAAATACTGTTGGTAGGTTGTAGGTGGTTCAAGTTGTAGGAGGTAATCCTTTAGAATTTGTTAATACTGAATTGCTTAAGTATTTAAAAGCTTCAATTGAATGTAAATATCATTTTGTCATGATGAGTACAGATTTGAAAAATTTGAGCAATATAGAATAAAATCTAAATATTTGTAATAAATTACCCACTTACAAAAATATAAAACATCATGATACTGATTTAACAGCACTAATGAATACTTCATTCGATAGTAACATGGCTGTATCCACCCTGTCTCAACCAAGCAGAAGAAATTACATAAACCCTCTGATAACACTAGTATTTTATTAACTCCTCCAAAGAGGAATTTCATAACAAATTTTGGTGAATGTTTTCCAAAACCTTACAACAGAACAAAAAACGAGAATTTTCATCACATCCTCATTACATTGACTCCAAGAAGGAAGCACAATGAATGGAGAGTTTCATGAAACAAATCAATCTCTATAAACAAAGAGAAATCATAATGATTTATTAAAAATTCTAATAAATTTAGACGACTGAAAATAATGTAAAAACAATTGCCATCGAGGTAAAATTTTTCAATGTTACTCAAAATATATTACATAATGTGAATTTTCAAAAATTTTAACCAGTTCTTTCATAGATTTTAAAATATTCGTATGCAAAAAAACGTTAATAAAAAAAAATTAATTTAGACGACTGGAAATAATGTTAAAACAATTGCCATCGAGGAAATTTTTTTTAGTGTTACTCGAAATACTTCACACATTGTCAATTTATTAAAAAAATTACCAGTTCTTGCATAGATTTTAAAATAATTGTAAAATTATAATTATTTCAGACGACTGAAAAACATATAAAAACAATTGCTTTCGACGCATTTTTTAAAAATTACTCATAATACGTTACAGAATGTTAATTCATGAAAATATTCACCAATTCTTTCATGAATTTTAAAGTAAATGTACGATAAGAAGAAATAAAATTTATAAAAAATTCAAATTATTTTAAACGTCTGAAATAAATGTAAAAAGAATTGCTATAGAGATAAAATATTTCAGAATTAACCAAAATACATTACAGAATATTAATTCATGAAAATATTAATCAATTATTTTATAGATTTTAAAATAATTTTATGCAAAGAAGAATTTGTTTTATAAAAAATTATAATTAATTTGGATTGCAGAAAAAAATATAAAAACAATTGCTATCAAGGTAATTTTTTTTTAAATAACTCGAAATACATTACGCAATATTAATTCATTAAAATATAAACTAATTCTTCCATAAATTATAAAACAAGCAGATGCAAAAAGAAGCTGATTTATTAAAAAATCTAATTAATTTAGACGAATGAAAAAAATTCAAAAACAATTGCTATCAACGTATTTTTTTTAGAATTACTCGAAATATATTACACAATGTCAGTTCATGAAAATATTAACAATTTCTTCCATAGATTTTAGAATAATCGTACACAAAAAAGAAGTTGATTTACAAAAAATTCTAATTATTTTAGAGGGCTGAAAAATTTGTAAAAACAATTGCTATCGAGGTAATTTTTTTTTTAAATTACTCCAAATACATCACACAATGTCAATTCATAAAAATTTTAACCAATGCTTCCACTGATTTTAAAATAATCGTATGCAAATAAGAAGTTGATTTATAAAAAGTTCTAATTATTTCAGAGGGATGATAAATTGTAAAAACAATTGCCATCAAAGTAAAATTTTTCATAATTACTCAAAATATACTACATAATATCAATTCATGAAAATATTAACCAATTCTTTCATGAATTATAAATAATCGTATGCAAGAAAGGAGTTGATTTATAAAAATATTTAATTCTTTTAAACGACAGAAAAAAAAGTAAAAACAATTGCTATGTAGCTAATTTTTTTTCAGAATTACACAAATTACATTTCCCAATGGTAATTCATAAAAATATTAACCAATTCTTCCATAGATTTTGAAATAATCGTATGCAAAGAAGAAGTTGTTTTAGAAAAAATCTAATAATTTTAGATGCTTAAAAATAATGTAAAAACAATTGCCATCGTGGAAAATTCATTACATAATGTCAATTTACAAAAATTTTCACCAGTTCTTCCATAGATTTTGAAATAATCGTATTCAAAAAAGAAGTTGATTTAGAAAAAATTCTAATAATTTTAAACGACTGAAAATAATGTAAAAACAATTGCCATCGAGCTAAAATTTATCAGTGTTACTTAAAATATATTACGCAATGTTAATTTATAAAAATGTTCACCAGTTCTTCCATAGATTTTAAAATAATCGTATGCAAAAAAGAAGTTGATTTATAAAAAATTGTAATAGTTTTAGACGACTGAAAATAATGTAAAAACAATTGCCATCTAGGAAAAATTATTCAGTGTTACTAAAAATACATTACACAATGTTAATTTATAAAAATTTTCACCAGTTCTTCCATAGATTTTAAAATAATGGTACGAAAAGAAGAAGTTGTTTTAGAAAAAAATCTAATAATTTTAGATCAGTAAAAATAATGTATAAACAATTGCTATCGAGAATTTTTTTTTCGATATTACTCAAAATACATTACACAATGTGAATTTACAAAAATTTTAATCATTTCTTCCATAGACTTTAAATGAATTGTATGCAAACAAGATGTTGTTTTAGAAAAAATTCTAATAATTTTAGACGACTAATAATAATGAAAAAACAATTGCCATCGAGGTAAAATTTTTCAGTGTTACTCAAAATACATTAAACAATGTTAATGTATTTTAAGTAAATTTTTCACCAGTTCTTTCATAGATTTTAACATAATCGTATGCAAAGAAGAAATTGATTTGAAAAAAATTCTAATAAATTTAGAGGGCTGAACATAATGTAAAAACAATTGCCATCGAATTGAAATTATTCATTGTTACTCAAAATTCATTACACAAAAAACAAAACGCCGAATTGCCCCTACAAATTATGTATTTATTAAACGTTGCTTCACCATGAAATAAAAGAAAAACCTCCATATTTCTTTTTTGCTCATTGACATTAACCAAGAAGTAGTAGACTTACACCAAAAAAGATTTATTAAGTATATTAACTCTGCCAAGCTGAGATGTATATTATTATATGTTAAGAAACGAACTCTATCAAGTTGATATGCACATTATGTCCACAGATGCGCGGAAAATGTGGCGTTCTTTACTTTTCTGCACTCACCTGTCGTACAGTTTGTTCTACAACAGAAAGTGCATATCGACTTGATAGAGTTGGTTTCGTAACATATTTTTTCTGCATAAAAAATCAAAAAATAATAGCCGCCGATGAACTAGCTGCAACACCTCTGGCGTTGTGAGAAGGCAATGTCAAAAAATAGTCCTAGAGGATTAGTATTGTTGCAAAGAAAAGAAAAAGGGAAGTTGATATACTAATAGTACGAGTGTATATTGAGAATTTAAAGGAAATTTCAATCTTTGAGACCAGATTGGAAATTACTCTTCTATTTCAAAAAATAGCCTCCGTATTCTTAAGAAGATAACATAGATTTCAGGATAAAACGAGGTATATTACATTGAAAGACATTTTAGAAAGTGGCAACCGCAGTTATAAAAATCAACTTTTAGGGAAGAATCATTACAAAGGGCGTAGAGATTCTCATGAAAATCCAGACAACAGAAACTGCTTTAGGGAAATCGAAATTTAGGAGACATGAAAATTTTCTAATAACGCTGCTCAGTATGACTACAGTTATCCAAAGATACACACCATGCTTGAGATAACGAAAGAGAGAGGAGACGATAGAATCAGAACTGTTCATGGAATCAGTACAGTGGGGGTAGTCGCGACTTTGAGATTAAAGGCAAAAGTAATGTTACTATTATTATTATTATTATTATTATTATTATAATTCTTTCGATTTCCTGTTAAAAAAATACATTAATAGAGACATACATAAAAAGAAACTTAATACAAATGACTGGTGAAGAAACCAAACATTTGGAGTAAAGTACTTATTGCTGCGCTGTACCTAGGCGTTGGAATACCGACAAACAACCCTCTTCTTCTTTGTTTCTTTGTCCCAATTTACACCTTCCAGATTAGAACTCCAACTCCCGACTGTCTGTCCTGGAGGTCTACAAATATCCAAGGATTAGAAAAGCTACGTCTGAGAAGACGACGGAATGGGAACTATTCATGGAACCATCAAAATAATAAAAAATAGCTTCTACCGACAGAGAATTATGACCTAATACTCTCCTATAAATGGAAGTGCAACGTCTGGCTATTTCAAATCAAATTAATCTTAGAGAGAATTAATGCCTTCAAAATCAAAAGGGATAAATGATGTATTCAATAGAAAATAACGAGCCACTCATATATTAGAGGAAGTAACAAGTTCAGAGTCATTTTGAAGTGATTTAAAGGTGAAATTATGCTTAAAAATAATTCTGTTTAGACAAGCAAGTTGTGTGTTACGGTATTCAACATTGAAGATGAAGAGGAAGGATTTTTTCAGTACGTCTTCTACTAAAATGAAAAAATGGAGTAGGCTGCCAAAAAATTGTGCTGTTCATGGATTCAATACCCACTTCTAATGATTTCATAAGGATATCGAAGATGAGACTACCAGATCGTATCTCATCTTCGATATCCTTATGGAATCATTAGAAGTGGGTATTGAATCCATGAACAGCACAATTTTTTGGCAGCCTACTCTATTTTTTCACTTTAGTAGGAGATGTACTGAAAAATTCCTCATGGAAAATATTTATAAAATCATGAAAATCATCGAGTTAACACGCCGGTGGTGGTGCAATCTGTTGCTGCCGAACTAGCGTTAGCGAGAGTGCAGCAATGTTAGTTCGGGTCAGCAGTTGAATGGGTCACCGATACCATTCACCATTGGGATACAATTAATGGTGCTTTAGAGTGACGGGGGCGGTCCTTTAAAGTAATAAGCTCATTTACACACACACAAATACACAAATAACACGGCGGAAGGGCCACGTGGTCGATATCCAAATACTACGCCTACTACTACTACTACTACTACTGATCGAGTCAAACTTGTAAGCACATTATTCAAGAACTGAAGATTAGTCACGAAACAGTTTGGAAACGTTTGCATAATTGACACAAAAACCATTTGAACTGAATTGATGCTTGCGACTCTTTGCTGAAACGTAATGAAATAAATCAATTTGTGAAGCGGATGATGACTGATGTTGATCAATGCAATACATACTAAAATAAAATCTGAAAAAATCGAGGTCAAATCGATTGCCAAGCTCGGGTTAATGGCCAATAATGTTTTACTGTGTTTGGTAAGATTGGAAAGCAAATATCCACTACGAGCTGCTCCTCTTGAGTAAAACTTTCTAATCGAACTTTTACTATTAACAATTGACCAGATTGAAACAGCAAATCGATTAAATGCGGCCAAAATTGGCCAATAGGAAGAAAATTGTGTTTCATAAAGACAACGACATAAGCGACATGCCAAAAGCTTTGAGATCTTGGATGGGAGGTTCTATCTATCATTCACTGTATACTCTAAACCTAGCATCAAGTTGGTATCACCTTTTCAGAGAGAACTTTAATACATTTTATTTCCAAGCGTTAAAGAAATTCCCTTGATGTTACAAAACTGGCCCTAAGAAAGACTTATCAAAACGAGCTGGTCAACTCAACCAATAGGATCGTGGACTTTTTCAATCGCGGAATTATGAAATTACTTTAAAAATTGATGAAAGTATCAAGCTGTTATCATCTTTTGAAGGAGGACTTGAATACATTTTATTTCCAAGCGTTAACGAAATTTTCTTGATGTTACAAAAGTGGCGATTGAAGAAGTCCACCATCCTATTGGTCCAAGTTGACCAGATCATTTTGATAAGTCTTTCTTGAACTTATCAAAATGATCTGGTCAACTTGGACCAATAGGATGGTAAACTTTTAAATCGCAGATTTATAAAATTACCTTCAAAGTGGATGAAAGTATCATATTTGATCTAAATTGAATAATCCTACTGTAATTTTATCGTTGAGAGAAATAAACGCTTTTTACGTTATAATATATTTGAAAATTATATAGTAACTGGAGCCAACCTGGATATTTAACAGAATCCTTATTCATTGTCACTTCTGAGGATGCTAAAAGGGCCATTAACAGAATTTAAATAACAATTTATAAATCACAAAACCACATCGTCATTTTCAATTAAATATCCAAAAATATTTAATACAGAAATATGCGTTTTGTAATATTAAAAGAAAACTAAACACATTTATAAGACTGGAAACATTCCAGATGTCAAGAATGAATGATCTTCTGCAAATCAGTGGGGGAAATCAATAGAGACTTAATGTCTGTAAAAACTCCGTTTACGAAGATGACAGAAAGAATTGCCTTTCGAGTTTTCCCGCAAGTTCTACAAAACTTTCTCGCCACGTTTCAGAAAATGATGGATCGTTTGTGCTAGGAAATGCAAACGATACGAATTTTCGCCTATTTGGACGATTTAAAAGTTTTATTACAGTTATATTCAGTACCTGAAGACAATGCTATCCTAATTCTTATGGAAATATAAGTTACCAATCAACCTAGGAAGACGAAGTAGGTTAAGAAATAATAGCACTTTGCTAGTATCACGAAATTTACACTTTTATTGTGACTACTTTCGTCCTATTCGGACATAATCAAACAAATACAAATTTGTATTTTTGTTATTATTTCTTAACCTACTTCGTAATCAAATTGTATCACAAAGTAACGGCTTCAACAACCAATCATACAACCTAGGAAGAAAAAACAACCTTTTTTAGTCATATTATTACACCTAAAGCAATCGAAGTCAATCCAAATAAGGCGATGAAGTGGAGAAAGCCCATAAACAAAAAGGAAAACCACAAGCTGGTTCTGATACCTTATCTCGAGCAACACTCACCCGATTGTTCCGAACAAACATATGCTTAAAATGTAACATTTCAGCTCACATTTTTGTTAGTTCTCTAATTCGTTGCTCTTGTAAAAAGTTATATTAATTTGAAAATGAGTAAAATATCTGAAGAACATGGTAAAAAAATTTGTACAGCGAAAATGAATGGTTTGCTAGATTCCGTTCCGGAAATTTGGATGTTTGGATGATCTGGCCGGCCAGTAACTGAAAAAGTCGATGAAATTTTGTAACTGGTGGAGCAAGATCTGCACTTAAGCTATCGCGAAATAGCGGAGGAACTAAACATGAACAGTTTGGAATCATTTGAAGAGAGCAGACAACAAAAAGAAGCTCGATGTTTGGATACCACATGAATTAGCGGAGAGAAACTTAATTGACCGAATTACCATTAGTGATATGTTGTTAAAACGAAACGAAATCGACCCATTTTTGAAACGAATGTTTACTGGTTATGAAAAATGGGTGAAATACGAAAACATCCAACGCAAGAGATCGTGGTCAAAGGCTGGCGACCCTCAGCAAACAACTTCAAAGTCAGGATTGACGACAAAAAAGCTTCTTTTGAGTGTTTGGTGGGACTGGAAGGGAATTGTCTATTATGAGATGTTGGAACCTGGCGAAACTATCAATTAGATCTTCGGCCGTTTGAATGAAGCGATCAAAGAAAAGAGACCAGAATTGGCCAACAGAAAGTGAGTTGTCTTTCATCATGACAATGTACGGCCACACACGTCTTTGATGACTCGGAAGAAATTGACGGAACTTGGTTGGGAAGTTTTGATGCATCCATCGTCTAGCCTAGACCTTGCACCGTCTGACTAACATTTGTTTCGATCTCTGCAAAACTCCCTTGATGGTAAAAAATTGGCCGACCGAAGCGCCGCTGAAAATCACTTTAAAAAAAAATGTTTGTTTAAATATGTATGAAAAACTTCGGAGACTTTTTATACGACCCAATATTAGTATTTCTACTAAAAAAGGATACAGAATTCGCTTTGATGGATGTACAGGATAACACATCCTGGAGATTCCTACGTTCCCTATCCTCACCGCCAGTTCTTCATCAAATTAACTACCTCTAATCTCATTGCGATCAAACAGTTTATGTCAAATACCTTGAACATGCAAATTTAAATTATACACATAATAACAAATTATTGGAAAAAAACTATACATGAAATTTAGTACGAAAGGATGTAATCTGTACCGACTTTCCAAGGAATTTGATAGAGTAGACCGTTCGATTTTACTTTATAAGTGTAGGACTCAATGATGCTACTTTGTCTTGGTTAAATTATTTCCTAACTAATCGGACTCAGCAGGTTAAAATGAATATTATTTATCGTCTGCAATATCTGTCACATCAGGTGTGCCACAGGGAACACACATTGGTCCAGTTTTATTTTTACTTTTCATCACTGACTTTGTTGTTTTTGGGACATTTGCGAAATGCGACGTAATGTATGCTGATGGTCTGAAAATATATCAAGAGGTACAAACTGAAAGCGATTGTAACAGATTACAAACTTATCTGGATAACATTGATAGATGATGCCAGGCTAATCGTTTGTGTTGAAATATTGATAATCATCGAAATCATGTGATTTCGTTCTTTAAATCTAAACACAATATTCAATTCGAGTATATTTCTGACTATATTTCTTTTCAATAAAAGGCCTTGGTGTTTTATTTATAATATTATAGTTAATATTCTTCTTGATTCATTGAGCGTTCGTTCCAAATTAATTCGATTTAGGTTATTTAGTTTAGGTTTTTAAATACTATTGTAAATAGGGGCTAACGTAAATAAATAAATAAATGATTAAATTATTAAAGAGGATATACCGTTTATCTTCAGAATCGACGTCATAGATTACGCCATCGAAACAGTTTTAAGACAGATGGAGATCGCCAACGAATGTTCAATAATGTTCGCGAGCAGATTCCTAATACCAACTGAGTGCAATTATTCATCCACTGAGAGATTCTGAAGTCTCAACAAATTCAGGAGCTAATAGAAGTAAGTCGGAAGATAATTAATCAAATAAGTATAAAGAATAGGAACAAATGATTGTAGTATAATTGTAAAGGGTAAATGTCGCAATACAGAATTGACAAATTTTTTTCTTCTGTTAAATTTTTACATAAAAAAATCCTTAGTGTCGAAATATAAGTAGAATTTATAAATTTAAAATTATCAAATAACTATTTATTCATCTACTTGAGTCTACGTGCATTGAAACAATTAAAAATTGAAATTCTTAGATTCGTAGTTGAAGAATATAGTTGATGCTTGAAGCCATTACTTTGTGATAAAGTTTTAAAAATTAGGTCCTACTTGAAGAATGATTGGAATGGTTCCTGTTTTTTAATTATATATCAAATATATTTCTACTTATTTGACAGAATATTTTCAGTGGTTAAAACATAATTAGTAAATATATATCTTCTCAAAAATTAAAACAAAATCACATCGATATTCATATTTTCGAACAATGTATGTACATAACGCCGGTAATATTGACTTTACCTTTAAACTTCAACCTATATTTCAAATCAACAACTCACATTTCTTAAGTTAAAACTATTATTTTCTTAGTTTCTGTGGATTGAATTGAATGCATTGCTAAAGATTTATAATGTATGTATATGTATTTTTGATTAATTTATGAAGAGAACCAAAGCTTAGTGGAAATTTCTTGAATTCTTGAAAAACTAAGTTTAGATTTTAGGAAAACAAATCTAAAAAATCTAGCGCCTCAAAAAAGAGAAACTACTGAAAATTTTCTGAACTCTCAAGAAAAGATTTCTACAATCAAATTTTCCAAGTTCTAGAGCCTTCAAGAAAGTCTTTGCAATTTAGAAGATAAGAAGATAACCTTGAAATCTGAAGGAGAAATTTCTGGTAATTTCCTGAGCCCTTAGAAAAAAAGTTTAGATTTCTAAATTTTCTAAAATTTCTAGAGCCTCCTAGAGATGTAGAAGACCAGCTGAAAAAATAACTTTAAATCGGGAAGAAAAATAACTAAAAATTTCTTAAACTTTCTCGAAAATAAGAAAAGATTCCTAGAGGAAAATTTTCTAAAAAAATTCTAGACCCTCCAAGAAAAATTCCACAAATTTGAACTATCTAAATAATTTTAGAGCCTCTAGTTGAAACAAAATGTTGAATTCTAGAGAAGCAATTATTGAAATTTACCAGAATTCTCGAAAAGAAGACGAATTAAAAAATATTTAGAGAAAGAAAATCTTTGCAAGTTTAGCAAAGATTTTATTCAAGAGTTTCAAAATTTTTCAGAAAATCATTATTTATATTTATTTATAGAAATTACTTCGTGATTTTCTTCTTCAACTTTTTCTATTAGAAAATGTTCTTCTAAATTTCTATAATTTTCTCAGATCTACACTTTTGTTTTTTTTTTTAGATTGAGGTTTCAAGAATTTTTCACAAGATTTCATTTTAGATATATAAAACTTTTTTTGAGGATTCTAGAAGTGTACAGTAATTTCTTTTTCTTATCTAATAAATAAATAGATATTTCCAGAAATGAATTTTGATCGAGAATTCTGGAATTTTCCACAAGTTTTCCTTGTAGATTTCCAGAGCTTTTTTGAAGGATTCTAGAAGTTTACAGTATTTTTTTCTTCATATTTCCAGAGTTTTTAGCAAAGGTCTTATTCGGAAGTCAATATTTATAGAATTTTCTTTGTGTTTCCAGTAATTTCTCTTCCAGATTTTAATAATGTTTTATAAATTGCAAAGATGGAAATCTTCAGTGCTCAAAAATTAAAAAATCTTTTCCAGAACTTTAGACTTTTTTTCGAGAGTTCAGAAATTTCCAGTAACTTTTATTCACATTTGGAGGCTATAGATTTTTCTAGAAAATCTGTTCCTAGAAATCTAGACTCTTTTCAGTTATTTCTCCTCCAGATATCAAGATTGTTTTTTAAGCTGTCTTTTAAATTGCGAAGTTTTTAGAATTTTTTTTTCTAGAAATATAATTTTTTTGTAGAATTCGGGAAATTTCCAGTAAATTGCGAAGGTTTAAATGAAGGCTTTTTTAGAATTTATTTTTTTAATCTAGATTTTTTTTCGACGGTTCAGGAAATTTGTAATAATTTCTTCTCCACGTTTCAAGTTTTTTTCAACTTGTCCTCTAAACCGTAAGTTTTTTTGAGGCCCTTGAATTTTTAGAATTTTCCTCTGGAAATCTAGATTATTTTCTCGAGGGTTAAGGAAATTTCTAGAAATTTATTCTCCAGAGTTCAAGATTTTTTTTTGAAATCGTCTTTTAAATTGCAAAGATTTTCTTTGAGGCATTAGGATTTTCTAGAATTTTTTTTTCTAAAAGTTTATAGTTTAAAAAATGGCCAATAACTGATTCCCCAAATTAAATTTTTTTTCAATTTTCTTTCAGACTAAATGTTTTTTTATTCGTCTTCTTTTCGAGAATTCAAGTAAATTTCAGTAATTGCTTCTTTAGAATTCAACATTTTGTTTCAACTAGAGGCTATAAAATTATTTAAATAGGCATAGGAAAAATTCTACAATTTTGAACTATCTAAATAATTTTATAGCCTCTAGTTGAATAAGACCTTTGCTAAAAACTCTGGAATCCTTCAAAAAACCTCTAGAAATCTACAAGGAAAACTTCTTTGGAAAGGAAGATGAAAAAAACTGAAAATATGGAGGAGGAATTCCTGAAACTTCTAGAAGCCTCTAACTAAGAGAATATCCTAATAAATTGTAAAATTAAACAAAATCTTGGGAGAGCTTTTTGAATAATCAAGAACTCTCAAATAAAATCTTTGCTAAAATTTCTGGAAATATCTATTTATTTATTAATTAAATAAGAAAAAGAAATTACTGTACACTTCTAGAATCCTCAAAAAAAGTTTTATATATCTAAAATGAAATCTTGTGAAAAATTCTAGAATCCTCAATCTAAAAAAAAACTAAAAGTGTAGATCATCTGAGAAATTTATAGAAATTTAGAAAAATATTTTCTAATAGAAAAAGTTGAAATAATTATTTTCTGAAAAAAATTTGAAACTCTTGAATAAAATCTTTGCTAAACTTGTAAACATTTCTAGACTTCTCGATGAAAATTCTTTGGAAAGGAGGTTGCAATAAAAAATAAAAGTATGGAGGAGACATTACTGAAATTTAAAGAAAAGTCTAAAACATTTTCTGAAAAATTCTAACGTTAATATTTTTTTCTCACAAATTAAGAGCTTTACGATAAACATGTCTTAATAAAACTTGTTCAGTTTCTCATTCTCTTTAACCTTTGTTTGAAAAAGCCTCGAGTAAACATCCACTTCCGGTTTATGAATGTTTACCCTTATTTTCCCTGTATATTTTATATAGGGAAAGTAAAAGGTGGAAAGAAGAAGGACGAAAAGAAAGAAATATGAAGCCAGGCGAAATACCTTTCTCTCACTTCTTGTAGGTTAGGATCCGCTTTAGACGATCGAATTCTTCCGCTAACAATTCCACACAAACATATAACCGTACGGCCACTGGCAAATTGAATAATAACGGGTGTCCAACAATTATTGCAGTCCCGGGTGGCGTTGGAATAAAAAACGTAGGTCGATTCTTACATGTTGCAAATAAATAAACTGACATTTTTAATGCACATTTAGGTTATGTTTGACAATTAACATGAAAGAATTGACCTACGTTTTTGATTCCAACGCCACCCGGGACTGCAATAATTGTTGGACACCCGTTACATGCAACTTAAATTAAAGTTTCACTAAATGGTGATGTGGGCATTATACTTTCCCTATATTTTACTCGAAAACTATGGGATTTACGGAAAAAAAATATTTTAAATAATTTGTTCATTTTTAAATTCTCTACAATTATTTGTTATATAAATTTCATGTGACTCCTATAGTATATTCGCAATTTGCAAAAAATGTCAAAATTTTCAATTTTTAATTATTTTCTCGAGAATTTTATGAAAAAAATATTTTAATAAAACTTGTCCACTTTCTCATTCTCTGTAACTGTTGTTTGAAACGTTTTGTAATATTTTTCATATTTAGAAAATTATCGGAAAAAAAACAAAAAAGCACCTCGAGTAAATATCCACTTCCGGTTTTTAAATATTTACCAAAAGTTTTTCAGTTCCAGTTTTTAATGATGAAACCTTAAGTTTAAAGTTTTATCTCAATCGGATCATTCGTTTTTGAGATAGAGCACCCACAGACATTTTCACGCACGAAAACAATACTTCCCCTATATATACTATATATATATAGGGAAAGTAACTATATATACTATATATATAGGGAAAGTAAAAACGATAAACCTTTTGGATACTGTAATGAATGACATTTAATATTTACGAAACTGCATTGAAAGTAAATCAAAAAATGGTGATGTGGCCATCATAGTACTTTCCCTATATTTTTCTCGAAAACTATGAAATTTATGCAAAAAGGCTATTCTTAATAATTTATTCATTTTTTAATTCTCTACAATTATTTGTTATATAAATTTCATGTAACTCCAACAGTTAATTAGCAATTGTCAAAAAATATCTAAATTTTCAGTTTTTATTTTTTTTCTCAAAAGTTAAAAATTTTATGAAAAATATGTTTAAATAAAACTTGTTCAGTTTTTTATTCTCTTTAACTTTTGTTTGAACCGTTTTTTAAAATTTTTCATATTTAGAAAAATATTACCAAAAAACAAAAAAACGTCTCGACTAAACATCCACTTCCGGTCTACGAATGTTTACCAAAAGCTTTTCAGTTCCAGTTTTTAAAGATAAAACCTTAAGTTTAAAGTTTCATCTCAATTGGATTATTCGTTTTTGAGATACAGCACCCACCGACAGACAGACAGACAGACAGACAGACAGACAGACACACACACAGACACAATTTTTTTTTTTCCAGAAATTAGTGCAATGGACTCAGGGGACCTCAAAACGGATATTTCCGCAAAAAAAATGTTTCAAAAAAAAATCACGATCACAATACTTCCCCTATATTTCATATAGGGAAAGTAAAAAGTTTAAAAGCATAAGTAAACTTTGTTTATATCACATATTTTATTAAATGTTGTGATTATAGTTTCGACACAGTTAAGCTGGTCATTCTTAAACTAAAAATGTTAAACTATAGTCACAAATTTTAATCAAATGTGTGATATAAAATAAAGTTTACTTGTGTTTTTAATATCATCAAAATGAATCACAATTAGTTATTAAAAAAAACAGTTAATATCAGATATACATATAAAAAATAACGTTATACGAGGATGTAATTAAAATCACAAGTATAATTTTGGCGATAATGACATTAAATTTAACCACAATATTTATTTCGGATGACTATAAAAATTTGAATTTGAGATAATGACTTTAAATTTAACCACGATATTTATTCACAATGACTATAAAAATATACTATTACTAAAAACACTGGTCATTTAAATAAATATAAATGGTAAAACATTATTAATTATTTAAAATAAGTAATAATAACGCGCCGCTATCATAGCGATGTAAAATTTAAAAAGTATCAGAATGACGTACGTTTTTTTTTTTTATATATAATCGTTTCAATGCGAAACGTAGTCCAGGTAGATAAGCGGTAAAAATTGAAATCCTATTGTTGTGAAATGAAAAAAAAAATCGACGATAGAGCGTGAACAAGTGCCGATCGCCTCGTTGCACCCCACGCAGGCTAAAATTCGATTAAAAAATTAGAAATCCGCGATTGCATAGATTCTCGCTCCATTTCGCTCCGCGGCGCCCGTTTAGAAACGTACGGGGCCGGCACGGCACTGGAACGAAACGAAACGAAACGAACGCAATTAGACGTGTTGTACACGTATTAGAGAACGTAATTACACGTTATGCAAACCTCAATCTCCGGATTCGAATTGTCGGGGCGAGCGGCGGACGGACTTTCTAAAAATCACGAGAGGAAACAAACGAAGCGAAATGAAAGAACAACAAATGAATACAAACACGCACAAAACAATGCAGGTACCATCATCGTTTTGGGTCGCGGAAGAGATAAGGACGAGCGCGTGTTTGTTTGGCGGTTGCTAGGAGATCCGGCGGACAGGTGGGTAACGAGGAGTTGCAGATGGAATAAGTGTAATACCTTTGTCTAACCTTGCACAGTTACGTTCGTCGAACTTAAGGAAGGCTAGAGAAAAACCGAGCCGAGGAGGCGCGCGCGAGAGCAAGCTGTCGGGTACATTCCCTGCAATCTGGTAACCGCCAAGTTAACGAACGAAGACGTCGCGTATGGACGCGAAACAATGGAAGTGATAGTAGAGAAATAAAACACACACACGCACCACTCTCGCAGCCGTCGACGTCACCATGATCCTGCCTGCGCGTCTGGGCGATGATGGTACGCTGGATGGTCGAAACACGGATCGTCGTCGAAGCGTTGGTATTTCGCACTCTGCGCTGTGGATGGCACTCAAAGTCCACGGGGATGTTAAAATGGACCCCGTGAATTCTTCCAGTGCCATTCGCAGGCGAGTCCTTCGAGCCGAGCGAAGTCCACGGCACCGAGCAACTGACTGACACTGCTCGTGGGTACTCCACAACAGGTAGGTACTCTCCCCCCTCCTCTTCGGGTCTCACCGCTCGGACGTTGCACCTGTACACGATGACTAATAGCACTCACCGGCTCGGAACACTACACACCACACCACCACACGGACCTATGGTACCGTAACCGTATGGCCCATCCGTCCTTCTTCTCCGCTTTTCCTTCCTTCCATTACATTACATTACACCATACTCTTCTTGCTTCCATTTACTACTACATCTATCACATGGGCCAAAAAACGACACACAAAAAAAAATGAAATTCCCATGCCGCACACCGTTCCCATGACTACGTCCTAATCACCGAAACCGAAATGTCATTCTAATTGTCGTAAACGTACTTCGACTGTCTTTTTCTCGCGAGATAACTATTACTAAATTATATGATTTGATTGAATAACATAAAACATAAATAAATTTTAAAATCCACATATTTTCTCTATAAAAAATCTATTAATGCACCCTTATGTTTTATAATAAAAGAAATAATTCATATTATTGTATACAAAAAAATTTACTTTAACAGTTTAATATTGATGCACTGCGACAATTGTTTCGCCACACAGAGGCTTCATCAGGCAGATGATTAATGATAAATAAAACAATGGGCGTGTGTGCGTTTCTTTAAATCTTCTTAATTAAACAGGTATCGCAAAATAATAACTTAAGCTGTTTCTTAAGTGAAACAAACCAAGTGAATTTTTTCAGCAACCTATTATTAACATAATGTTTCACCAAGTGAAAAATGAGATGCAAATACAAGATATAATAACTTTTGGTATTAATTAGATTTTTAAATATAATATTCGTATTATTTCACTTATTCTTTTCCGACTATTTACAACTTTTAAAGAGAAAAATAAAAAACAAATAAAATAATACCAAATGTTTTAATCAACAATCTAATTTATTTATTTATTTATTCGTGCAATTACAAGAAAACAGTTTACACAAGTCAATACAGAATATCAAGAGAATGCTAACTTCTAGGTTGCTTAATTAAATAATTTAAAATATAAATAATAAATAAAATCTAACATTAAAATAGATATAGCAGGACAAGAATTTACGTTTAAAAACTGATGGAATTATACATAAAATAAATACATAGAACATTAAAATAAAAACATTAGTCTAGAAATTAAAATCATAATGATATAATGGTATATAAATCAATTTAAAATATTCTTAAAATCGAATAGACAACATAAAAGTTAATATAAAAATCGCAATTATATACATGTATACCTGCATACATATACCCATACACACATATACAACCACATACATTAAAACTTAAAATAGTACACATTAAAATTAAAGAAATAATTAAAACTAATCTAAATTTAGAGACTATACACAATGCTATAAAAACACTTTCAATATATTAAATCTTTAAAATCATGACTAATCAATTCTTCAACTGAGTAAAATGCTTGTGATAGGAGAAACTTTTTAATTGCCAATTTAATTTTTTTAAGGGGAAGGTTTCTGACATTTTCAGGTAACTTATTGAAGAATAATATTCCGAAGTATGTAGTTCCCGTATTGGATTTTTTTAGTCTCGACTGCATTTGGTAAATATTACTATCAATAAATAATATTATTGTGCATTACTAAATTTAGTTGTCAGAAAAATTATTTACGTTGGATCCTAAATAATTTAATAATCACCCAAAAAGAGGCTCGTCTCAATTGGTCGAAAGAAATGCTTCAGAAATACGACCGTAGTGCTTCAAAACACGTCTATCATATCGTAGCAGGTGACGAATCAAAGATATATGCGTATAGGCCCGAAAGTATTTATTTTAAATCTTTGGTGGGTAGTATTGAAATTGTTTTGTTTTCTACTTCATCAGAGTCACTGGATTTATTTGTAACACAGTTTTACACTGTTGTTTTATTTTGTTATTGGTTAGGATCAAGCATGCACTGCTTCAGATCAGATTTCTTCTTGCGCTTTTTTAAACGTTTGTCTTCTTTAGGCTCTTCATCTTCATCGTCAGCACAAATTGTAAGCAACAGCCGATGGTATGGCTCTTTTAAGGTTAACCACATCAAACAAAAGTTGTTCGCGCACTTCAAAGCAAATGATTGCCTGTTTTGGTAAATTTTGGTAAATATTACTGTTACACCTAGTTGAGTACTTATGATGGCAGTGAGTTTTAAATTTATGTGCCTTTTTTTGACATACAGGGTCCTGCAACAGTGCGTCGGGCTTTCCTAGCGCCTTTCTCGTGAGAGATAGAAAAAAATGTTTCGTATGAAAATTTATTGATTTAAAAATCTCTATGCCGTAAAATTATTTTCAAATATACAGGGTGTCCCAATTTTGCGGTATAACAAAAGCAAACATTTTTTTTAATGGAACACCCTGTATATTTTTTCATTTTCTAATTTGGATAATATTTTATAACTTGAACCTTTTTCTGGTTTTTGATTTCGATATGGCATTTCCGAGTTATTGACGTTTTTCTGAAAAAAATGTAAAAAGCGGAGGTTCACAAAAAAAATTATTCTGATGTTCTATTTAAAATTTAAGAAATTTTCTTTTTCCTATGGTTGGTCATAAGTACTGTTTATGTACCAGTGTTAAAAATTTTCACTTTGGAGGAACCCTGCCTTTGAATCAGACACGCCATTTTCTAAAATTTCAAAATGTCGTAACTCTTTTTTTTTTAAATGGAATTATATATTTTTTTAAATTTTATATTATTCTGCATCTAATTTCCTACAAAAAATATTGAACATACCCTATACCTAAAAGTGATATTTTTCAAGATATAAAAGAATGTATATTTCAAACGGTCCTTGAATACGAATTTGTTTTTGAATAGATAGCCATGACTGAAAATATGCATCTGTCAATTAAACAATTAGTTTGACATGTAAATCTTTCTGATATTTGCTGCAAAGTGATTATCTCCGTTTCGCGGTATAAGTAGACAGCAAATTATCATCATGGATTTCGAAAAGGGCGAACGGAGGAGAAATGTTTTAGGAACTTACTCAATAGATTTATTGAAATGAGAAGTATGAATTACAAAAAACAAGAAAGAAGAAAGCCTATCATCAACGAGGAAAACCAACTTTCAGTGCTATTAACAGCAACTGAGCATCCCAACGTAAACCAAAAAGACATTGGTGAAGGAACTGGCATAAGCGAGAAGTCAGTACAAAGCATTCTGAAAAAAATCGATGTCATGCATACCATATTCAGCTACATCAAGAACTGAGTAATACTAATTTTCAATTTCGTTCGAATTTTGTATCTGGGGAAGACAGGAAATTCAGGACATCCCATAACAACGCATCTGTCAACAGGCAATTTTCACTATTATTCAACTGATAATCCGCATGTTATGAGACAAGTTGATCATCAGCATCGACGGTTTTTGAATGTCTGGGGCGGAATTTTTGGAAACCATGTAGTAGGTCCACATTTCTTCGAGGGCCATCTCAAAAGGCCTATGTATTTGCACTTCCTGAATTGAATTACCCGGAACGTTAGCTAATATACCCTAACTAACAAGAAACAGGGTATGGTTTTAACAAGACGGAGCACCTGTCCAATTTTCGCAAGACGTGAGGGCATTTAATTTTTCCCAACCAGTGGGTTGGTAGGAATGGACCCACCAAATGACCTGCTAGATCTCCGGATCTAACAAAACCTGACGTTTTCTTGTGGGGATACTTAAAAGAGATTGTTTTTTAAGGAACCACCAACAGCACCAATGAATATGCATCAACGAATTGTGGAAAGGTCTTTTCAGCGGCGAATTAATTTGTGCCTAAATGAAAATTGAAGACATTTTGAGGATTTACTGTAGTAAATAATTTTGTTATCTTTCCCGGCTTTGGAATAAAATAATGAATCGTATTATCTGTTTCTGTTTATCTCACATTGACACTTACTTGCATTTTGTTAATTATTTTGCCTCAGCATAATCAACTCCGTACATAGAAGTATGTATAATTAAATGGTTATTTTTATGAAAACTATTAAATATCTCAATAACTATGGGGTTTAGACATATTATTATTTGCAAAGTTTGGCATTTCTTTCTAATCTAATCGAATAAGAAAAATAATTGTTTTCGCCTATCTGGGTAGCGCTGAGCATAAATTCTTTAGGCTTGCAAACAATTAATTTCACCTTCTCCAGTAGCATATATCACATCAATTAATTCTTCTCAAAAATTGCATTGTTATAATCGTAACGTACAATGCAACCATACATACCAAACTTATTGTTTAATTGACAGATACATTTTTTTTTCAGTCATAGCTATCTATTCAAAAACAAATTCGTATTCAAGAACCGTTTGAAATATAAATCCTTTTATATCTTGAAAAATATCAATTTTAGGTATAGGATATGCTTAATATTTTGTGTAGGAAATTAGATGCAGAATAATATAAAATTTAAAAAAATATATGATTCCATTTAAAAAACAAGAGTTACGACAATTTGAAATTTTAGAAAATAGCGTGTCTGATACAAAGGCAGGGTTCCTCAAAAGTGAAAATTTTTAACACTGGTACCTAAACAGTACTTATGACCAGCCATAAGAAAAAGAAAATTTCTTAAATTTTAAATAGAACATCAGAATAATTTTTTTTGTGAACCTCCGCTTTTTACATTTTCTTTAGAAAAACGTCAATAACTCGGAAATGCCATATCGAAATTAAAAACCAAAAAAAGGTTCAAGTTATAAAATATTACCCAAATTAGAAAATGAAAAAATATACAGGGTGTTCCATTTAAAAAAATGTTTGCTTTTGTTATACCGCAAAATAGGGACACCCTGTATATTTGAAAATAATTTTACGGCATAGAGATTTTTAATTCAATAAATTTTTATACGAAACATTTTTTTCTATCTCTTACGAGAAAGGCGCTAGGAAAGCCCGACGCACTGTTGCAGGACCCTGTATAGTAAACATTCTAAAATGAATATGCAAGGTAGGGTTAAGATATTCAACCTTATAAAATGAGCCCTGCACTCCACCATATAGCCGATACTTGCAATAATTCTTATTGCACGCCTTTGGAGTCCAAATAGACGATGTCTTATTACCGAGTGACCCCATATGAGGACTCCGTATCGTAGATGAGACTCAACTAAAGAAAAATAAGCAGTTCTTAATACATGAGTTGAAACTTGTCGCGATAGATTGCGCAGACAGAAAATATTTTTAGTGATAGTTTTGGCAGTTTCATTACCATGTCTTTTCCAATTTAGATTTGAACTAAAATGCACTCCGAGAAATTTAACAGAGTCTTCACTTTTTGAATTAATTTTAAAACTTATAGTGTTGGTTTTACTCTCGTTTAGGTGTAATAAATTGCTGTTGCACCAAGATGATATATCTCTTAGAGTTTGTGCGTTTAATTGGTTGGCGCTTAATTCATTGTTACCTATATTTAAAACGGAGGTATCATCAGCAAAAATAATGGCATGTGTATTCTCTAGATGTTGGGGTAAATCATTTATATAAATGAGAAAAAGTATTGGGCCCAAAATAAACCCTTGAGGTACACCATGCATTATTGGCTGAGGTTCCGATATTCTATTTTCCCAATCAACTACTTGTATTCTATTTTGTAGATAGGATTTGATAAGATTCATACTATGATATATACAACGTGTCCACGTAAGTATGCAACGAATGGGAAACTTTTTTATTATTAATTTCTCAGAAAATTTTATTCTTTATAAAAGTTGGTGCTTGATCTTAAAAAAGACAAAACAAATGACATACGGTTTTCATCAACAAAAGATTTAATTTCTTTAAAATTAACAACCTTAACGATATTATTCCTTTAATAGCAATCACTCGATGTGATCCCCTTCCCTCTCAATAAATAAATTTGTTCTTCTCTCAGAATAAACTCTGATTTAAAAAGTAATCAAGTAGATTTAGATGAAATTTTGAATGTCTTCCAATCTATTTCTCATTAAATTGTTCATTTAAATATTCAACTTCGACACGAGCACTTTGTGCAGGTGCCCAATCCTATATAAACCAAAGAGAATTTCTTGGAGCCAAAGGTTACATATAAAATTAATTTTCCAATTCCATATTTAAATATCTGTCTGAATTTTAATTATGCCGAAATATGTAGGACCCTATCATATTTCGGTTCAAAAATCTAGACCAAACATTTATATTTTGAAAATATTTATTTTTCTAGATAATTCCGAATGCTGGATTTTCTCTTGACCACCAACTACAGTTTTATGATACA
The DNA here is from genome assembly GCA_963969525.1 of Ontholestes murinus. Classification (NCBI taxonomy): domain Eukaryota; kingdom Metazoa; phylum Arthropoda; class Insecta; order Coleoptera; family Staphylinidae; genus Ontholestes; species Ontholestes murinus. The sequence continues at coordinate 20,165,476 of OZ018391.1, read as the reverse complement.
ACTATACGGTTTGCAGTAAATGTAGCTTCATCCGTAAACAGGATCTTCTTAGGAAATGTTCTATTAATTTCTATTTCACCTTGTACCATGAAACAAAATATAGAATGATTGTCGTAATCATTTTCTTGCAAAATTTAAACATATCTTGGTTTAAATGCTTTCAACTTATTTCCCAATTCTATTATTATTTTTTCAGGATTTTCAACCAGGCTTTGCAAGATATCTTTTTAAAATACAATTCAAATTTACCGGTCCTTTTAAATTGCTTTAAAATTCTTGACACTTTTGAATAACTGATTCTATTTTCGGGGTGCCTGCCGTTAAAAATTTCAACTGCTTCTCTGCAAATTTTATAGTTATCATCACATCTCTCTGCCATAATTTATACAGATATGTCAAAACTAAGGATACTTGATAAAATTCGCTTAAAAGTGCAAAAGTTATAAAAATTGTTCATTATCTTTCTAATATAGCATATAATGTTATTTGTTATGTCTTTCTTGTAGGTTTAAGATCAAGCACCAACTTTTATAAAGAGTAAAATTTTCTGAGAAATTAATAATAAAAAAGTTTCCCATTTGTCGCATACTTACGTGGACACGTTGTATAATTGATGTTAACAACTGTTCCAAAACGTTTCTTTTATTATAAAATAAGTTTAAAGATTTTTGTATAAAAAGTGTCCCAAGAGCAAGTTTACATTTAGTGGACCATTAAAAAAAAGTAAGCCATCTATCGAAAATGTCTTTATTACTTATTAAACTATAAAATTTGGCACTCATTTATTCGAATACTAAATTTTGTTATTACTGTGATAGCTGCAATTTAATGATAGATATACACTAGAGCTCAAAAGTAATGCAACACCCAGAAAGAAAAATGTTTTAAATGTAATTAATTTATGTTCAGTTTTCGTGTCAGAACAAACGATTACAATTTGGTGCAGGTTGAACAAAATATATATATATATATATATATATATATATATATATATATATATATATATATATATATATTCAAATAAACACTATGTACCCTTCATAGGGTGTGTGTTATATAAACAGTAAACTTAAAATACATTCTATTTTATAACTTAATGCAATGTGGAAACGAGCTTCTCTTCGTGAATCCTGCTGTAGGTCTATCAACGGATGGGGGCTTGTCACCAGTTTCAACGGGCGGATTCGGTCCATTTGTCCATTGGTGAAAACGGCTTCGCCAGAGAAAACAATGGAGGGGGAATCTCCGTAACGTTTTTATTATTTTTCTTGTCCGTGTACTAATTTTGTCCAGTCCTTCTTATTTAATGCCATCCTTTTTGCTTCATTGCAGGTTATTTTCTTTTCTTCTTCTCCTCTCCGTCTTTTTGTAGTTATTCGGGCTTCCCATACTTGTTTCACTGGTCTAGTATCAGGCATTCTTTGTAGATGTCCAAACCAACCAAGTTATCTTTTCTTAATAAATTCAAGGGTTGATTCAATGGACAGGTCTTCTCTGATTTTTGTGTTTTTTATCCGATTTATTTTTGTTACTCCCTTTGCGCCTCAAAGGTACTTCATTTCAACCGCTTGAATTTTGCTTTTCTGTTCTTTGTCTGGTGTCCATGTTTCACAGCCAAATGTTAGCATTGGTCTATATAAAGATTTGAAAACTTTCACTTTGGTCTGTTTTGATATTTCTCGGTTCCAGATGAAATGTTGTCTCATTGTGTGATATAGTTTCATTGTGTTGTTCATTCCGGTGTCTATTCTATGTTCTGTTTCCCATTGTCTTGTATTGTAATTCCTAAATATTTATATGTTTTTGTTTGTTCCAATGTTTCTTTATTCAGTTCAATATCTATATTTTGATCGTCTTCGCTTATGCACATTGTATTAGTTTTTTTCAGGCCAAACTCTTCTAGGTTTTGTTTCCATATGCTTATGTTTTGTTTTAAATAATTTTCATTTGCAGCAAAGAGTACTATATCGTCCGCAAATAATCCTTCCGATATGAGAACTGGTTTCATTTTATTACGTCCAATAAGTATTTTTTTAGTTTTTCTGCTACATTTCCTTGCTATCTCATTTATAAAGATTATAAACAATAATGGGCTGAGTCCTCCTCCTTGTCTTTAACCCGTGTTTGTATTAAATGATTTTGATATTTTTGAATTATATATAACATGATTCTCAGTGTTGGAATATATTTGTTTTATAAGTCTTATTATTTTATGATCGATGTTATGTTGTCCTAGAATATTCCATAGTATATTTCTATTCACTCTGTCAAATGCCTTTTCTAAATCAATAAAAGCTAAAACCATTATTTTCTGTTGTTGTTGAAACTTTTCGCTTATTTGTCTTATTGTGAAGATGTGGTCTTGTACACTTCGTCCTATTCTAAATCCACATTGTGTTTCTTCCAACTTATGTTCTATTTTTTTCCTAATTCTGTTTGCTATTATTTGTTCAAATATTTTCATGGTGGTGTTTAGTAGGTTTATTCCTCTGTAGTTTTTGCAATCATCTCTGTTTCCGGATTTATAGATTGGTACTATTAATGTTTTATTCCAACTTTCAGGTATTTTTTTCCTCATCCATACTCTATTTATAATGTATAATAATAGATGTTTTCCTGTTTCGTCTAGGTTTTTTAGCATTTCTGCTGTAATTTTGTTTGCGCCAGGTGACTTTCCATTTTTTTATTTTCTTTATTATTTCCATCATCTTTTTCATTGATATTTTTTTCTCTGTTGTGATTCCATTAAATTCTTCCTCGCGCTTGTCTGTACATGTATCTGTTGTTTTTAATAAGTTCTGGAAATATTCTCGCAATCTATCTATTATTTCACCTGTCTTAAGTAATATTTTATTGTTTTTATTTCTGATTTGTTGTAGGGTTGGTTTGTTTTCCTTGCTCGTTTGTATACAATTCGTCATATTTTCCAACAGTTTTTTTATGCAGTTTATCTTTTCTTCCTACCCGTGCATTTAAATCCCTCATTACAATCACTTTATTTTTAAGTTCTTCTGTGATTCTATTTAGTTCTTCCCAACATTTATTTTTTATTTCTTTACCGGCATCATTAGTTGGAGCATATGTAATGATCAAGTTTTTTAGAAAAGTTTCAGTACTGTGTTTACATTTTATAAGTAAAACTCTTTCTGAGGTTTTTATTAATAACACAAGCTACTCCACATTGGTGTCCATTATTTGTTTGAATGCTTCCTTGTTCCTTCTTTTTCGTCTCTGTCAGTCCTAGTACGTCTATTCCCATTTTATCAAATTCCAGTTCTATTTCTTTATCTTTATTATTAATTCCTTTGATATTCCAAGTTCCAATAAGTAATGTCTTATAATGTTTATTTTTAATATTCAATCTATTGTCTATGTCATTTTTGGTTGATTCCCTTTCAAGATCATCCAGCCATTTAAAGTCCCTTTTGAAAATCTCAGTTATTTACAACTTTAATATACAAATATGTCATTTTCGTTATATTTGTTTATTGTTAATAGTGTATCTGTTATTTGCTCATATTCTTTTTTTTGTATATAATGTTACACCATGTTGTTCTTTGTCCCATCGATATTCTTCATTGTTTACTATTAATTTTTGGTATCCAACAAAAACTCTGGTAACCTTTCTTCTTTTGTACCTTAGCAATATTTCTTATTTCTTTCTGTATTTCTACAAATTCATTTTGTTTTGATTTAATTTTGTACGCGTCTTTTATCTTTGTATCTACCTTTATTTTCTCTTTTAGGAATGTTTCAACTTTTTCATATTTTTATTTTCTAGTTGCAGACCTCTTATAATTATGTTATTCTTTTTCTTCATTCTATCCACTTTTTCTGTGTTTTCCTCAAAGATCTCGATTCTTTTTATTAATTTATTTTTTTCATCGTTCCACTTTTCTTCATTTTTCTTGTTTAGGCTTTTTTTTCTTGTATTTCCGCTTTTAGTTCTAAAGTGTTTTTCTCCATTTGTGTTTTTATATCTAAAAGTAATAATTTTAACTCTTCTATGTTGTCCTTTTCCATATCCTGTACTCCTTTAACTGCTCCTTTCTGCGTGAGTTTCTTATTTTTATTTTGTTGTGTGTCTATTTTTTCCGCTAGTCTTAATTGTTGTTTTGGTGAGTTGAGTTTCTTTTTACTTCTGTTAAATACACAAACAAAAAATGCTGACAAAAATTCAATAACGTGTTGGCTCGATGCGGTTATTGTAGCACTCTCTAACTCGGCAATGCATAGGCAGAATCAAGTGGTCGATGTCTTCTTGTGGCAAGCGGTCTCAGGCTGTGGCAATCGCTGAAATGTTGTTCCAATGCTATCCCATACATGTTCTATTGGCGATAAATGCGCCAGAGAAGTTGGTTTATTGGCTTAAATTTTAGATGGAAAAACGCATAGGGGTTAAAATCAGGACTACGTGGAGATCAATTAATATCACCTATTCTGGAGATCAATTTGCCAGGAAATTGGCGATAAATCAGGAGATCTTGAGGGCTAATCTAAAAGCTCTACGCCAGAATTTTGCACAAAGTCCATGATTTAACGGGTTGTATGTGGTTTGTGTCTTACTGAAAGATGGCGTTTGGGATAGTCTCAGTGTATGGTATTGCAACAGGTTGTAGAACTTCAGCGATGTACCGTTGGAATGTTAGATCATCCCTAATGAACACCAGGGGGACCTACTTCCAAAACATGATGCCAGGGGTATTGGTTGTGTGGCTTTCTAAGGAAAACTCTACAACTTGCGAGAAAAAAAATTAAAAATTACAAATTTTGATATTATTTTATTAATTTCTTCACTCAACCATTTTCCCTTTCGAATTTCTGTTTTTAATCAAAAAGTTTTGTAACTAATTTTACTTGAAACCGCGAGACGATCAGTAATTGAAATTTACATGTATATGTAGGGTGGGTGGGTGGCCTCTATCCCACCCTCCAATCAGTAAAACATCACCAAAATTATTTTAAAAACTTGTATGAATAAATCTCTAAAAATTAATTTAATTAAAACCCTCGCTTATGTTCTACTGATTGGAGGTTGGGATAGAGGCCACCCACCCACCCTACATATTCATGATAACTTTAAATACTAATCGTTGATGATTTTGCTGTAAAAAAACAATAAATCCTTGTATGTATAAACAAATAAAGCATAATTCAAGTTTAAGTTTAAATATGAAATATAGCTAATTTTATCTTATTTATTTATGTATTTATTTAGATTTAAAGTCTGTCCACCCATCATTCATAAAAATTTAATTAATTTCTTCAATTAAACTTTTTCCTTTTGAATTTCTGTTTTATTCAAAAAGTTTTGTAATTAATTTTACTTTAAACCGCGAGACGATCAGTAATTGAAATTTATATGTATATGTAGGGTGGGTGGGTGGCCTCTATCCCACCCTCCAGTTAGTAAAACATCATCAAAAATTATTTGAAAAACTTGTACGAATATATCAATTAAAAATGCAAATATTTTGTGTTTGTTTACATTTTACAACTTCTAACTAAAAACCTTGATTATATTTTACTGATTAAAGGGTGGGATAGAGGTCACCCACCCACCCTACATATGCATGATAACTTTAATTGCTAATCGTTCATGATTTTGCTGCTAAAAACAGTCAAACCCTTTATGTAATAAAAAATAAAATTAAATTAAAATTTACATTTAAATATAAATGACTTTCTGTAGCTAATCTTATCTAATTTAAATTTAAGTCTGCCCACCCATCGTGCATCAAATTTTTAGTAAATTACTCACTCAAAAACCTTTTTAATTCCTTGTTTATTCAAAAAGTTTTGTAATTAATTTCATTAGATTCAGCGAGACGATAAGGAATTAAAGCTTATATGTATATGTAGGGTGGGTGGGTGCCTTCTATCCGAATCAGTAAACTTCATCAAAAATTATTTGAAAGATTTGTTTGAATAAATCTATTAAATTTTGCAATAATGTTATGCTTATTTACGATTTACAACTTTAAATTAAAACACTCGCTTATGTTTTACTGATTGGAGGGTGGGTTAGAGGCCCACACATACACATACATGATAACATTGATTGCTAATGTTTTTATAATGTTCATAACATGCGTGAAAAAAAATAATAATTTTGACATTTTTTGCCTATTACTAATAAACTATAGGAGTTACATGAAATTTATATAAAAAGTAATTGTAAAGAATTCAAAATTGAGCAAATTGTTAAGAATACTAGCCGTTGTTAGATAGGTATAATTGTAGGGATTATATTTAAATTTCAATTTTGATTCAGGATTTGAAGTGAGGAAGTTTTGGCCAATCCATTCTTACAACTTCTGACAATAAAGTTCGGTGAAGAGAAATTTAGCGTAGATGAAATATTAACGAAAGTTACCGTGCTGTCCTTCAAAATAGTCACCTCCCATAACTATGTACCCCTGAGATCTGCTATACACGTCCTGAAAACTTTTCAAGAAGGATTTTTTGGGGTGGACTTCAAAAGCTTCATCACGTTTCGTTAGATGTCAAGAATATCGTCAAATTTATTTCCTTTCAAGCGAGTTTGTGTCGTGGGAATTGGAAGAAGTATGGAGGATTGAGATCTAGGCGAGTATGGTAGATGTTCAATTTGCACCACCTTCTTTTTTGCGAAGACTTGTTTGACGATATTGTCTGTGTGAGGGCGAGCATGAACCTTGTTGTACGTACTGGGATCGTACCCTGCGTAGACCTTTCGTGAAATGGTTAAAAATTTCAACGTTCCATGCAGAATTAATCATCGTTCCCTCAGGTAGAATTTTTTTTGTGGATAATGCCTTGACTATCGAAAAAGGTGATAAGCATTGTTTTGATGCGTGATTTTTCTGCTATTGCCTTTTTCCGATGAGGTGATACAGGAGAACAGCATTTCCATGCTGTCCCGTTTCGTTTCAGGGTCGTACCTGAGACACCAGGACACATCTTTAGTGACAATACAGTTCAAGAAGTTTGGTGTCCTCAAAACGTGCCTGCTTCTGATCATCAGTCAACTGGTGTGACACAAGACGACTACATGTTTTTCTCATTCCTAAATTCTGGTTAATGATTTGTCGCATTGATTCACGATTAATCTGCAGATCATCAGCTATAATGCGCACAGTTAATCGACGATATTACTTGAGTAATTTCCTCACTTTCTCAATGTTTTCGTCCCTGACGGAGGTCACCGGTCTTCCCGTACGAAATACTTGCCGTACACTCGTACACACACTTTAAGGAAATTGCTTGATCTTCATAAACACATACCAGCATCGCATGATTTTTTTCGGTGTCTTGACAAGCTTAAAACAAAACTTTAAATGATAATTTTTGTGTTTTCAGTTAAGAACCAGAGCACCGAACAAACACTTTATAAAACCAGTCTTACACGTCGTACAAAAGACGTTCAACTGAACCTATATATCGGTTATTCTGCATTCACCTAATTTTATTGTCAGAAGTCATTGGCAAAGTGGTTGTTAAGATGCCTTAAAGAACTCTCAATATTTATGGGTTGGGCATGGAGTTTGAAAGATAATTTTAGGTGAAATTAAATTAATAAATTAAGGTGTAGTATAGAAAGATTTCAGTGGTATATAGATTATGATGAAAAGAAAAGGAATATTTTTTAGGTTTACTCTATAATCCATTTGATATGGATGAATTACTGTTTGTAACGCATTGAGAGCAGAAGGAAGGGCTTTAGCTCTAATATCTCAACTATTGGGTTGAGTCTTAAGTCATTTCGGTTGTTTACTATAATAATCCAAGGCGTATTTTTATAGAAAGAAATACTTTTATTCCATTTATTCGATGACGTTTCGCTATATTTCGGATAACATTGTGATTCCATGCTAACGAACTTCTGGCCTTTCTACAAAAAAATAAACCACGTGTTGTTTAACACCATTGTCTCAATTGAATTATTTACCATACAAAGGGTTTTGAAAAGATCAAAACAAATAGTAGTCAGTGACATCTTCTGTTTCGATATCTACAATCCCGATCCTCTTTACTTCAATCCTTCTAAATATCTCCTCCAATTTGCAGATGATACAGCCGTAATTTTCCAAGCACCCACCGTTCCTAAAGCTCTTCAATCCCTCAAAGCAGCAGCAAATTGACTTCCTTCAACACTGGTTTGCTAAATGGCGAATTAAAACCAATCCCCACAAATCCCAGCTTCTAATTCCCTATCACCGAAATAATAATCCTGCACATAACGTTCACATCTGTTCACAATTGTTGCCCCCTCTATGTCTATAGAATACCTTGGCATTACCATAGATCAAAAAGTAAATTTCAAAAAGCACATAGCCTTAAACAAAACAAAAATCACCACTAGGGCCAAATCATTTAAAAGTCTTACTTACAAAGGAAACGGTATATCCATAAAAACAGCCGTCAAAATTTATAAAATGATTTGCCGCCCTCTACTTGACTATCGTAATGTCCTTTTTCCCAACTCCAGCAATCCTTCTATCTACAATATCTAAGTTAGCGAGCGATCCTCCCTAAGAATTCTAACCAAAATCAACCATCCCAGCAATCCTTTACACAATTCTTCTAACCAACTCTAAGACTCTACCTCTGTTATCCCCATTAATGAACGCCTCCTATACCTAAGCGAAAAATTCTCGAAAAATCCCTTCAACCATCACATCCTTTCCCTCTACTGCTTGCGCAAAAATCCCAACCTGATCCCAAAATTTAAAACCCCTTCAATCACTACATTTGAATGCATCGCATCACATTATCAATCATCATCAGAGACAGACTGACATGACATACTCTGGGCTGAAAGACCGCTAGTCGATAGCCATTTAACAAACAAACAAACAAACTCACTAACATTCATTGTATCATACACGTATTATATTTAGTTATTACTACGATGTTACAGAAGTACGGACTTCTGGTGCTTTGATCCAAGTGGTGCTGGCCCCAACATTAAGGATGTGCAATGTCTTAATGAAGTTAATGATTCTTTAGCTGTTGCTTTTCAAAGGGCTGTCGAAGAGGGTGTTTTTGAAAGGTATTTAATATTTATGATGTGACTTTGCATACTGATACTATTAATCGTGTCACTACCTCTACCAACTCATTTCTATGACTCATTGTTTCCTTTTTGCTTACGGCTTATGGAACTAGCTTATCAATGTTAAATTCATTACCGAGAATTTTGCTGTTGGTAGCATTTACGGTATACTGAACATTTTGAACAAATGTAAGTGGTAAAACTTCCTTGCCTGCAAATTAATCATTCCACTGCTGATCTCCGTTACAAAATTAGCAGTTAAGCTTTTCCACAATACTTATTGATTACTGGCAAATTATTTCTAATAACTCAACTAAAGTACGATATGCCTACGTATAAGATACACATATTGAAGACAAACAAAAAAACAAGACAGAAAAACGGCATTGCGGAGCATTGTTAGTTCATATATCTGCTGGTGTCAGCAAAAAGGGGGATTGCGGAATTGGATAGAGTAATTAATGTAGAAGGCGTTAAATCATTCTATAGATGTTGACTACGGTTTTTGTGGAACTTTCTTGATTTTGATGTTATAATGCTAAAAGTGACCTACACCGAAAGGTAAAAGGCTTATATTAACAATAATAAAAAATAATGCTAACGTGGCTTCCAGTGTTCCTGACTTTTGCATTAAGATTTTGGTGTTATATAATGATAACACACAGAATTACATTATAGATTTAAAAGAGCATACTAAGATATATTCTTAAGCTTGCGTTTTAAAATTCCGATGTTAGTATCAAAAATATTGAACCACCATCGGGAGGTCAATTTATTTACCTACCTTATCATACGGTTTACCGAATTATTGTAGGGCCAGTTAGAATTAAAAAGTTTTCACGAGAAATATGTTGCTGTTTCTCAAACTATTAGCATAACTAGAAGCCATAATATTAATTTCAGACAACAACGCAGAGGAATGAATAAATGTATTTAATATACCATGAAGTATACATAACTCTGCAATAAAGCTACGGACTGCGAGAGGGTGCATTTTCAAAATTGACAAAATATTTGAATACGAGCCTTGTACATGCTTTAAATTATATTTGTATTCAATGAATCTTAAGAATATGTTTTGAACCCTCTCAATTCTCACAATATCAACCTGAAGATAAGGCGACCAGACAGGAGAAGCGTACTCAAGATGGGACCTTTCAAAACAGAATAAGACCTTAAGGCACTAAGCTCCCTTGCAAGATGCCAAATGAATCCCCACATTCTCCTTGCTTTGTCACAAATTGAGGCTGTATGATTCTTGAATGAAAGAGAACTATGAAAAACAAAGCCCAAATTTTTAAAGGAATCAGTTTTAGCCAAGGGCATTGAGTTTAGCAAATATTCAAATTGAATCTGGCTGTTGTTCTTTACATTAAGAGATTTTTAAGTTTAGATGGTTGGCACTACAGTAATCATTCACATTGTCACAATCAACCTGTATTTTTCCACAATCTTCCAAAGTATTGATCATTTGAAATAACTTAAGATTATCTGCGTACAGTAGGCAATTTCCAAACTCACATCCACTAGATCATTTATAAACAAGATAAAGAGCACCGGACCAATATGAGTACCTTGAGGTACACCGTTATTATGGAATGAGATAAGAAATTATTAATGTTTACTTGTTGTGATCGATTTGATAGGATTGAGCTCAACCATGACAAAGTCGAGTAGTTGATACCCAGTAATTTCAGCTTGTGAATTAATACCGAATAGTCAACTCTAGATATCCGTGTAGGTACACTTGTTTGCATTTGTTCAAGGCGTTCCATAAGAACTGTCTGAGCTCAAATAGGTTAGAAACAGTAGATCTGCATATTTGAAATCACCGGTCATGATATCTATGCTAAATAATCATTAGTCATCTTGTCCAATACTTTGGGAATCGCCGACTGCAATGAAACTCCACGGTAATTCGTTGCCAGAATACGACAGCCGCTTTTAAAAATCGGATTCAAAAAACATTGTTTCCAAAAATCAGGAAATATCCTCGAACATAAAGATTTAGTAAACAACTTATGAATCGGTAAACAAAGCGAGTAAACACAATCGATCAATAAATAATTGGATACACCATCAGGACCAACCACTACCAAAAAGAGGGTTTCAGGGCGACTATATTATTAAAAACATCCGCTACAGAAATTGATAATACCGAGTCTAAAACTTGTCGATTATTTTTCATAATAACATTAGGGGCATCAGTTTTAGCATTATCCATATAAGTTGTCTAAAATAACTTAGCAAAGGGATTAACAATATCCATTCCACCCTCTTCAACAATATTTTGATATTTGATATGCTTAAGAAAACCATTTTCTTTACGAATTTCATTAGCGAAATTCCAGAAAGAGCGTGGATTGAAAAAAACATTAAATTCAGCTCTTCTTAAATAGTCACCATAAAGCTTAATCGATATATTTTTGCATTCCTGTCTCAAATTGTGAGTTTATTTATAGTTGTTTTGTGTTGAGATTGTGAAGACGGTGAAGTGAAATGAACTAGGATTTGTTTGGGTTTGTGGATATTCTCCACTTCATAAACCATACTTATATCATATCGATTAGCCCCAGCAGAGTAGTAAGTGGTTTGTTTAGAGTGCATGAAGTATCAGTACTGTATCACCTGCATGTAGCTGTGGATAGGCATAGGGGTTATGTTAAAGAGGATTAGAATTATAAATGTAGATAAAAATGTTGTAAAAAAGCGGATATAAAGAAGATACTTGCAGAACACCGTACCAAAGGACAAATGAGTCGAAATATGTGCTTCAAAATTTAACCCTTAGGTGTCTGGATAGAAGGATATATATTAGTTTAGGTTAAGAAGATGAAGTGGGATATTTTGAAGAGTTGTACTTTGTGTAACAATAATAATAATATTTTTGATTTTCGAGATATTCGTTCTGAATGAATTGTTGATTGTATATAATCATTATAAAAACTCTATGGTTTTGTTATTACCACAATTATAAAACTAGCAGTGTTAATAAGTTGTAAAATTATTAATCATTAATTAGATGAATTTCATTATTATCGAAGTGAAGAGAAGGGGCAATTATTGGGGGCAACAAGTTGCTCGGTACGCGTAAGCGAGAGATTAGCATCTGAAGCGAAGGAACAATTAACCCAAGCCTCATTATCATTTCGTCATGTCCCGGAGCGTGAAGCATGACCGTTGTCTCTTCGGTAAATCGGGACATTCCGCCATTGTCTCCACGAAACGACGGAAAAAAAAGAAAAGAACACTCTTCTCGATTTCGATGATTCGCCCATTAAAATCTCGTTACGGCGCGCTGAGGAAGACCGGAGGACTTTTTCACGTCGATTTCCACACACACGCGTACACTTCCTGGATGCGGTAACCGCTCGCCGCTTCTTCCTTCTTCTCTCCTCTCCGTCATCTCTCCTAATTCCAGCCGGTGAATGCATTGTGTTCGCGAGGAATTAATTAGAGATGTAGCGGAAACGGAATATTGATACATATACCTGTATATGTATGTATGTGTGTGTGTGTGTGTGTAGAGAGTACAGTGGTTGGTTCGCCTAGATGTGCACTCCTTTTCGTGAGGGAAGAGCACCTGAACATGAAAGGGAACCACCATGCAGAAAGATAAGTGCCTCTCCGGTCATTCTTGGGTTGCCAAGCGAAACACCCCTAACTTAACCGTACCGGGAAAATAATTAAATCCAAGACGATGAGGAGTCGAACTGCAGGTGCATTTTAAACACCTTGGTGCTGCTCTAAAGGAACCCGACTCGACCAGAAGTCAAATTTCTTCACAAATTCAAGTAAAAATTGTGTTTAATTTGTACAACGAATGTCCATCGCCAACAATGAATTTTTTTTCAATAAAAATGTCTAATTTTGAAGAGTACGACTGCATGGAATGTAATTTGTATACATTTTATATTTTCCTACTATTATTATCAATAAAAAATAATACAGTAGGAATATATTTTCCATAACGTTAAGCAAATATCAAAGGTTTGTTTATAATAATAACAAACAAACCTTTGATATTTGCTTAACGTTATGGAAAATATTTTCCACGTTTTAAATGTTTTCTTTTACGATCCTTAGATTAAGTTGTAAAAACATTGCTGCAATTGTTTTGCCACAAATTGCTTACCTGTGGTAACAATTATAGTATCTACAAATATGAAGCCAAATTCTTAAACATTCGAATTGTTATTCAATAAGGGAAACATGAAGTTACGAGTAGAATTAAGGATTTTGAAGCACCAAAACAATCAATACCGATTGTAAATGTGATAACAAAAAGTAAGTGAAAATAAAAATAAAAAAATTTATATTATGCAAATTAAATATTAGAATTTGTAGTGCAGTTATTAATGATGAAAATTAATAAAAAGACAAATATGATGTCCATGAGCGCTTCTGCACTGTGTTTTACAATAAATGTAAAAACTCCAGTTAACAGTTAAAACAACTACTCCCCGTACTACAGCACCGCCAGGCATTGAATGATATAACTGTTAACTGTCGTTACATGTCTGAACTGATATTCAGCACGATGTAACAATTTTGTGGTGTAATCACTTTTTTTTTTTTTTTTTTAACCGCTTCTCGAAATTTATATTAGTTAATTGAAATAAAATAAAAAGACAATAGTAGCAAAATGTACAATCCTCGTTTATTTTGCAACAGTTGGAGGATGAGTATTGGATATCAACCTTTGACTTTTCTAACATTAATACATCTAACACTTTTTACGCTTTTTATTGAAAAACCATAACAATAATCATAGTGAAATTAGAAATGTAGAGTGGAAAGAAGTTCTAACCTACCCTTCAAATAATTAAACTTATATATGAATTTATTTAAATTACAAAATAGCGTATTATTTATTGCAGCAGTCACTTTTTTGTTTGTAAAATTTCCTTTTGAAAGAGACTCGTTTTATTTACAAAAAGTAAAAGTTTTTATATACAAAATAATGTATTTTCTATTAGTTTTGTAAAATTTCAACTTTTTCAGAAAATTTTCAATTTGTAGTCTTTTATTTTCCTTTGCAAATTTAGAATTGTTTTAATTTTCAACAAAATGTTATTTTTCAATGAAATTGTTTCTTTTGTGTAATTTTATTTATTTTTTTTATAAAATTTTAAAAATTTAAACTAATTTTTGTTTTGACTCATTTTTTATAATGAATTTATGATTGTTTCAAAAGTTAATTTAATTTTTTTGTTTCTTATTAAAAAAACATATATTTCTTTACGTTCAAAAATAAATTCAACCGTTTTTTGATATACTGTTTTAGTTTTATTCCGATTTTTAATTGTTTTTAACAAATATGTTAAGTGAAAATTAAAGAAAAAAAATAACGAAAATCTATTAAGAGAAACAATTGTAAAAAAATTTGAAAATTTTTCAATTGTTTTTCAGTAAATTTTTAATTTCCGCATTAATTTATATATAAATTTTCATTTGTTTAATTTATAATGTATAAACTGTTTTAATTTTAATATTGGATAGTTTTTCAATTGTTTCTCTTAATAAATTTGTGATTGTTTTTTATTTATTTATTTATTTATTTATTTATTTATTTATTACAAAACCCAACAGACTTAAAGTCCAATAATAGGGTTACAAAAATAATATACAAATATAAAACCAAATTAAAAATTATTTCTTATAAAATATAAGTATGACGATACATTTAAGTTAGACGGAGACAATTTAACAGATCACCTTTAAATTTAGTAAATGAGGGTGTAAAAATATCAAGATCGCGAGAAAATGCATTGTACAATCGTGACAATCGTACAATTGGAGAATTTAAATAATAGTTTGTTCTCGTAACATCATGTACAAAGACGTCATAATGCCTTGTCGAAATTCGTGGAATTTTGAATTTAAATAAACTCAATAACTGCTGGTCATCAATATGGCTATGAATCAGTTTGTACAGGAAGCATAAACTTACATATATATGCATGTTGTGTATTGAGATGAAATTGAATTCACATAGCAAATTATTATAGGGCACATCAAATCTGTATTCATGATATCTTATGAAATATAAGTAACGGAGAAACTTTTTCTGTATATTTTCTAAAATATTTATATATTTTGAATACATAGGTGACCATACCATAGCACAATATGATAATTTGCTCACAATATATGATTTGAAAAGCAGACTCATTACATTGGTATCAGTAAATGCTTTGCAATTACGTAAAATAAATCCAAGTAAACGATAACATTCGCGAGATACTTGGGTTACATGATTGTTAAAAGTCATTTTGCTGTCAAAAGTAACACCAAGGTCTTTGATTTCTGATAATCTCTTTAATAGAGTAACGTTTAATTTATATGGATATAATATTAAGTTAGACTTCCTGCCATAGCTGACTACAGAACATTTCTTTTGGTTTAACGAAAGCTTGTTAGTTTTACACCACTCCGTGAACTTATTAATATCTTGCTGAAGCTGCGTACAATCTTCTATGCTATCAATTGTAGTATATATTTTAATGTCATCAGCATATAGAAGAACATTACACTTAAATATCTTGCTTGCAGACGTCATCCATGTAGAGCAGGAAAAGAAGTGGGCCTAAATTTGAACCTTGAGGGATACCACTGGAAGCGGGGTAGCGTCTAGATTTATGACCATAAATTTCCACGAATTGTCCACGATCATGCAAGTAAGATGTTAGTACCTTTGTAACATTATGATGTAACCCAAATTCCTTCAGTTTAGTAATAAGTAAGGAATGGTCTAATCTGTCAAAAGCCTTGGTTAAGTCGCCATAGATAACATCTACCTGCTTGTTATTTTCCATTGCTTCAGTTATTCCTTGGGTAATGTTGATTAAGTTTGTAGCTGTTGACCTATGCTTCATAAAACCATGTTGATGGATAGAAAGATGAGGGCTCACTTCAATTTTAATTTAGTATTAATTGAATGACTTATCCATGGGGCAGATGTGCAGTAGGTTTTTCGTTTATAACGTGGAACATATTTATCAAATATATCATACATAGTTTTGTAAAATATATTACAAGCAGTATCAACATCACGACAACTACTAACATGTTTCCAATCTGCTTCACACAATTCCTTATATAAGGCTGGGAAGTTTGCTTTCCTGAAGTTGTAGATATATGATAATTGGTCAAGATTATTCGATGTTTTATTTCCTTCGACTGTAGCGGTAAATGTTAAAGCCGGATGATGATTATCCTCAGTAACCAAGGGTAAAAGACATCTATCAACGTCATGTATAATATTTGAAGGTCCAATAATCATATCAAGAATTCGATTAGATAAATTGGTAATATTGTTAAATTGGTTGAAGTCATTAAAGTCCATAAATGTATTGAGTAAGTCTAATGGAGGAGAGCTAGTTCCATCTACGTAGTTAGGAATATTAAAATCGCCAATAATAATGATTTTATTCTGCGAGAAACGTTGTTCTAATCGTTCAAATAACATTAAATATTGTTCGGATGGAGTAGAAGGTTTAATATATATGCATACAAGAATTACAGTTATGTTGTTAAAATTTAAACTCACAACCTTAAGTTTAATGGAATTTAATCCATCCATATTAAAAGAAATTTCTTCGGAAGAGAATTTATTGTGTAACGCAATTAATACGCCACCGCCCTTGCCGGTTATCCTGTCAGATCGGTATACATCATAATTAGATGGAAATAATTCGCAGTTATAAACATCACAATTTTATTTAATTTCTGGCCTAATTTATATATAAATTTTCATTTGTTTAATTTATAATGTATGAACTGTTTTAATTTCAATTTTCAAATGTTTTTTGGTAACTTTAAATTATTTTTTTAGTAAAATTTCAACTGATTTTTCATCTATTTAAAAGCAATCTTTTTTCTTTGGTAAAAATCCAACCTGTTTTTAATTTGATTAAGCTGATTTATTTTGAATTTTAATATATTATTTTTCATTTGTTTTGTAAATTATTAACGTATGAATTTTTCTAAATAATTTTTTTACAAAATTTTAAACTATTTTTAGTGCAAATTACGAATAGCTGTTTTGGTAAAACTGGTTTTTGTAAGGTTACATTATTTTATTTACATTTAAATATTTAAACTCTTATTTGTTATTTTTTGAAGTATTCAACTTTTTTTTAATGTTCATTGTTTTTCTTTTGTAAAATATGAATTGTTTTTTAACTTACATTTTACATTGTTTTTTCTTACAAATTTTTGTTTTTCTAGCTAAGTTTTTTAGACTTTCATGTGTTTTTAAGCAAAAAAAAATTCAATTGATTTTTAAACTAATTTCCATTTATTTTTTTTTGTAAAATTTCAAAATAAGAATTTTAAAATATAAAAAAACAATTGAAAAATTTTAAAAAGATAGCCGATATCTAATTGGGTAAACATGTTTTTGTAAGGTTATATTATTTTATTTGCATTTTAATTTTGAAACTCTTATTTGTTCCTTTTTTTAGTATTCAACTGTTTTTTTGTTTATTTTTTTGAAAATTTTCATTATTTTTCTTTTGAAAAATATGAACTGTTTTTTTAACTTACATTTTAAATTGTTTTTTTCTTACAAATTTTTGTTTTTCTAGTTTTTTTTAAAATTTTATCTGTTTCAAGCAAAAAGGAATTTCAATTGATTTTTCAAAAAATTTCCATTTAATTTTTTGTAAAATTTCAAAATAAGAAACATTTGAAAATATACAAAAAAAACAATTGGATAATTTTGAAAAGAGAACCGATATCTAACTGCTTTTGGAATCAAATTTCTATTTTTTAAGTTTTTTAAAGAAATTTAATATTTCATTTGTCAAATATTTTTTACTTGTTTTTTCTTTAATTTCACCTATTCATTTTTACTTTACAATACCTGTTAATATAAGGTAAACAAAATTAAGATACATACAGTTTAGACCTTTTGATCTTGTTTTTAGTTTTTTTTTACATTGCTCAGATATGTTGCCAACAGCTTGCCGATTCTTAGCAGGCAGGTTTGAAAAAACCCATGTCCTGTAAGAAGAACGTTGGATTCAAGGTCGTTGGTTTGGGTTATCCTGCACACCCTTGTCTCCGCTAATCCACCTCTACAGCCAGCACTATCTGTTGGACCCACTTCTCTGTCTTGGTTGATCTCTTAACCGTCATTTGTTTTAATCTGCAGAATACCCACTCCCTCGCCCTTGTCATTATATCCTCCTAAAAATTGGATGTAAAACGAAATTAAAGACAAAATAAAAGCTTCCAGATGTAATAAAGATCGCTGACCTTCCAACATCATAGTGCCAAAGGGTTTGAGTGGAAGAACTTAATCTATTATGAACTCCGCCCGTGCTTCTCTCGAACAAAATTTTACTTATGTTTTTTTTATGTAATTTCTGCCTCTGTGGACAAAGTCCGTTTTCCCTGATGATACTTAGCAATCCGCTGCATGCACTCCACGTTCCTCTTAGAAGCCGCACATTTCACCTACTCATACAAGGTAGAAAAGTTTGGCCTTTGTCACTGTCACCAGGAGGAGTCGTTTCGTCAGACATTGGCTATTCTTGCCGCTCCCGATGTTGCCTACACATCTGCAAGTTGAAGTGACGGTTGTACTCTAAGTCCGAGGTACTTCATTTTGAGACTTCGTGTTCTGCTTCGTCCTGCCTGCCCTGAACCTAGAAAGCCATGCCACTATGGCCTAATATCTAGCATTTCTTTATTCTTTATAATTTTGTTCTTCTTGCTTATAACATATTTACAAAAGAATACATAAATTAGTGATACACGTACTACAAATTTAGACAGCAAGAATGACGGGCAGAGTTCACTGGTTTACAATAATCCTTCACTCACGCCCATATCCATCCAGCGTCCAGTACAATATGCTGTCAGCTTCTGAATTCTTCATTTATAATGTATCTAAGCAAATACTCTGTAGTAGTAGTAGTGTTAGGCTATCGACCACGTGGTCCTTCGGCCATGTGTTGTTTGTGTATTTGTTTGTGTGTAAATGAGCTTGTATCCCAATGGTGAATGGTACCAGTCACCCATCCAACTGCGGACCCGAACTAACGTTGCTGCACTACCGCTAACGCTTGTTCGGTCGCAACCGAATGCGCCATCACCAGCGTGTCAAATACTCTGTTTTTCTCCCTTTTTGAGAGTTTTATTTGACATTAGTCACTGTGGCATATTTTCACTTTTATTTATTTCCAGCCCAGTCTCCGCAATCCAATCCGCAACCATGTTTGGTGTTCTCGATACAACTGCTTTTGACCACTAGGAGTAGGTTGTCCGTGAAAGATACTATGCCCGCCCTTGAGGAAAGAGACATACCTAGTATTTTGACTATTTACCGAAATCCTGTAGCCTTTGGTTTTTTTTAAATTTTCTTAATACCCAACAAAAAATCCTTCTGTTGCTTAACCCACATCGCAAAAGGGGTTTTTCCGTTCGTTGCTTTTAATGGCACTTTATTGGTAATATAATTTGCAGTATGAATAGCCTATGCCCAAAAGGATTCTGATATATTTGCTTCTAGCATCATACAACGAGCTTTTTATAATTAGGTTCTATTTTTTCTTTCGGAAAGATAGACGTTTTCAAAAATCATTTTCTTTTAGATAATCGTCAAATTCTCTGTTGCAATACACTTTTCCGTTGTCTCCTTCTTGTATTCTTTGAATATCTGTAAAATTTCAGTTTTATTTTCAATGCAATACACCATGCCATAATAGCTATATTCATCTATGAAAGTAACAAAGTATTTGTAGCCAGCACTACTTTTCCTCTGACAAACGTCTGAGGGTATCGTGTGTCTTTCTCGAGCTTTTGTTTCTACTCGCCTTTCTTTCGGAAAGATAAGTTTGTCGTTTGTCCTTTTAAACACTTTCGCAGTCAGAGAGTTTTTCTTCAGGTTTAAAATGTAATCCTTTCATAGTTTCATTTTGAAGAGCTTTCTTTAAATCTTTCTCATTTAGATGTCAGATTTTTCTATACCAAATGTCTATTTTAGAATCTATAGGTAGAAAAAGAACAAGTATGTAACGTTTTATACCTGTTCCTTTTCTTTTGTGTCCACATATACATAGTATAGTCCACCTCTTTTGATAGCATTAATTTCCAATCCTTGTGAATTCTT
This sequence comes from Ontholestes murinus, assembly GCA_963969525.1. Taxonomy (NCBI): domain Eukaryota; kingdom Metazoa; phylum Arthropoda; class Insecta; order Coleoptera; family Staphylinidae; genus Ontholestes; species Ontholestes murinus. The sequence goes on along the minus strand of OZ018391.1, from coordinate 20,145,317 downwards.
TATTGCTGCAGTTTCCTTCTTGAAGATTACGATATAACCTTTTTCAGTTGTTCGAGCCACAAATAACAAGCTTACCCGTAATTTTGGTATGTAGAGTGTATTATGACTTCTGCTCTAATTTTTATTTGAGCGACTCCTTTCCCTTTAATTTTCTTAATTTTATCCGAGGCCAATTTTAGGATTTCGTCAGGTGGGTCCATAGATAGGAATAAATTTCTGACATTGCACATGTGTGAAGTACAACCGCTGTCTATACACCACTTGTCAGTTTTATAAATTTTTGCAGATAGGCATGTTTGTTTTTCTTTTGCAATATAAAGTCATTTTCGACCAGCAATCTGATGTTTTGTGGCCTAGCTTTTTGCAAATTTCACATTTCAGGTTATTTTTTTTTGCTGGACTGTTTATGTTTGTTTTTGGTAGGATAATACTTTTGTTTTTGTTTACCTCCATAGTACGATTCTTCTTCCTGTAGGAAATTTTTCTTGTTTTGCGTGCCTCACTTTTTATGTCATCATGGGCCGGCAGCTTATCTCGTGATTCGATTGCTACACGAAAATGTTTGTAGCTATCTGGTAGGCTGTATAATAACATAATGTTTAGTAAGTCCTCGTTGATATCTAACGAGTGTCCAACAATTATTGCAGTCCCGGGTGGCGTTGGAATCAAATGCGTACGTCGATTCTTGCATGTGCCAAATAAATTGAACTGATATTTTAATTGTCAAACATTCACATTTAAATTATGTTTGACAATTAAAATGTCAGTTCAATTTATTTGGCACATGCAAGAATCGACGTACGCATTTGATTCCAACGCCACCCGGGACTGCAATAATTGTTGGACACCCGTTATTTCCATATCTTTTAGTTTTTCGACATGCTCATTGATCTATCGCTGTTTCGCCATTTCGTATATTCTTGTGAAGTAATTTCTTCAAAATGGTTGCTTTTCTTGCGGATCCTTTGCTTTCATAAGAATTTTTAAAGTATTCCACACTTCTTGGTTGGTTTTGCATGATTTTACGGGTCGTAATTCCGACAGCGATGTGATCATGAGCAGCCCGGCTTTAGCTAATAAATCTTGATCTTTTTCACCCGTGATACATGCTTGCAGACTAGCCCGGAACAGGACAGCTTCGACTTGAACCCTTCAAATGTCGTAATTGACAACTGAAAATGATGGCGGCAGCGATACGTCGATCCGTGTACAGCCTTGTCTATTGATTTCTTTCATCTAGTACCCCATAGCACGCTATGTTCCAAAGGAGTAGGTTTAAGACAGACTTCTGTGGAATGCCCCCAAAAAGAGTATTTCCTTCCTGAAACCGCTTTTTTCTCATAGAACAGCCGCCTGCCATTCAGATAGCTCAGAATGGTTCCTCTCTATTCCTACGAGGTAAGATGCCTTAATTATCACTGACCATGGAATTAAGTTTAAGTTGTTACAAAAGTTCAAGGAAACTGCCTACGTCACCCCAGTGGGACACTGTTGGCTTAGTCTACAAGTCTCTTGACGTTGATGAAAGCATCCACTATTGCTCTACCATTTCGAAAGCAGAATTGCCGGCCTGCAATGCCTTCAGATTCTTCGAGGTGAGTGTTCTCCACATCTAGTTGGCAAATAGACCTTTTTGATTTTCGTCTACCGGCTTCCCCAGCTTAGGGATGAGGATGCTCTTACGCCTCACTAAAAGTGAGATAATACTGGTTATGGATCTCCTTACAGGACATTGCCCAGTCAAATACCATCTTCACAAGATAGGTAAAGTGGATCACACCACTTGTAGACTATGTGGATTGGCAGAGGAAAATGGCGTTATAGTCATAATGGATTAGGGCATGGCATCCTAGGAAGTTAATAGGCAAACGATCCCGTCGAATCTAATCTATAATAATATAGGGGTAAAGACAAGACTGGTCATCTTATAAATGGGCGGGAATGATCCCTTCCTGAGGTATGTGTTGAGGCATTTTGCAAAAACCTTTATTAGCCTTATTGGGTGTGCCTCCGGATCCAGTTTCCTTACGCTGTGGAAGGACTTTCGCCGCCCTCGCGGATGAAAAGGGAACAATGTTTGTCAGCTCCTCGTCCTGGACTCTCGGTAATGCTATTCTTCTGCTCGGTCCAACTAGCTCTGCTACTATGCAGTTAGTGCCTCCAGGAAACCGCGATGCAGGGCTGTACCGCTCTCAATTTTTTCATCACTATTTTTTTATAGGCGCCCTCCTCACAGAGCTTCTTCCATTGGGTCACCTCGATGCGCCAACTTGTTCCGCGTAGCACTGCCTTGGCTTCGTAACAGGATGCCTCCAAAATGTGGAGGTCCTCTCTCACCAACACACAGGCTTAAATTTGCTCTTTGTCATGGGGATCGCCATATCGCACGCATGTCACAGCGCCTACTAGCTTCATCTGTTGGTCTTGGTGACCATGTGTCGGAGCAGTTTGATTTTAAACATCTTGCTGGAATCATATATGAACACTGGCGAGTATGGAGCCATTGCCCTGATCGGTATAATGGCTACTTCAAATACAATTAGCGTGTTATCACTATGGCTCTATAACTCTAATTTAACCCTCCAATTGAATACCCTTGCTAGTCTTCCAAGGTTAGCTAAAGTGCAGTCGATAATTGAAGCAGGCTGTCCTAAGGCCAACGTGTTGGCAACCTTCAGGTCCATTACTGCCCTGCGGTTGGCCCTGGACTCACCTGTGTACTGTTGACTAGACTAATAGTTTAATCATACCCTAGTATACTCTTCTTCTTCTTTTTCGATGGCACTATATCCCAACTAAGGCCCTGGCCTCCTGGATGCTGTGCCTCCAACTTTCACAGCTATTAACTGACCTTTTCCAATTCCTTTGTCCATCTTATTCTTGTTCTGCCAGCTGGTCGATCCTAGCGTAATCTTGACCATCACAATTAATTATTCATTGCCATAACGTACTCCTAACCTATGTTAATATGTGATTTATTGCGCTGGCGTACTCTTGACCTATTCCAATTAATTATCCATTGGACTAGCGTACTCTTCGCCTATATTGATCTAGCTACTTAGTAATTATTCAGAGTATTTTTTTTATTTTAAAAACTTTGAAATGATACTTTCGCAGAGTATCAAAAATGTCAAAAAAAACAATTGAAATTAGAATAATGGATAACCCTAAAATGATTGAAATTTAATTAAAGTAATATTTCAAATAATGTGTAGATGTGTGTCCTTAGCTCTGTCTGCTTAGTGTTCTATACACAAAAAGTTTTGCAATAATTAATTAGTTCTCAAAATTTTCCTGTAATTATAATTTTGCAGGTTTCTAAAAATTTGAATTTTTAAGTCTTATACTTTTTGGCGATAATCAAAATCGATAAAATGTTTATTTTATCTTAAAACGAAAACATAAACGAATTTAAATCAATAGTTTAAACGAAGGAAACGAGGATGACCTTAAGGTCGATACTTTAAAAATACTAATCCTCTTCAATATACAAAAACAAACTACTGTTTTTGGTTGTTTTTTATTACAAAAGCAAAGAAAATGATGTATTTTCGAAATGAATGATCATTGTCGAGAAAATTGTATACCATACAACGTTCAGATCAGCCGTTAACATCGCCTAAAGCCGAAAAAGGCGATGCCGTTCATTTCACGGAATTGTAAGGGCATCCTTCCGCAAAGCCATTAACGTTGAATTCGAATTTTCACCGTTCCCAATTAGACCTATTGGAGGCAACGCGGTTCGATGATGATGGAACAAGTTATTGCTTATTAAGATCATCGTTTTGAAACAACTCAATTGTTGCTCAATTGATTTCTCAGTAGTCGCGTTCTGCACATCGCTGCACGTGTGTGTGTGTGTGTCTGTCCGTGCAATCAATTACAAAATAATTTGCGATTTTGAAATCAGCGTGCGAGCGAAAAGAAGAAAACGGACGGAAATAAAGCGGACGAGCGAGCAAGTGAGCAATTGTCGCGAGTAATGAGGTAGCCAGAGGAGATACGCTCTACTGGATTGTGGGGAGCATTGCTCTTGGCCCTCTCTTCTTCGTTTGCCTCAACTCCTTCTTCCTCCTCAAACTGATTTTTATCTGTTCCCGTGCGCATTCATTAAACTCTTATTAGCGTTATTCATTCATTTTTAATTCCCCACTAAAAATTAATCCTTACATTTAAATCGCATCAAATCATGAACTACGCCATGGTATAATTAACTTTATCTAGTTTCAATCGAATATTATTTTATTCAATATTGTTTACAAAAGCAACATTTAGAATATATCAATAATAGCGAGGCTGTTAAAAATATGTGTTCATTAATATACAGGTTCTTGACAAGGATGTTCTTCACGTGTGTACGAAGAGCTAAGCATTTTATTGGCAAGTATTACTAGTCTATAAAGACCCCAATAAATTGTTTAGGACTGCGTGTTAGAGAATAACAAATCTGAAAAATATAAGGTGTTTGAGGCTGAAAGACCACCGGTCGATAGCTGTTGAGCAGAAAATCAAACCATTGTCTTATATCAGAATTTATTTTATTTTATATTTTCTGTAAATAAAGATGTTTATCTACGATCGTACAGAAAGTAGACGCTTTTTGCAACATTTTTCATTGTAAAAGTGGCTTTTTAAAGCACTAGTGCTTTTTTACGTTTTTATTGCACGGTAATGTCAAACTGTTTTTATTGCACAGAATTGTCAAATTTGACAGATGAATATACTTCGACGAAAAACTTAATTTTTTATTAATTGATACAAATAACTAATAAACTATAAATAAAATATATAATACAAACCAAATGGCAGATTTAAGAACTCTGAAGATTTCATTTAATGCAAGTCGAAGCGATTACATTAAAGCGAACATTTTTTCCATAAATAATAATGGCAGCCGACCTTAATACATTTTTATTATCATTTGTCATCTGACGTCTATAACATATGTATATATCATCTTCTATTCATCTATTAACTGTCGTTGTTACATTTATCATCTGTTAATCTATTATCTGGCGTTATCTGTCACCTAATTATCTGCCATTCGTCATTTGTTTATATATCCAATTGTTATCTGTTTCTCCTTATATTTCATTCGTGATTCATCATCTGCTATCTATTTTCTATCACCTGCTATCTATCATCTGTTTATCGAGGATATTTCATTTGTTATCGGCCATCTAATATTTGTCACATGTTTATATATCATATATCATCTATCGTATACCTTCTATTGATCCATCATCTGTATTTGTTATTTTTCATCTGCCATATATTTATCTGTTTCTAATACTCTTATCTTTTAGCTATTTGTTATTTCAATGTTTCAATTTATAATCTGTCATATATCTAGCATCATTCATGTTACTTTTCATCTGTTTACAACTATCTGACATTTCCTATTTGTTATCTTTCACTTGTTACTTAATGATCCATTATCAGGTATCATCTATCTTCTATGATTTATTTAATAAGATTATGAATAACTGTGTTTAGAGAGGAAAAATATTTTTACATTGAGAAGAGCGAAGCTCGATAGTAATCTAAATAAATGTTACCAGGAAAGCAAATCTTATGATAAAAACTGGTACCTAAAATTTGTCAGAATCAATCATTAACTTCAATAACTATCGAGCTTCGCTCTTCTCAAAGTGTAATTTAAGAAATCTAACTTTATGAAATAATTATTTCTTATTTTTTCTAATCAATTATGTTTATAGAGTAAAATGTTTACACTTTGAGAAAAGCGAAGCTCGATATTAAACTAATATAATTATGCAAGGAAAACAAATCTTTATATAATCTAAAAAATATTACATAAAATTTGTCAGAATCAATAATTTATTTCGATAACTGTCGAGCTTCGCTCTTCTCAAAGTGGAATTTGAAATTTGTATCTTTATTAGATGACTATTGAGTTGTTCTTCTCATCAATTGTGTTTAGAGAGGAAAAATATTTTCACTTTGAGAAGAGCGAAGCTCGATAGTAATCTAAATAAATTATTCAAGAAAACTAACTTTGTTAAATAATTATTTCTTCTCATAAATTATGTTTAGAGAGAAAATTACCTACACCTTGAGAAGAGCGAAACTCGATAGTAATCTAGTAATCTAAAAGAATAATTAAAGGAAATAAAAGCTATACAATCAAAATTTTCTACGTAAAAATTACCAGAAAAATCAATCTGGGCATTGAGAAATAATTGTATTTATCCTCAGGAAATATTTGTTGACCAGTTTACAATAAAACAGTTTAGAATAAATATACTACCTACCCTGTGGCTAGATTATCTTAGGTTTTCGGATCTCCTTATTTTAATGCAATTGTTTCTCAAGTAAATGTATTTGCTTTGAAACGCTCTGAGACGATTAAACAATTGTGTTTAGTGAGGAAAAATAGTTCTACTTTGAGAAGAGCGAAGCTCGATAGTAATCTTAATGATTAATCATGCAAGAAAAAGGAAGCTTTATAATCAAACAATTTTACCTAAAATTTATCAAAATCAATAACTTATTTCGATAACTATCGAGCTTCGCTCTTCTCAAAGCGTAATTTAAAAAATCTATCTTTATTAGATGACTATTGAGTTGTTCTTCTCATCAATTGTGTTTACAGAGGAAAAATATTTTTACATTGAGAAGAGCGAAGCTCGATAGTAATCTAAATGAATTTTACCAGGAAAGCAAATCTTATGATAAAAACTGGTACCTAAAATTTATCAGAATCAATCATTAACTTCAATAACTATCGAGCTTCGCTCTTCTCAAAGTGTAATTTAAGAAATCTAACTTTATTAAATAATTATTTCTTATTTTTTCTAATGAATTATGTTTAGAGAGAAAATTACATACACTTTGAGAAGAGCGAAGCTCGATAGTAAACTAATTTAATTATGCAAGGAAAACAAATCTTTATAGAATCTAAAAAATATTACATAAAATTTGTCAGAATCAATAATTTATTTTGATAAATGTCGAGCTTCGCTCTTCTCAAAGTGGAATTTGAAATTTGTATCTTTATTAGATGACTATTGAGTTGTTCTTCTCATCAATTGTGTTTAGAGAGGAAAAATATTGTCACTTTGAGAAGAGCGAAGCTCGATAGTAATCTAAATAAATTATTCAAGAAAACTAACTTTGTTAAATAATTATTTCTTCTCATCAATTATGTTTAGAGAGAAAATTGCCTACACTTTAAGAAGAGCGAAACTCGATAGTAATCTAGTAATCTAAATGAATAATTAAAAAAAAGAAAGCTATACAATCAAACATTTCTACGTAAAAATTACCAGAAAAATCAATCTGGGCATTGAGAAATAATTGTATTAAATAATAAAAGTATTTGTTGAACAGTTTACAATAAAACAGTCTAGAATAAATATACTACCTACCCTGTGGCTAGATTATCTTAGGTAAGAGTTTTCTGATCTCCTTATTTTAATGCAATTGTTTCTCAAGTAAATGTATTTGCTTTGAAACGCTCTGAGACGATTAAACAATTGTGTTTAGTGAGGAAAAATAGTTCTACTTTGAGAAGAGCGAAGCTCGATAGTAATCTTAATGATGAATCATACAAGAAAAAGGAAGCTTTATAATAAAAAAAAATTACCTAAAATTTGTCAAAATCAATAACTTATTTCGATAACTATCGAGCTTCGCTCTTCTCAAAGCGTAATTTAAAAAATCTATCTTTATTAGATGACTATTGAGTTGTTCTTCTCATCAATTGTGTTTACAGAGGAAAAATATTTTTACATTGAGAAGAGCGAAGCTCGATAGTAATCTAAATAAATTTTACCAGGAAAGCAAATCTTATGGTACCTAAAATTTGTCAGAATCAATCATTAACTTCAATAACTATCGAGCTTCGCTCTTCTCAAAGTGTAATTTAAGAAATCTAACTTTATTAAATAATTATTTCTTATTTTTTCTAATGAATTATGTTCAGAGAGAAAATTACATACACTTTGAGAAGAGCGAAGCTCAATAGTAAACTAATTTAATTATGCAAGGAAAACAAATCTTTATAATCTAAAAAATATTACATAAAATTTGTCAGAATCAATAATATATTTTGATAACTGTCGAGCTTCGCTCTTCTCAAAGTGGAATTTGAAATTTGTATCTTTATTAGATGACTATTGAGTTGTTTTTCTCATCAATTGTGTTTAGAGAGGAAAAATATTTTCACTTTGAGAAGAGCGAAACTCGATAGTAATCTAGTAATCTAAAAGAATAATTAAAGAAAAAGAAAGCTATACAATCAAAATTTTCTACGTAAAAATTACCAGAAAAATCAATCTGGGCATTGAGAATTAATTGCATTTATCCTCAGGAAGTATTTGTTGAACAGTTTTTGGAATAAATATACTACCTACCCTGTGGCCAGATTATTTTAGGTAAGAGTTTTCTGATCTCCTTATTTTAATACAATTGTTTCTCAAGTAAATGTATTTGCTTTGAAACGCTCTGAGACGATTAAATATTCAGATACCAATAAAAACATTGCGTCAACGTGCTTTTAATTAAAACATGATGATAAAGTAATAAATCTTTTATGAGATGATATTCCTATATATTATCATCAATTTATTTATCATCTTTCATTATTTCTACATTTCTATGATCTAACATCCATTAATACAATCTTAATATTATCTGACATCTGTGTTTATATCATCTTCCTCTGTTTGATAATATTTGTATTTATCTATTATGTGACATCTGTTATCTGTTAATTTTATCAATATAATATCTGTCACATTATCTATTATTTATATTCTATCATCTATCACATTTCATCTGTTAATTAATAATAATAATATTTCGATACATTTATAGCAATTTTAAACAGAAAGAAAAGAACACATATTTTAACGATTTTTTTACAATTTATATATGGATTTTCAATTTCAAAAATTGTTTTTACTTACTAATTCCAAATTGTTCATTGGCAAATCGTAACGATTTCAATAACGACGACTATTTGTAGCAGGATAAAAGCTAAAAAAAATAATAAGAATTAGTAGTTAAAGAAAAATATTTTAATTTGATTTTCTTATTTACCAAAATGTTAGCATGTTGGTAGGTACGTCAAATAGTTGAATTTAAAAGTCTGTTGGTAACATTTACTGTTTTTAAAAGCCATTTTTAAATTTTATAAAATATGTCAAATAATTTAATATATACTTAACTTTATTTTAAAAATCTGGGTTTATGCAAACAACTAGAGTTAAATGGTTCAAGTTATTTTTTCTGACAATTTTTAATAATAACTTAACCTCAATATCATCGAGAGAAAAATGGTGATGCAAGTTACGAGTAGTAAATAATGCCCTTTTCCTTGTTTTATATTAAAAATTGATTACAAAAAATTCAATTATGTTTTTTTAAAACTTCTTTTGATTTAATAAAACATTAGTAAAATTCATTTTGTTGCTATTAAGTTGCAGTTCTGAATGGCTAATGTCATCTACTACTAAGATTAATTTTCTATGTTTATAACCTATAATTAATTGAAATAAGGTTGGGAGTAAATATAGAAAAACTGTTTGAAAGGCCCTAGAAGCCAAGGCCATTAAATAAGCGTTAAGAAAAAAACTCTACGTAATGTTTCCAGTACTATGTGTAAAATAAATCCAGTAATAATTTCTGTTATAAACAGGCAATGTCTCTGTGCGGATCTGCGACGAAAATCTTCGGTGGCTTCAATTTCTGGACCCCGGTGGTGAACACGCTGCGTTTCCGTTACTACGCCGACAAGGTGGCTAAAGGACCTATAATCCGAAGATACGGTTACGATGATAAAATCCACCAGAGCGGCCTGCTTCCGAGGTTGCGTACTGCTCAAAAACTTCCCATGCCTCAGTACCGACCCAAAGACGCCTGGTCTGAGAAGCGCAGCTTGTTCGGACAGAATGACTACATCGACATTCTAGGCAACGAGCGGCTTCACCCCACACGTATCCTATACAACGTACCCAGCTGGCTGAGGGGCTTTAAAGGAAACGAGTACCACATGGTCATCAGGAAGCGCAAAATGTTGCACAACACACCTTACAGAGCGATGAGGCCCACTAAGTGGAACGATTTAAATAAAAGGATACGGTACCTGTACAAGTTCCTCAATCGTAAAACCAAAACTGGTTTTCATTAATATTCTCTAAGTGTGTAAATAAATTTTTTAGTACATAGAATTACTTATTTATTTACTTGCTTATTTCAAAATCTAGGAAAAAGTTTTGAGACATAATGGATTAGTAAAAAAATTAAAAAACATCTATGATATTTTTATTATAACTTTATTAAATACAAACAAGATTTATTTCTCCTTTTTATCGGCCAACAGCGAATTGTGCATCTTTGAAACGGTAGACTCCACCACTTCGTGCACGACACTTCCATTCACATCGATAAAATTAGCCACACTCTTGGTAATACTAGTTTCGCGGCGGCTATTTGTTTTTCCGTCCTTCACTGACAAAATTAAGTTGTACTTATCATCATACCTAAACAAAAAAAATCATTATTTACTAGTAACCAAAATATTTAATTTATTTCTACATTTCAAATACTTCTAATTATTGCCAACTGAATTAAAATTGGAAAATAATTTCAAGTAAAGATCTCTCAAATTAATACAATTGATGTTTTTTAAATTAAGTTTCAATAATTACACATGGCAAACAAATTGGTGAAAAATATTAAAACTAATACATAGATGTATTAGTTTTAATATTTTCTTTTAAAATTAGGTTGAATATTAGTTACTAAATATTCTTTCCAAATTGCAAAAATACAAGAAAAATATGTTTATACTATTTTTATGTAACTAATCGTTATCAACGTGGTATAAAAATGTCTTTTTCTTCATTGTACCAAGTAAATGCCTACAATATTTAAAAATACTTTGTTAAATGATTATTTACTTTTTTAAATGCGAACTGGCCTCCCACACGTTATCACATTTGTTTCCAGTCTTTTGGATAGCTACAGCGAAGATACCCTTTTCCTTGTAAGTTGTGTAAAGGGTGAGGATTCCCATCATGACGAAATATGTACTTACACAGAAGATCAGAATTGGCCTGAAAATATATGATAGAAATGTCATTTTAAAAGCAAATAATTGTACTCAAAACTTTAAAACTAGCAGAATTTTAAATTTAAAAATTATTAAAACAAATATACAAATGCAATTTTATTATATGTTGAGTTTGTTTATAAGTTGCTTGTATTGAAAAATAGAGAATATTGATAAAGATAAATTGAAAACACAGATGAATTACAAAAATTATAAATTAATCAATTATGTTCTTATGTATATTGATTAAAAGTTTTTTAAATGCTTTAATATTACATTATAACAAGTTATATAGTATTTTAAATAGAAATTGCTAAAAGTTTAAAATAAATGGATTGATTATAATAATAATGTTTGACAATAGATTTTGTTTTAATTGCTGCTAGTAAATAGAAGTACAGTTATAACCTAGATGTCGATCTGAAATTTAGATTAATAATTCGTGTATGTATTAATACATAAATAAAGCTGCTAATATTTTTATTAAATGTAAGCAAATAAATACCTAGATTGTGGAAATGGGTACAAATAATCCCAGAGCAGGGCGAAAGCTGCAACACCGACAGCCACACCGCACATAACCAGCCGCCCATCCATCAGAGCAAAATTCTCCGTGTAATTAAACTTAGTGGTCAAGACCTGCGAGTAAGACAACACATAACACCCCTCACAGACCTAATAATAAAACTTACCTCCTTAACAGCATCATCCAGGGCGTTTTTCACCGCGGATCCGTCCCATTTGTTAATTTTCACGGGCTACAAAAACACTCAGGGTTATATTAAATTAAAACGTTCAGCATATCCTACCTTATCGTCCTCTTTCGTTTCTTTCGGAGACATTTTTTAAGATAACTAGCTGGGAATTTCGGGAATAAACAAACGTCGGGTGGCAAAGACACGTCAGCCTAGAAAATACACTACTATAGAAGGTTCACTCCCATGCTATGGTCTGTGACTGCTTTTGGCCATCTAGGGATTATGTCACCAACTAAATGGCATTCAAATGGGCTTGGCGGGAAATACGCTTATTGAAATAAATTTTCATTTTCTAATTTTTTTAATGTGACAATGTATGTAGTAGTCAAATATTTATTTTCAAAGGTTTTATTTGAAAATAAATAAACTCATACAGGCACATTAAAAAAATATTTGCATAAAATGTGTATCAAATGAAATAAATTAGCATACTTACCTTAACACTGTAAAAAGAGAAAATGAAAGAATGGTAAGATAAGAAATAAAACTAAAAAATGAGTTAATATGTCCTATATTAATCAATAAACAGTTTATAATATATAAAACTTGTGTGATGATAACATACCTAGAAAAAGAAAAACATATTAAAATTGGAAAAATTGCAATTGTTTTTTGTAACTCATTTCCAAACCACCCTGGAGCTAGAATTTTTTGGTTCATTTTTTTACTATTTATATCTTGACAGGCTCCAATTGAATGGATTTTAACAAAATTGTTAACTAATAAAGTTCGATAAGAATTGACAAATGAATTCCCACCAGGATGATCATTTGGTATAATGATGCATTACAGAAACATTATTATCAACTTGTTCATTATTTATTAATTCATTGTCGGGATGTGGATTTGGTTAAACAATTAAAGCCAACTGTTGATTATCTTTACTTTCTATTTTCATGGGTAAAAACAATGTGGACACAGCTGAAGGTAATATGTTATTATTAGTTACCCAGTGTTCGTTAGAAAAATGAATATGACAAACTCTTCTTTTTGAATAAATTTCATCGGGTGTCATATTTACTAATTCTGAATTATCACATAACTGAAATCTTTCTATATCGTTGTTTGGATTAAAATATGTCTACTTTAAGTTTCATCTTCACAGTTATTAACCATTCATCTACGACATCACACCATTTTGATAATAGACGCTTGCAAATATACGTGTACAACTAAAAAAGAAAATAAATTCACTTACCTTTCTACAGCCAGATAACAGCCAACATCGTCGAAAATCGAAATCGGAACACCCAATAAACGTTTTAAAATACTTTATAGCGAATATTGGGTTAATAATCGCAAAATAATGCTATTGTAATAATTATAACCTACAAGACGTAAGCATAACTCTACAAGAACAATCGATAATGTAGGGAACGCTTGGAAAGTAGGCAATTTAGCTTTGAAACGCCATCTAATAGGCATGTCACAAACTAATGCCCTGTTATAAACAACTCCATATGAGTGGACCGGCCCTGTCACGTCAGTCAGACGACAGGACTGAAGTGTGACGAGGAGAAGTGGAAGGCGCGGTTTTTTGAATAGAAGAGAAGGAAATATGCTCAACGTGAGATACAGTTTTACGCCAAAACGGCAGATAAGTTTCGATTGTGTAGTACCGAAAAATTTTGCCACACTCCCCGTTCCTGTTTTGGTCAGGATTTTTCGATATTTGGATACTTATGAATTGCTCAAAAACGTTTCATTGGTGAGTAGTCTTTAAATTGAATATTGTTAAATAATAATATAAAACCGTTGATTTGAAATATTTCAACCAAAGATAAAACTAATGCATACGACTATAGCGTCATGTATAGACTAAATGTAGATAAGATTTGCTGCAATTGGGATACCACCCAATTTGTGTTGGAGTTAAATTCGAGAGTAATCCGCAATGACTCATACATATTTAATTGGTGGTGACATAAATAATACAATCGTTAAGAAAAACACACCAACAAACTTGGATGTCAACAAACATTGTTACTATCCTTTCCTTCACTTTCACGATACATATAATAAATGAATAATACAGAATATTGTATATTACCTTAGTGATGGTTGGAAATTCTACTTTAACTTTACACATTTTGTATTGTAACAGATTTAAAACACTCAATGGTAAAGCTGAAGTTAAACTGGTATTGTCAGCAAGTCATTTGTTTCAAATAAAAGCATCGATTTTGTTTCCATGGCAATCTTAATTTAACAAACATTCAAACAACTAAAATAATTATATCTTATTTTAATTTATTTATTATCTTTTTAAGGTGTGTAGACACTGGAGGTATGCCGTGATGCAGCCGCAACTATTAAAAACATTTCGCATTTATGGCGGCGCCACGTCTCTCCCTTACATCTACAATCATCTAAGAAAATTCAGGACTCTTCACTCCCTTCACATTCAGGACGTCACAGATCCCATGGACATTCTGCTGCAGGCTTCCAAATTATTAACTGACCTCAAGAGACTGTTTCTGGTTAACTGCGGCGATCTGGACTTCAACGTGCTAAACTACGTAATCCAAACGTTTCCGAATTTGGACACGCTGGATTTAGAACAGACCAACTTTGAAGGTTTCATCAATTATCCGACCATCGCAAACTTAAACAATCTCAAGTATGTAGGAATTAATATAAACAATTGTTGATTATATCATTAATACCAATAATAACACAATCATTTCTTTTGTTTTCACCACTTGCTCAGATAATAATTCAATATATGGATACAAAATCTTGATTAAGTAAATATTACCTTTTGTAGAAGTTTGAACTTAAGCAAAATGAAATATTTAACAATGCAGGACATTCTCGAAACAATTTTGAACTGCCGTAAACTCGAAGAATTGAACCTTGGTTTGTTACCTCCACTCGTGGATTTGCGAGACGCTGACGCCTGTTTGATAATTGGAAATTTATCTCAGAACCTAAAATCCTTAACCATCGACGCCAGGTCCCTAACTAGCAGGACTTACGAGGTAATATAAGCTAAATTTGGACAATACTTATTGTTCTCAAATTCTTCATTCTTAGTTTTTGAAATATGAACAAATTTTTTTATTAAATGACATTGTATAATCAAATCAAAACTTAAAAATAATACTTTAGGATGCATTGATTTGAAAATACCATTTATTCTACATAATTAACTCTAAGAACCTAATAAATAGAATTTATTTATTCAAGTTCATTCGAATTTTTCTTTTCTTAAACAATTAAATCAAAAACTTATTTATTATACAAATTTGATATATTTATCTTATTTCTAGAAAATATTTGAATGTAAACGCTTGCAAAAACTCTGCATTAATTACGGTGTCAACCTTTCTTCCGACTTTCTAATCAACCTGTGGCAAGAGCTACCCAACCTCAACGAACTGGGCTTGAGCAACAATTGTGTAGTGACTGGCGACCATATCAAAAACCTCTTTACAAAAACGACCACCGTTCCCCAAAACATCATTTCCATCGACCTAACACACTGCATTCTGGTAAGTTAATAAACTAAATTTGCTTTAATTCACTGCAGAAATATTTTAAGGTGGATGATTCCGCCCTGGATGCAATTGCCAATTGTTGCCACAAGTTGAAACAAATCCGCCTCAAGTCTTGCAAACGTATCACCCGAATTGATTCCATCTGTAAGAACTGCAAAGACTTGCGCCTCTTAGATGTGGCGTTTTGTAACATAAAAACCTCTTTTCATTCACCTAAGAAGCTAGATGTTCTGGTGATACACGAGAACGATGCGATGCTGCCCTTCCTATTGAAGTTTAAGCACCGCAAGCACCTGAAAGTCTTTATCGCTCTCTCCGAGTACACAGACTATCTGAAAAGACTGAAAAAATTTTATTGACTAAAAGATATAAGATAATAAAAGGAGAGGCAGCTGTGAACGCGTTCATTGAAATCGTGTTATAATTATGCTTCATTATATACAAGTCTCAAAAGCGGGATGGGGGCCTCAGGTCGACGATGTTCCCGGTTCGTTTTCCTCCTTGTCCTTCTTGGCGTCCGGCACCCAAAGTCCCGAATCTACGCAGCGTTTCATGTGGTACTTGGCCTCATCTTCGGGCATTTTGGAAATGGTCTCGACGAGTAAATCAATGTTCTGGCTTTCAAAGCACTTCTTCAATTCATCCGGTAAGGTTTCGAAAACTTCTACAGGGTCCAAACCGCCAGGACCTAACCTATTTTGTCTTTCTTCTTCTTCTGCCTCCTGAAATTAAATTGATGTAATTTAAGTAGGAACATTTTAATTTTTATCACTAACAAAATAAATAGCAATGGAACTAATGATAGAACAATGAATAACTTTAGTTTTTAAGTACTAGAATACTCCTTTACTTGAAGTACCAATTTTCTCCACTAGAGTGCGTCTATAAATCCAATTATATTCACGTTAAAACGTAAAATCAAACAGGAGATGCACATTTGCATATGGAATAACCCTAACTAACAAAAAAACTTCTTCAGAAATATCAACAAGAAGTGTTGGTTCAGATTATTTATTTATATCAGTATTATTTTAAAAATGACTTATTTAATTTGTTTTTAATTGATTAATGGTTGAGGCGTTAACTTCGTGATACATTTTGGAAAATTAAACAAGAACGTTTACTTTGTTAATATCACACTATATAAAGTGTAATATTAACAAAGTAAACGTTCTTGTTTAATTTTTTAATTTGTTTTTTTATATACTGATTCTTTACAATTAATTTTATCAATAATAAATGTAAAATTAGGTTGAATCTTTGCTTATAATAAAATAACCATACCTTAATAGCCTCTTCGAGCTTCTCTGCCGCACGTTTCTTAATCCTAGCCTTAAACTGCCTGAGTTCATCATCAAAGGACGCTTTATATTCCGGTTCGGCCACCTGGATTTTCGTGAAGAAGGCATCGAGGCACGCACGCGGATCATAGTCTAGCTGCTTGGCCAACTCGAGTATGTACTGCATACAGATGGTTTGATGGGCGACATGAGCCATCAACTCGTGCTTCTCCTCCATCTCCAAATTGATGCACCAGATGACGAGGTAGTTGGCCGTATCCTCGCACACAAGGTGGTCGTGTGCCTTGAGGAAGACGCGGGAATCATCGTACTTTCTCAGCATGCCGAAATGTTTTAAATCCTTAGTGTTGTCCTTTATAAATTTCTTCATTCGAGCCTCGCGTTCCTCTTCAGTTAAGTTCTCATCTTTGGGCCTGGTAGGTTTCTTGTTGATCACCGTCTTTGCAAAACCTGGCTTACTAATCGTGTCCACATTCCATGGCATTACCTATAATAAAAAAATTGTAATCCAGTTCAGAAAAGAATAATAATTTTAGGGGAAATAAATAATTAATTTAAACCACAATATTAAACAAGATAAGAATAAATCTTATGAAATACAATAACTACATTGATGAAAACTTAATTTTCTATATTTAACTAATAAAATAAATTTAATGTATTGTTTTAGAATTATAATATTTGATTTATAGTTTAATTAGGGTCCTAGTGAAATGTGTTAGCCTCTCATGAACTGTGACCTAACAGATTTATTGTTCTAGATAGTTTAATTAGTTAATTAAAATCATATTTCATAAAATTCAACAAAAATAATTTACTTATATACCACCTGTTGATGGATGAATTACATTAAACTTATAAATTTACTGTATCAAATATATATGGTACACTTTTATTATTTTAATAAGAAATTATAGTAATTATTAATATTGACTATATTTTTCACAATCTATAATAAGTAATAATTCAATTAACTTTACACAAAAAGAAACAAAAGCAGGAAACAAAAAACTATCTTGAATTTTTTTTTTAAATAAATAACTAATTTTTGACAATATGTAGGACAGAAAGTATATCAAAATGTATAAAAAAATAATGACTATAAATTATTTAAAATATTGCTAATATACATATATTTTTATTCAAAATATTATTATCTTTTTCTAATAACAAGCAAAGAAACAAAACAACAAACCTTTTCTTTTTTCTTAAGTTCATCCTCCTTCTGCTTGATCTCGGCCTCTTCCTTCTCCAAGTTGGCGAGGGTCTGTTTGAGTGAGTCCAGATCGGGCCCGGCCTCCTGAATTTTTTTCTTTGTCTCGCTCAGCTTTTTGCTAAGATCAGACTTTATTTTCTCATGTTCGTTTACCTCCTTCTGGTGTTGTTCCATACGTTCGACTCGAGCCTGGTGCCTCCACCGGAACAGCGACGGTGTGTCGATGTTGGGGTGCGTTTCGTCCTCATCATCAGATATCTGTAAGGTTAGGTTTTAGCACGGGTATTACAGATCCGACGTGAATTACCTCTATATTTTTCCACTTGCTGTAATCGACCATTTCGGCGGACCGTTTTAGGATTTTGTGCACAATGTAAACACGCCTCAAATTTTCTAGACTTTTCCGGCGTCGGCTGTCAAATTTCGAACGGCTCTTGTTTTGCGCCGGTGCCGGATTTTGCGCAACGGTCTTTGCAATTATTACGACGTAAATACGCTCCTGCGTAATTAACCGTCGGTTGTGGTACAATATTATTTTCCTAATATACGCATTTAACAATAATTTATTTGAAAATCCGCTGAGTTACAGCTTTTTTAACCTATGGATTAATAAGATAGTGCAACACCGCGCAATTTACACATGACGTGTGAATAGTGACAGAAGCAGCAGCGAACATTTGTGCCGTTCTCATCATCCCGTAAACAATAGTGAAGTGCTGATACGCTGCAAAAATGCCAAACCCACGCGTCCCCTTGTCGTTTAGTTGTAGTGCACGCAATGAAAAGACTAAACCTTCAACCCTGTCGAACATTTGGACTATTTCCAGCAGTTCCCCCCGCCTGTGACATAACTAAACTCCAATCAGATAAGCAATTGTTTTTGTTCGTTTTCCTTCAGATTTCAGCATTTAAAAATTTCCCGTCTCAAATAAATGGCAAACTCCCTGAAGAGGAACAGATCTCGCAGACGTATAGCCGCTATCACCTTTCTCTCCAATATATCCCTTGACGGGAGCTACCGGGACACCAGACTCTCCTTATTACCGAGAAATGGTGCTATCACAAAAAACGACCCTTTAGGATTATGCAAGGTAGTTTTTGTTCATCATCTCTCCTTGACACAATTAAATGATTTTATAACCACAAGGTCGAGGATGCTTTATTGGAGGAATCCGACGAACCAGACGACTGCTTCAGTGACTCAGATCATTTCATCAAGAAGAGGATTGAGTCAAGTAAGAAGACTAAACACGTCAATGTAGATGTACACTCTCTTAGCTCCGACTCTGAGAGCATAATCACACCGATCAAGAGCTTGGACGAAAAGCATAGGAATGTCGGTGTTGGGGAACAGCAGCACGAGAGAAAAATCGGGGTGAAGATTCGTAAACGGTTTACATATCAGAATTCAGTCAGTAGTGATACTGAGAAACATCATTACGGCAGCAGCACCGAGAGTATTGGACCTGCAGGTGGTAAGTCTAAAAAATTGTATATGTTACAATTTTCAATTGCTAATATTTATTTTCACAAATTTGTAAATTTAGTTTTAAAAGTACAATAGAACATTAATAATTAGAACTAATCTGGGTCCAAGGTTATTTAGATTATCAAGTATCAATGTTTAAGTAAATAATGAAATATGTTAAAGTTTACATAATTGTAGAAAATTAACTATTAATTTTTAAATGTTAAACATGTTTCAATAAGTAATTTGTTTTGTAGAAGCATTGTTATAGATTTTAAAAAAAGTTTCATATTGTTAAATTATTAGTTTAAGTAAATACATTTTGGTTATAAATAAAAATAACGGGAATGACTTAAAAGTAGTTCAATTTTTATTGGTCTAATGTATAACCTATTAATTAAATGTTTTACGTATTTAGTGCTTGTAAAAGTAATTTAATTTAATAATTTTCTTATTTGTATTAATTTTATTTTGGAAAGTATTCACATTTTCTTGGTTTTCAGACTTGAAGTCCAAGTGTTAATCGTTTAAATTGTTATTTCAAAATTTATCATGCATACTATTATTTCAGTTGCAACCTAATAGGAGTTTGGAGAGATAGGACAGTTAAATAAGTTTTTCATTGGGTGTGTGTGTCTCATAAGAAATAACATGTAAAAAATGAAATCCATGCAAAATCAATTATCCAATAAAAATATTTGGAATACCATTATTAATGAATTTTATATGATTGGTGTGTAGTGGAATAATAATATTTATAATCTATTATGCGATTATAAATATTATTTATTTTTATTATTCAAAATGTGTGAATTATCAATAATCAAAGTAAAATCTTTCAAAGGATTGAAGTACTAGCAATATGAAGATTTGTTATCTTGTGCACTATTATTCTACAATATTCTGTGTTCATATTTTTACATGTTAAATCCTGAGAGATCACTAAAATCATCAACCAAAACTGGGTGTACTTATCTTTTCAATTTTTATTTTGTTGCCAAATTAAACGTTTTTTATGCAAACAATAAAATCATAATTATTGTATATTTTCCATTTTATTCATTGCCCTTTTGCCATCTCTCTTGCAGCTTACTTAATCTTTCTGTACCTTTCATTAGCAAAGAAAATAAAACCTTTTCTAAAAATTGAACAAACTTTTTGTTTATATTGTAAATATTTCATCATCAGATTACAATAATTTCTAAGAAAACATGTTTGATAATTTGACATACAATTGAGCAGAATTCCTTTGTGATATCTTTGGCAATTATTTTGCTTTTACTTTATAGTTCAATTTTCTTGGCTATTAATAGTAATCAATTAAAGGCAGCTTAAGATACACATTAACCTTTTTAGTCCTTAAAGTCTTAACTAGTTTTTCTTTCCTTCTGAGTTGTTTATGTTATTAATATGGAGTAGAAGTTAAGCATATATTTTATATTATTCACAATCATCTTATATTTTTAGAAGCTATTGTTGAGCAGTAAGACAATAATTTTCTGAAACAGGCAGGTACTAATATTTTTTTATTATACAATGCTCCAATTGCATTGTCTCTGGAAAATTGTTCATCTTCAAACAGTATATTATTGGGTAATTTCAATAATGAAGCGCCCTCTATGTGTTTCTAACTACCTTGTACTGAATAAAATCTCAATATATTACTTTTAAAGCGTTATAATATAGAATAATATAAGACTGGGCTGCTTTGTAAGTGTTAAGAGTCTAATTCTTATACATTCATTTAGGAAGTAACAATTATTAATTTGTTGAAACTGGTAAATTGTGTTAAATTGTAATTTGAGTAATTATTATTTGTTTAATTATTAAACAGTACGATCAAAGGCGAGTCCATCACCAGCGGCTATTCCTGAAGCAGCCGTGCGCAAGGAAATAAAGCTGTTGAAGCCCACGAAAAATACAAAATTCAAGGACGAACGCCTTGTGATGGTCACGTCCACACATTCGCCCTTTTTAATCTGCTCCTTTATACCATACACTCGCCAAAGGGCAGCAAGGTAATATAACAATTTTGAAAACTTTGATTTCAATTAAATGGAATACTATTTAGTTTAATTTTCAGACAGGAGAACAAAAGAGATGGTAATAGAAAAAGAAACACTTCTGGGCCCAGGCCTTTATCAGCGCTGGGAGACGGACTGGATCCTTTCGATATGTTGGGCGTCGAGAAAGGAAAAGATGGACAGGTATTTTGATTATTTTCTTACGTAAACTTTCATGATAATACGGTTTTATTAGGAAGTGTCATACGGCCGCCTCCTGGTGCCCACACGTATTAAGGAAATGCGGGAACGACGGCCCAACACGGTGGACGATCCGACGGATCATTCCAAGAGATACAACAGTCGGAGTCACCACGTTGTCGCGAGGTATGCACAATATTGAATCTAAGTAGTTGTATCTACTTGTGCTTGTTCACGTGTTTCAGTGATAATTTTTTACACTTGTGCATGATGCTGCATTTTCTGTTCGCAGGACAAAAGTAATTACTTGGCAGCCCGATTACAAATGGTAAAATTCGATTCGTTTTTCATTTAGGTGGTTGGGTAGTTGATTAATTGCACACTAACTAGATTACCCTTCCGCTCCTATTCACTCCCCGCTCCTCGCTTGGCTAGAAATTGCTTTTACTTACAAGACCAATAATTAAACGTTTCAGGTGTTTTAGTTATGATCAAGGCTCGCAGAGGGCTACGGCGCACGTGATGGCCACCTCGCCGCCGCCTGATTCAAAGGAGGAGACCGTCATGCCGGTGTACCATCCTAATTTACTCGACGACCCCGAACTTATTGCGGGAAAACATAGGACATTACTCACGTTTACGTCGTACATGACATCGGTTATTGATTACGTCCGTCCTTCTGATTTAAAGAAGGAGATCAACGACAAGTTTCGCGAGAAATTTCCTCACATCCAGCTGACGCTTAGTAAATTAAGAAGGTAAAACTTATTTGGGAGAAATATCCATTATTAATTTATTACTGTTAGTTTGAAGAGGGAGATGCGGAAAATAGCCAAGGCGGAAAATGGCATGGACATGGTTACAGTGGCGCAGGCATACGTGTATTTCGAGAAATTGATTTTGCGCGGCCTGATAAATAAGGAGAATAGAAAACTGTGTGCGGCCGCTAGTCTCCTGCTTTCTGCCAAATTGAACGATGTTAAGGGGGATTCCCTGCGCGCTCTCATCGAACGCACCGAGAGCGTCTTCAGGCTCAACCGGAAGGAGCTGATGTCGGCGGAGTTTGCCGTGCTCGTAGCACTGGAATTCGGCCTGCACGTGCCCACGTACGAGGTGTATCCACACTACCAGAGACTAATGTACGAATCTTGACCTTGGATCCTTTCGTTAATCTCGTAGCCTGCTGTATGTAGAGCCGTTTTAGGTTCAAACGTTATGACAAGTCTGACTTTACATTTTAGGTACACTTAGATTCTAGTCGGTAACTTATTCAAATTTGTAAATAACTATCTAGTGGTAAGTGGTTATCGTTTGTTTTTAATGATGGATGTCAATTAATGAGGTTTTAAAGGTGGGCAAAGTGATTTATTCCTTTTTATATATCATGCATATGTGTAAATGTAGTGTATGATTAAAGTTTTAAACTGTGAAGGTGTACTCAATTTTTATCCACCCCAAGTTAATCTGGTGACGTGGTCCGTTTTCCGTTTCGAACTCTTCACGAATCCTAGAAATTCCAATTCTGCTACGCATTGTGTGAATCGAGCTCTATAAATTATTAAGGAAATATATTTGGTTCTAAATTTGAAAAAACATTAAAATAAAAACGAACTAAACAAAATAATATGCACGCGCTATTATTTATTAATATGCAACAATGATTGGAAATTAATGCTTTCCTGGTGCAGTTGTGTTGACAGAAATTAAAATAAAAAAGAACACATTTTTAATACACTGCAAATAAGAACAAAGTAATAGTGTCACGCATGCGCCACCATCTGTTGCTAAGTAGCGACATCTGGCGCATACACTAGTCATTTCCAACCTGCATTGCTATATGATTTCACATTGTTTAGAGATACACTATCTATCTTAAAAGTTTGTAACCTTTCTACAAACTTCAAGCACTAATTGAGTTACTATAACTTTGTGATACATTTTGCTTACAAAGTAGGCTGAGTAATATCACAATAAAAAGTTGAAAATTCGTAATACTAGCAAAGTATATTTTAATTCTCAACCTAATTCATAATATATTTTGTCAGGTGCGACATTTAACCTTCAGTCATGTAACTATAATATCTTCGAAAATAAATTATTTTTTTATGCAATAAAAAATGATTATGTTGCAACGAATTATTACTTAAAGGATACTGTAACTGAGGATCAACATTCCTCTTAGCATCTTCTTCATCGGACTCCAGAGGTTCCAGTATACTTAAAAACGCTTGTAACCAATCATACAAATTAATCATTTTTCCATACTCTAGGTGCAATTTGTAAGCAATACATATATCCGGCATTGTGTTTAAAATGGTCGCCTCATTCGGAATATCACAACAAGTGCACTAAAATAAATATCACAATTTATTTGAATGAAGGTTAAATTTAGATAAATTACCTGTAGATAGAGTGCGGGATCATTAAGTGCAGTGTGTATGGCCGCTCTGTGGCTTCCAACAATATTATTCTGCACTGTTATATCATTAAAGAAGAAAATCTCGTGGAATACAAAGGCGGTGGGTTCTAATAGGTGTTTTTCCATTAGGTCAAACCTAATGTAGTTGAGAATTTTAGTTTTCACTTGTTCAAATTTTGTTATCGATTTATTTTGTTTCGTATTTGATAGTAACGCCTATAATAAATTTATAATCAAAGATAAAATCAATATCACTCCTTTATTACTTACATCCTTCAATTGTTTTCTGTCTAATTTTATAGCTGAAATTTCCTCGCAGAGAACATCTTCTTTAGAAACATCACCCTGTCCAATCCCTTTCAAATCTTCCAACATCGAAACCAACTCTTCCAAAGTATCACAGTAAAAATCATCATCACAATGCTCTGCTTTATCTGCAATTAATTTACACATAGTTTCAACGTTGGTTATTAAATCATTTTTTCCTTGAAATTGTAACAGCTGGAATGCTTCTTTAAACTCCTGCGTCTTTGTCAGGCTCACCTTACCCACAGCCAAGGAATATAATTCTCGAAGCTAAAATATAAATACATATTTTTACTTGACATCATATAACATTCTATAAACACTAAATTAAAATAAAGTAAGTGTTTATACAATATATTAAAACATAGTCGCAACCATCCTTATAATCAAATACATTTACTAAAACTGTATTAAAATCCTTTACTTTGTAGAAATTGTGTTTTTCTAATTATTAAATATTTATACATCTAAACAAAATTCTATCTTGTAATTTAACTTAATATCATATATTTTTAATATTTGTTATACTAATAATTTTTTTTTTTTTTAAATATTTATTGCTACCCACCTGTTTTCCTAAAGGAGTCTTGGGTAGATCTACAACCAACACCTTTAAACATGAGAGTAACAATTGCAGTTTCACCAGATAATCGTGTATTAAATTTAATTTTTCAACCAACACTTCCTTGAAATATGCGTCATCTTCTAACAGCTTTATCCTGTTTGCATAACCTTCAGACTCGACCAAAAGTCGAAAGGAAGGCAACCTCCTGACGTTTTCATAATCATCATGAGAAAATTTATTAAGTACACTTTGCATTTCATCTCTGCTCACACAAAGAGCCTTGGCATTACCAGTACTGTAATGTTCCAGCATTGCATACTAAAATATCAAATTAAAGAAATTAAAAATTACAGATTTTAACTTTTTCACACAACTATTAAATACAATACAATAACTTACCTTTACATTCTGTATGAAACTTGTAGCTGATAAATCATAAAAGAGAAAAATATCTGTGAAGAGTGTAAACAGTTTACCCCCCAAATGAAAAGGGCAGTCATCTGATATTAAAACACTTTCTAGGATATTGTTAAGGTACACTGTTGATGAGCGAGATTGAAAAACTTGGACGTTGAGTTTAGACAACACATGGTAGGGTAAAGAATTGTGTACTGTGGATAATGATGTTGCAACTCCAAATATTAAAACAAATGGCAGCGTCTGAATATGGAAGCTGAAATGGTATAAATTAATATAATATAATAATAATTTTTATTTTGATATCACTAATAATATGACAAAGTTTACAAAAATGCTCTTTGTAAATATTTAGTCAAGTGAAATATGGAAATAAAGATTATTGTTTTTTGTGTCAACTAGAGCTAAAATCAGGTTTCGGTCTATTTTTAATCTTTCCAAAGTAGCACAGTTGAATATAAACTCTGGTTAAATAACAACATAATTATTTTTACCTTATAATCTGAATAAAATCCTGTAAAGCAGCTTCTACAAAACCCTCGAAATCTGGTAAAATAATCACCAATGGTTTACCCCTGTCTTGCCTTTTGTATTCATTAAAAAACCATGACTTTAACAGATTTAAGTTACAATGAGACTTCCTTATCCCCTTCACCTTATCATCTTCATCTTCCTGCAAAACATTAAATCATAAATCCAAAATTTATTACATTAAACTTTTACATACATCGATTTCTTCTTCTGCATCTATAAATGATTTAACAGTATTTTCCATAAGGGATTTGACAGTCTGGGAATCTTGGGAAGTGAGAAAAGCTACATGCGGTGTGACATGTTTCTTTATTTCATTAGCGAGTGCTTGAAACTGTACAGCATGATCAGGCATATTGATACCGGTCAGTAAGGTCGCTGTGGGGATTTCTGATTCTGATGAGCCCTTCGTGTGTGCTGTTTTAACAAAATTCACCACATCTCTCAGTACGGATTCAAAAATGTTTTCATTCAAACGCTAGAATTTATATTATTAGTAATAAATGCAACAGGTGGATTACGTTACATACATTAATTCTTTTCTCTATCGAATCCCATGCACTGTAATAAGATTGGTACCATAATTCATCAGAAAACGCGCTCGCTTTCAAGAGGTCTTGTCTGGCCGTGTTTTTTCTCTTCCTACCGCTTTTAGCTGCTGCTTTGAATCCATTTTTAAATGTGAATACGCCCTAAAATAACAAAACGAAGAGTTTTACACTTTATTTTAATTGAATTCCTCAATTATTACCTTAGATACTGATACGGTGGAACACATGTTAAACTTTTAAAAATGAAAACACCGGTTAAGAATAATTTAACCTCAAAAGTAAATAACCTGTACGATTGGAATAATTTTATATTAAGTATAAAATTGTATAAAATAAATTATTACCAGTTTTGTTCAAATTATTAGTTTAGGAACTTCTCTTTGTACCTGACTTTAACGTTTAAATATTCTTTATTTGTTATTATTAGAATAATTATTTTATAAAAAAATAATATTTTATTTCAACATTTAACATTTATCATTAATAAGTCCTAAGTAGTTTTAATAAATAATTATGTGAAAGTGTAAAAATTTCAAATCAAAGTTATTTTGTAACCGTTAGTATAAAACTATTTAAATCCTTTTAAATTTTAGTTCGAATACGGCACCACTAAAAGCGCTAACAACGAATTCTTTTTAAAATAATTGACGCTAGATGCCACTAACTATAAATTTTATTCATTTTTTTATTGCATATAACTTAACATTAATATGTAATGACTCAAACTCGATTGTTTTGTCTAGAATTGGAATTAATTAAAAACATATGTTTATTGATCCCTATAAATCATTTCTTAATAATGTTTATTTACGAATAATTTAAATTATCAATATTCCCGCCTGGATAGCAGCGCTATTGTTTTTATGCGGAACAAAGCTTGAACTACAAAGAACAAATGTTTGATTCAAAGTAGTTTGTTATTAAAGTAATCAACGGTCAAAGTTGGTTATGCAGAGTTGCCAGAAAATGTTTAAAATACAAATCTTGTGAACAAATACGCAAAGTTATACTGCAGGGTTGTAATCATGGATAGAAAGTCAAGACTTCCTGTGAGGTATATTTATCTGATTTTATGTTTATTTATATTATCTGTATATTCACAATTATTTACGATGTTTCATTCTAATAATGTGTTATCATTTAAAAATAATTAATCATGTGCATTTAGTTTTACATATTTTATTGAATGTTTCTGCTACAAAAACGACATTTATTATCACATCAATTTATACCTTGAAAATAACAAGTGAGCTTTAAGAAAAAAAACTAATCACATAACAAAATAATGATTTTATTATTTGCTTCTAACCCTTAGCAATGCAAGATCATCGATAGTTAATTCAGTACCCCGGAGATCGAGGTCTTCGTCTACACTAAATCCAAAGGGTCCACCGTCTTCTCGATCACGCAGCGTTACTCCAAATAGTGCTTATAGGTTCCAAAAGTCGCCTTTGATTAAAAAAGAGACCCGACCACTTGATAATAAAAAGTGGCAGAAGGAACAAACCTCCAGGGTAAGTAATAATAAAGTTGTTTATTTTATTATTATTTTATTAGGAGAATTAAGGTAAAGTGCATTTAATAGGCATTGAGTAAAACATTTACTTTGTTTTATATAGTTTGTTATATTCAGTGCATATATTTATTTATTTATTTATTATAATGATTTGGATTACCTGTTAACAAAATACATTAAAATACAGGTAGATAAAAAATACACTAAATTTTGGATTACCACGTAGTAATGTTTGCAACCATCATGATTGAAGTGCATTTATTTTTATTCAAGGTGGAGGCCTTCATACATCCATTAGAACCAGGACTAACAAAGTTGCGTCCATTATCCACAAACGTATTCGTAACTGTCTTGCATCATTTAATTAAGCACATAGACGAATCATTGGAAATAACACTAGCTAACTACAAGACAGAACTGCCCGATATACTAAAAGCATTTAATTACCCCACTAAGCTCTCACCATCAGTTATTAAATGGCGTAAGTAGTACTTACTATAATTTTCAAATATATATATTTTTTTATAGTGTATGTAGAACTTAATCTATCTGTTCATTAAAGTTTATTCTAATGAGTTTTGTTTGATTTCTTTTAAACAAAAATTATTTTTTGTGCATTTATATCCTTTTTGTATTGCAAATTTTTATTTCAGCAAATACGGATCATGCTTACCCAGCAATTTTGGGAGTCTGGAGTTTCCTGTTAGATAAAATTGAAGAATTGGAGATAGATTTGTATGAAGATATTAAATGCAATTTGACGCAAGAAGATTATGAGATGGCCAATGTAAGTGGAATATATTCTTATACTTTTAAACAATTTTTATTAGGAACAATTGACATATAATTAATTATAGTTGTGTTAATAATAATAATAGTAATAATACAAACTCTAGATATAGTCGAGCTGCCGATAGCTGACTGTGATTTATCGCTCTACATTGGAGGAATCAGGCACACATTCTGTCTTTCATTTTATTCTGTCACAGTCATCCTAGGATGATAGAACAAGAAAGATATTAATTGCTATACTGTTCTTAGTCAAAAAATGCATGAGTCACAGACAGCTATCGTCGGCTCAACTATAACTTATTTGATATGGAAAGTATTTAACTGTTTGTAGTTTATAATACATTAATATTAATTTATTTATTGCAGTATTTACCGAAAATTGGCATACAAAATTATGAAGCGGCATATGTTGGTACATTATCTTTGGATGATATAAGAGCTGAGATTGGTATGTATTCATAGTGTTCAAAATTCAATTGTAATTTTTTTATGAGTGAGAAATTTTTTTAGAGCGTATTTTAATTAAAAACCCAAAACAGCACAAGAACGAGAAAAGGGAACTGGAGTCTTTGTACAACAAAATACATTCATCGAAAGAGGATAAAAAGAAACTAGAAGTCGAATTAAAGGTGTATATAATTTTTTAATCTTATTACAAACATAAATTAACAATTCAAACGTTTCACAGCTACTGATATAGATTAAATAAAGTGTTTAATATTTAATTTAAAATACTAATCAAAATTACAATGTTTTATACAGAAAATATGATAGTTGATACAGTAGCCATGACAATATGAGTTTTATAGACCACAAAATGTCAAATATTTTGTTAGAAATGACAGTTGACAGAATCATTAATGATTTATAATAATGTCAGAAAGCATTAAACCTCAAAAATTATAGTTTAAGTCTAAAGAAATCTCTAGAAAATGGAGTTTATTTGTTGACAAAACAAGTTGACAGTGCGATAGATAGCAAAATGGCACATATTTTATGATAGTTTAATAGACAACAGAATGGCAAATATTTTTTTGAATGACTGTTGACAGTGTGTTAGTTTCATAGATGAGAAATGCAATTATTTTATTAGATTGTTGCTGACAAAATGATTTTTGACAGGAGATTGGCAAATATTTCCTAATATTAAAAAAATTAATAAACTACTAAAAAATGGTTGAAGTCTTAAAAAGTCATACAAATAGTTTGACCTGCGACAAAATGCAGTAATTATAAGGACAGAGGATACATGATAGTTTTATAGATAACAAAATAGAAAACATTTTATTACAATGACAGTTGACAGGATGACAGTTTCGTAGATGGGAGAATTGCAAATATTTTGTTAGAATGATTGTTGATAGTTTCATAGATGACAGAATGCCAATTATTTTGTTAGAATGGCAGATGACAGAATGAATTTTGGCAGAAGAATGGCAAATATTTCCTAATTATACCAAAAATCATTTAACTACAAGAAAAATGGTTGAAGGCTTAAAAAGTCATAAAAATGATTTGATCTGTAACGAAATTCTATAGTTATAAGGACAGAGGATACAAGTCAGTTTCATAGATAACTAAATAGAAAATATTTTATTAGAATGACAGGTGAAAGGATGGCAATTTCATTGATGGTAGAATGGCAAATATTTTATTAGAATGATTGTTGAGGGGATGGTAGAATGGGAATTAATTTGTTAGAATGATGGCTGATTTAATTTAGACAGGAAAGCAAATATTTCCTAATAATACCAACAAAAATCATTGAACTAAAATAAAAGTAATGGCAGAATGGCAAAGAATTTTGTCGGAAAACAGTTGACACAATGACTTGACAATATGACTGTTTTATAGATGTCAGAATGGCAAATATTTTATTATAATGACAGAATTAACAGTTTTATGCATGATTAAACATTTCAAATCACTGCCAAAAATAAATTAAAACAGAATTATAATTTGACAAACAAAAAATCACAGAAAGATATTTTGTCAAATTATGTAATGGCAGTTGATAGGTTGATAGAAAAAATGCAATTTTTAGAATTATAGCCTGCCAAAACGGCAGTATACTAATTGGACAGTTCACTCTTGTTATTTTATGTAAATTAGTAGTAGTAGAAGGAGTTTTTGGTTATCGACCACGTGATCTTTCCACCATATTATTTTTGTGTGTGTAAATGAACTTGTTTCTTTAAAGGATCGCCCCGTCACTCTAAAGCACCATTAATTGTAAACCAATGGCGAATGTATCGGTCACCCCCATCTAATTTCACTTGAAAAATGTGATAAACAGTTGAATAATTGGATTGGTTACCGGTACCATTCGCCTTTGGGATACAATTAGTGGCGCTTCAGAGTGACGGGGACGTTCTTTTAAAGTAATAAATTCATTTATACCCATACATACACCCCATTACACAAATAACTTAACAGAAGGACTACTTGGTCGATAGCCAAACTCTACTACTACTATTATTTATCTTTCAATATTCAATACATTGACTCTAATTATTTTGCATGCAATTTGTTTTCTTTCAAGTGTACATGTATATTATTATTGTGTACTACTGTATATTTCTTGATTCTGCAGGATATTGAGGATATTATTTTGAAGAAAAGGGATTCAATGCAGCAACAACAAGAAAAAATTGAAGAAACTAGAAACAAATTGGAGGGAATTTTAAGGAAGCTGAAAGATAAGTCGGAGTCACTAGGTAATTTCATAGTTTACATAAAAATTATTTTTTTAGTTTTTTATCTCATTAAAGAAAACTTGACTGAATATATAAAAAGAATTAATGTTTCCTCAATTATCTTCTTTAATTATTTATTTTTAACATATGATTTTTTTTAAAATTCAGTTTTAAAAAAGAAAAGCCCTAAATAAATTCAGTACAAATATCTTAAACTACATAACTTTGTTCTACCACTATATTTGTAGAATAAAATATTACTTTTCTATAAATATTTTGTTAAAAAAAAGTTACAAGTTTAATTTTAATATATTCAAGATGAGCCTTACATTTGGTAGATGGTAGTTAATGCACATTAATTTTTAAGATCATACAATTAATTTGAATCATTTTATTGATATATGTATTTTATACTTGTTATGAACAAAATTTTTAAATTTGGAGAAGTAATGCACGTATGTAATAAATGTCAATAATAATGTCAATAAAATAAGGAATTGTGAAAAGTAATGCACTTGTTACATCTAATCTATATTTATTCAGACAACTGATACATTTCGCCCCTTATGGATCAATATCAAAGTTCAAACTAATTTGTAAATAAAAATGTCGAGTTCTTGAGACACACAAACTGTAAATTAACATTTTAATTTCCAAATTAGTGTGAACTTTGATAATAATTTGTATAGGACAAAAAAACATTCCAGTTTTCTGAATAAATATAAATGGTACAAAACAAGTTCATTACTTTACTAAATTGCTCATTTTATTGATATAATTATTGCTTACATTTAAACAACCTGATACTTCAATGTAGATTATAACACTATAGTAATAAACTGTTTTGTTTAGAGAAGAGTATTCAGTGTAAAACAACTGAACAAAACCATCTACAGGAAAAAATCGATCTCATTGGCGTGCCCAAGGAAAATGTTGCTGAAATGGAACAGAATATCACTGATAGGAAATACACAAACAGTTTGTTGAAAGAGAGACATGAAACCAACATGAACAAGTTAACACAGTTGGATCTGCAGTTGGCACAGGAGAAACGAATGGTTTGTTTTAAAATATTTCACAAAAATAATGAAACAGGTGTATAAATACTTCTAGTCAATTTATTAACTATTAATTTGTGATAAAAGTCATTGGTTTTTATGCCATGACTACACTTTATACTGAATTTTAACTGTTGATTTTATTACTTTTTTAATATTACACTTAATGTTAAAGGAAGGTAGCTAAAAATGCAAGTTACTATTATATACAGGGTGAGTTTTCTTCGATGTTCACTATGGGGATCTCGGAAACTATAAGAGATAGAGAAACGGTTAAATGGGGAAAGAAGTGTAGATTTACGAGACGAATAAAATTCTACTTTCAAAGTTTTCAAAAAAGTCAAGGGTAACTAGATATTTTGAAAAAAGTAAAAAGTGTCAATTTTTTCAAATCAATATATCTCGGTTATTATAACAGGTAGAAAAAAACTGTAAAAAAATGGGTAGCCATGAAAAAGGTGAAAGTAAAACAATTGCAGCTGTTAATAATATTAGCAATATTGTTATTATTAGTTTTACAGAGATAAACCAAAATAAAACAACTGCATAAAGTAATTCTGTAATTATCAATATATCAATGGGAGAGAAATTTTAATATTAAATAAATACGGTCAAAGAGTCCACTATTAATACTATTATGATATAAATTATATCTTTTTAAAATTGAATTTATGGCTTGTCGACTATTCTCATGTCAATTGAATTAAATGTTTCAATAAAAACTAGTTTATGATCCTCCATAGATTGATATGATTTTTCATATACTTTGTTTTTTACATAACCCCACAGAAAAAAATTCTAAAACGCGCAGATCGGGAGATCTAGGTGGCCCTGGGATTGGTTTATTTCTTCCCACTTATGAGTTAGGAAAAGCATCATTTAAATAATTTGTAAAGCCAACATGTTGTGAGGTGGAGCACCGTCAAATTGAAACCATTTTAATCTTGCTTGTAATGATAAATTTAAACAATCGAGCGTATCTTGAAATGTTTTCTGAAGAAAATGAAAGTAATAGTTTCACTTAGTGAGCTTTCAAAAATATATGGACCGAGAATTATTAATCCAAACACACCATGGATTAAACCCAAATTTAATTTGTAGTTTTCTCTGTGAAACTTCTCGTGGATTCTCTTAAGTTCATCTATGTTCATTGTGGCGATTAAAAATACCACAATTAGTGAATCGCGATTCATCTGTTCATAATATTTTTGTAAGAAACGTATTATCGTTGATTGAAATATTGTATAGATACCCAACCCACATGTATTTAATCGAGTCACCTCTAAACTGATCCCTCTTTTCCCCGCCTATCCGGACACTCACAGTAAAGTGCTGCTGCGGTGATAATTTTTTGAAATCCTATGTGTGTGGCAGTCAGTGGTGTTAAATAGAATTAAGGCTTAAACCTGAACTAGTTCGACACGCTAAAATCGTATTTTGTCGTGCATTCGGGACAATTCGAGGTTCATGCTGGTTGGATTTGATAGTGTCTAACCTGTAGACATCATATGTATCTATCCCTTTTTATATTCACCCAATCCACCTTTCAATACATACGCACGGGGAACATCGATGATTCATTATTTGTGCGAGTGGAGCTATAAAAAACTCCGAAATGAATTTCACATGTTTATTTGGAAATTAAATATATCTGCAATATTAGCATCATATGCATAGGTACAGTAACTGTTACACATTTACAAATAAATAAATTATCTTTGTCAAGATTTATAGCTGATAACTTAATAATACCTTTGATTGATATATTCAATGAATGACAATACAGTATTATTCCCAGAGGAAATTACATGCCACTGTTGCCTAAAATAATTTTGTATTATTTTTAATAGCGGACAATATAAACATATTTTAATGTGACTGGTTTGGCTTACAAATTCAGCGGCAGACGTTAATATATATTTAATATCTTCAAGTTACAATGATTCCCACAAAAGTAAAATAGATTTTATAGACCATATAAAACCTTGTATGCAATGTATATTTTTTCTTTCCTTACCATTTTCAAAAAATTTTAAACCTTGAAAGTACGACAAAGCTTCTTCTAGTTTCTCTTCTGGTAATTTACGATTAACGGAGAGGCCACACTTATAGGGGTTTGAATCATTAACGACTCTACTGTTTAATGAGTCAAATATATTATTGATTTTCTTCAAAAATATTGCCGTATTTATTGAAGATAGACTCGTTAATTCTTTTGTAGCACTTGCTGTTAAAATTGCTGCAGAGACAGAATTGCTAAATATCTGAGAAGAATATTTCACACGCATTTTTTCATACGTTGTGGGATTTATATGTTTTTCGGTAATTTTGACCATTGCTCTTGCAACTTTACTTTCCTTGTCGATTTTATAAGTGTCGATTATATCTTTCCAGGACACTTCTAAGTTATTTACCATTGTTTTTATTCTACTATTCATAAAATTATTTCTTAGACTTTTAAGTAAATGTGGGGGGTCATAGCAAATGAAAATGACGTGTCTATTAATTTTTAGAATGGAGTATCTATTGTTGCGCCAAGTAACCTTATTGCATTTCTATTATTTGTTCCTTGATCACAAACGAAAACGCGAGGAACCATATCCAAAGAAAACAACTTATCTATTTATAAGTACTTGGTGATTTATAATATAATGATAAAGATAGCTGTTTTTCCCGTGTTATCCATTCTGTTCTATATGTATGAAAACATTGCATGTATATGAGAGTTTTTACCGATGGAGCTCGATATTTTAATAAATTTTCTAAAATATTTTTAGTTGAAAATGATCTCATTTTATTTTTGAGTCTATAATTTATATTACATTTAATATATTTTTTTTTTTCTTAATTCGCAAACTCTTTTTTTAGCTTCACTTTGCGGGGCGATACTTGCGGAGATTCCATATTAATAATTCTCGAACTAATTACTGATATTGGGATACTACTACTACATCTACCCGTACTACGTTTTTTAATAATATCGGCTACATACTCTTTGAATGAACTTGATCCTGCACTAATATTTTCTTTCAAAGGGTAGGTCGCAATGGGCATTCTCTTTTCGGAAACCGAAGATACTGTAGCTGATGTTGAAGGTTGTGTATCCATATCCATTCATAAATGAGATATTGATACTTATATAGTGTGATTAGTTTTGAGCACAATTCGTAATTCACTTATTATTATTACTTTTTAATGCGAAATGACCATAGGTTCCTAGGGCCAAAATATGATGATTTAGCACAACATATCTATATCCAAAAGTTTACGATTAAGCTCTAATCAGATTTTAAAGTTTCAATAAATATTATTTCTTTTGTTAATTAACTGCTTTATTTGAATTAAATTTATTACTAATGATTATCATAATATAACACATATAACATAAAAAATAATATATATTTTATTGATGCATATAACAAAAAGTAAAAAAATATTACATTTTACTTTGAAACTTTTTTATGATATATATTATTATCTTCTGCTATTATCACACAAAAACATGTATTTTTGTTATCTAGTAAAAAACAAAATGTAATTTTCCATCGAATCGAAAATACAAAATTTTACACTAATTATTTCTAGTTAAAACATTGTCAATTTTTCAAATCAGTTTATTAATTTAAGTAGATAAACACAGTTAATTTCTTTCTTCACCATTTTATTTAATCACTAAATGTACACTTCGAACACTATGTGTTGTCTAGAATTGACTGTCGATTAATTATTTTAATTTATGAAACAGTTGTTCTCTTTATTCTTTGAAAAATATTAAGTATTCAATTATTGTCTAATATTAATTAAGTATAAGTGAATATAAAAAGAAAAAAATTCTACTAATAACTTTCATATGTTGTAATAATTACAAGCAGAAAACGATGTGTCTTTAAATTGTTAAAATGTATTAATTTTTATTCCTTCATTTAAATACAATACAATACAATTGCAGTTATTTAAAAAATATCTATATTAAAAATAAGTCAAAATGAATATATTGTTATATTATTGTTATTAAAAATATAAATTTCATCTTAGTCGGGTTTATTTGATTAAAATATATATATTCTTTTTAATAAAAAAAATGCTGATGAGTGTTTATTTACTCTAGACCCGGCACGCATTTATGAGTAAGCGTCCTGTCGCATCGTTCTCGGTTCCCGTGAAATTTTAGGCGGTCGGAATTTCACCGCCCGCAAATTGCCGAGCACGATCGTCTCAACGTTGATTACAATACGTATAATTCAATACCATAGAAAACTACCCAAAGCTAAAGTAAACTGCAGTACGCAGAACTAAATATGCGCCGTCTGTTGGTCAATATTTTCACTACTCATGCGTAATCTGTTGTTCGGCATCTTTTAGTGACTCGCATTTCCCCATAAGGTTAGGCATCTATACAATATTTCAATCAACGGTATTATCCTATTGACAAATGGGTTTATACCACATACAGAAGGCCATTTGATAATTACAAAATTATTATTCTTATGCTGGTTTTTCATTTTTATTTAACTTTGTAAAACTAATAATTACAATATTGCTGTTATTATAAAGAACTTCAATTGTTTTACTTTCATCTTTTTCATGGCTACCCATTTTTTATTTATAATAAAATTTAAAATGACTATAACTCACTTATTTTTTAGAAATAACTATGTCATATGTCATATTGGATTAAAGAGAAAAAAATTACCTTTTGAATGAGGTCATAGCCAACTATAGTTTCCATTTAAAAAAATGTAAGTTTGCATCATATCTCGGAAAATAATGGTGATAAAAAATTTCTGATTATTTTCTATTAATCTACATAAAATTATCTAAAACTTTGTCCTTTACAGTTTTTGTCTATCTGTTATAATAACCGAGATATATTGATTTGAAAAAATTGACACTTTTTACTTTTTTCAAAATATCTAGCTACGCTTGACTTTTTTGAAAACTTTGAAAGTGGTATTTTATTCGTCTCGTAAATCTACACTTCTTTCCCCATTTAACCGTTTCTCTGTCTCTTATAGTTTCCGAGATCCCCATAGAGAACATCGAAAAAAACTCACCCTGTATATACACATCGTATGTTTTATTGGTAGCTACAAATGTAAGTAATGAATGATACAAATGTCAGTGAGACGGGAATAGAGTGAATTGTTATGGTTATGTGAGAATAATGTAAAAAGGCTAATTAATGCTTGTCTTAAATTGATATTATATCTTTAACATATATAGTAGATTTGCATTTTGTGTTTTAGTATGGTAAATATGATATTGTTATATTTATACAGCATTTTGCTATTATTCTATGATGTTTTCTTCAGCTTAATTTAATGCCTAGATGTCCATTGATATTAGGATTTTAGGTTTTATCGAAGTTATGAAGTGAGATTCATATTCCTTATTATTATTATTATTTATAGCGTTAATTAATATATTTCACAATTATTATAGATTTGTCTCAAAAGAAACTACTGAAAACTATCAACAATATTTTTTTTAAGTAGTTTGAAAGCTATAATTTTTAAACACATTGAATCTAAAAACTTAATATTTGTATATAATTTAGTTTAAGAAAAAATGAATTATTATTTCACATTATTATTGTTAAAGTTGTTATTTTCGGCGGTTTACAGTTTAATTGGGGAAATCTTATGAACGCTTTATAAAAATCACTATTTTATTCTTTGGTGGAGTTATCATTTTAAAATGGTTGATTTAGTTTCTATTTCATTACTTTAATAGTAATTTGTTGTAAGGAGTTTTTTAAAACTAAGTTGAAGAAAGACTAGATGATCTCAGTATTTTTTTACCAGTTTTCACCGGATTTATTCTGTATTATAAGATGTTTTTCCTTTCGAGTTTATTCTATTTGATTTGGCTCTAATATTTTTAGAATTTTTAGTTTTTCAAATTTCACAAAGAATTATTTTTTGTTTTTTATTCTAGCGTACTCTTGACCTACTATAATAATCAGTTCACTGATCTATCCTATT
This sequence comes from Ontholestes murinus, assembly GCA_963969525.1. NCBI lineage: Eukaryota > Metazoa > Arthropoda > Insecta > Coleoptera > Staphylinidae > Ontholestes > Ontholestes murinus. The sequence goes on along the minus strand of OZ018391.1, from coordinate 20,106,955 downwards.
CCTGATCTATCTTAATCAACTAAGCATTAACCTAGGCTATGAACAAGCTAGGTTTATTGTCAATTTTCTTTCCCAAATTTCTACAACTTTAACTAGTTTTGAGTAATATTCAGTTATTTCAATTAATTGTTTTGGCGCTTTGTGCATTTCTTTTTGTAGTTTTCGTTTGTTTTAGTTTTTCTTGTCATAGTTCAACTGCTTTTATCAAATATTGATAATTTAATAATTCAAATTGTTATTCAATTATTCTTATATTTTTAATATTTTCAACTGTTTTTTTATCATCAATTGTTTTGAGTCATCTAGACAAACAATAGATTTTTTCTCAAAAAGAAATTTTATTAATTTTTTATCGTTTTCAATTTTTGTCAACATTCACTTAATTTTATCTCTTTCTAAAAATAATTTTCAATTTTTATTAATTGAAGTTTTTTATCAGCTTTTTTTATTTATTTGACAAATATATGTTTCTATTTTTTTCTCGAGTGATATTCACATGTTTTAGCGCTTTTTACAATTTTATATATTTTCTGAAGTGACAAGTATTTTAGTAATTTGTTTAAATAATTTTAAATTATTTGCGTTCGTTAAGCTCGTTAATTGTCATTTTCTAATTAAAATTTTCAATTGTTTTCTGTTGACATTCCATCTGTTTTCAATTGTTTTAGCGCCTTATAGACTTTAACACGTTAAGCGCCACGCCGAATGGCCGGGCCGCTCGCCGATAAACCGCGGAGTTTACCTTTGCTTATCGTATTTTATTAAATAACAATAATGTTTTCAAGTATTATATGGTTTTCCTTAAAGCATTGACTAAACAAAAACTATGCCGCCTAAAATAAATAATCACAGAAGGACCGACAAGCGAGCCGCCGGTCCGTGCGGTCTGATTAGAAAGTATAAAGTATTGCTCCGGTCCCTAGGGACCGGCGTGGCGCTTAACGTGTTAAACAATAAAATGAATATAAATTTAATATAGCCTGTAATAAACCTACTCTCGATCATTATTTATTCCAGCGTACTCTTGACCTGCCTCAACAATAAGTACAATGACCTACCGTACTCCTGACCTACCTTAATGAACTACGTATTAACCTAGGTCATGAGTACGCTGGTTTAGGCCTAATATATAATTTAATTTTTATAGTTAAAGTTATACGAACCCTCACTGCATTTGGGTTAATGGCGCTAATATTCTAGGAATTAACAAAACTTTTAAAAATCCTTATATATATATTTTTTTAAATTGTTTTGAAATTATAACAAAAGAGTACTGCTTACCGAAAGATGGCGCATTAATTAAACGCTATTATAGTTACGTCTATTATGTATTCATTTTCGCGGTTGTATTTTTATTTGAACTATATTATATAATGATTCAAATCTCAAAAGGCGATTGATTATCATCTAAAAATTAATTTTAAACTTAATCTGTTTCACTATTTTTGTGTTATAATTTTTTTTTTACTCTAAAGAATTTAAATAACAAATCAATAAACATCTTCACAGATAGAAGGCATGGTCTACGGTATAAACAACACATTGAGAGATGTGAGATATTTGATTGATGACATGGAACCATCTTTCTTACCAGAGACAGGATTTACCAATTTGAATTATTTAGAGGTAAGTAAATAAATATATAAATATATTTATAGTTTTTAATAGTATATAAAGTGTTTTCTTTCTTCTAAATATTAAGGACCATTACTTTTAATTTAATCTTTGTTAATTTCTAGATTATCAAAGCTATCGACGTTACCTTTTTCGATCAAAAACTAGCTCAGCTGGAACAGGACCTAAAGAACCTTTCTATAAACAAAGAGAAGCTGCTCAAAAAGCACAAAAAGAAATTGGCCAAGCTGCAAAGCGATCACGTCGATAAGATAGGCGCGTTCGAAAAATACACGAAAATTCTGAAGAGTGTGAGGAAAGAAGTAGCCGATTTGGAAAGCCACGTGGAGGTTTTGTGTCGTGAAATCGAAGAGATCGGAAATTCCAGGATCGATCTTAAAAAGTTCATCAATTTGAATGTCGAAGCGCAAGCAAGGTAACATCTGTTTATTAACTAAACATGGTGTATTAACGTTTTATTTCAGGAGAAATATATTGTTGGAGGCGTCGCGTAAACAGGATCAACAGGTGGAGGAGTTACTTTCGCAAATTCGCAAAGTTTCAGTTCAAACTAATAGCAAACTAGTGGTAAGTGTATATAAGTAGAAGTTAAATTAAAGAGAAAAACACAAATAATTAAAATGCTGGTAATTTTGTATAATATTAATTTTAACAGCTCAACCTATATTATAAGTTAGATATCCCTGTCTTCACTGTATGATGATAATATATAAACATCAAATGTAATGTTTTTTTTCGTGCTCTTATAATTTTTTAACGCGTTACATAAATATAGACATAAGTTTCGCTGTATCTCTGCTCGTTAGTATATTATTACTGCGTGCGTCGTTACAACTAATACACGTATCATACGTATCGTTTTTTTAACGGCGAAGAAAGGGATATCTAACTTATATTAAGTCGCTTGACGTAACTCGAAAATACTAACAGAAAAAAGCTCAACATATTGTCAAAACTTAAAGCCTTTAAGCTTAATAAATACTTTTTTTTGTTTTGGTATCATTTATTTATTGATTCATTATATAAAATTATTAAGCATATAAATCACTAAACTTTGCGTTGAGTAATGTGAATTTTGACTTATTTTATGTTTCTGAATAAATTTAAAAAAAAAGTAATCATTGATTTCCCTTTGGAGTTTTAATTTTCTTATTATCATTTATTATTATATTTCACTCTTCGTCAATATTACCTTATAATTTATTGCATTAATAGTGATATTTTTTTTTATTTGTAGAAATGTATGATGTCTACCATCGGTGTTTTGCAATTACAACAAAAAAAGCAAATTGCTTTCGTGGACCAAGCAAATAGTACTACTAAGACGAAATTAAATCAGCTCAAAGAGAAGCAAGATGCATTAGAGCTGGAAATCGTGAACACTGAAGGTATCTGTTCATCCTTGGAGATGTAAGGTGATGATAACTGTATTTTTATATGCAATTTATCAAATGTTATAAGTTACTTTCATATTTTAAATTATTATCATGCCAATAAAACGAGCTTTTATATTTTTTTTTGTAAAATTAGAATAATCATTATATCCTCAATATTCCTGATTTAATCAAAATAGATGGGAAAAATATACAAACTATTCTGGGTTAATAAAAAAGAGACATTATAATATAATTTTATAATTTAGAAAACACAAATATAAATTATTATAAAACAATAATAAATGATAACAAAAGTCAAATTTTATTAAAACGAAAAAATTATAAATGAGAGAATGTAAAACAAATATTTACTACTATTTGGAAGATAATTAACAACTGAATGCAGTTAAAGTCTGTTGATGTGTTACAAAGTTAAACTGGTAATGGAAGGATTAATTATTTATGAATTTTTATAAATATTATATCACTTCCAATCTATGAAATCTATAAGAGTGTCCAATAAAAACTTAATTGTACTACATTTAAAAAATTCATTCAACACTCATATTAATTTAAAATGTTTTTTAATAATTAGAAAAAACACGAAAATATTTCGTAAAATCTACTATGAGTCTTATTAAGACTACAAGAAGAAACCACTTTTGAAACAACTACTTCTCTAGCTAATACTTCGACAGACATTGAATAATACAAAAGTAATTTGCGTGTTACAAAATAGCAAGGCTATCAAAGCAACACTAGTTTGAACGTATTTTTTTCTGTAAAATGAACTAAAATTATTAGTTAATTTTCTACAACGTAAAGGACTTATATATTTTATTAAAATGTTTTTTGTTGATTGTTTTTTTATTATTTTTACAAGTATTATTTTTTTCGAATTATTTTAACACCTGTGAATTTTAACTGTTAATTTTTTCTCATTACTACTTTTGTCGACTGTCTATTGTTTGTTTTAATTTCAACTGTTTTAAAAATAATTTTTCAATGTTATTTAATTCGTCAAGTGTTTTTACTTTTATCGTTGATTGAAATATACAATATTTCAATCAACGCTTTTATCTACTTTTCATATATACCGGGTGTTCGATAAAAAACGCCCAATGCTATAACATTGTTATTTATTAACCGATTTGAATTAACTAAAAAACAAATTGAATGGCCGTTTAAATACTATGAAATGACATTAATTATATATTTTTTCAAAATTAACTTCATTGACAAATGACAGTCAACTTAATTTTTTTAAATGGCTGCATATATTTTTCTTATATTTTTATACTAGATACTATTTTTCCGAATCCAATGAGGCCCAATATGTTGATTTTATTTTAATATTTATGTTAGAAAAAAATAATAAATCTTATTAATATGATATTTTCATATAAATTTAGTGTGCCTTGAAAAAAATCGGAACAAACAAATGTCGTTTGTTGTAAAGTAATATCAAACAATTGTTATTAGTCTGTCAACCAATGACGTTTGTTTGTTCTGATTTTTTTAAGGCACACTAAATTTATATGAAAATATCGTATTATTATCGAAAATATTTTAGATTTTAAGTGGTGGTAATCCTGTTTTTTATACTTCTTGTCCATCAATAATGTCCATAATAACTGGAATGATATATTATATTATGGTAGTTATTAATAATAAATTTATTCAAATCGAATAATTCGTTCAATTATTATAAACAAAATAAATAATTTTTTTTGGAACTTTGAAGACAAATTCCGGCTTAACCGTAAACTTTTGGATATAGATATGTTGGGTTAAATCATCATATTTTGGCCCCAGGATTCCGTGGTCCAGCCATTTCTCCACATTAACGGGACACCCTGTATATATTTACTCTTTTGGGTGTAGTCCATAAATTACAATTTCATTGTCCGTGTATAAATTTCGGTCGTCCCTTTTTATTTCTGTCTCGGTTTTTTGCCGCCGTTATTGGTAACCCCTTTTCTTCTATTATCTTCTTCAATCCTTCTTCAGATGTTTTCCTAGGTCTACCTGTTCTTCATCGTCCTTCTTTGCCATACTCTCTTCGTGATTCTGTTGTCGTCCATCTTTTGTAAGTGTCCCCACGAATTCATTTGCCACCTTTCTATAAATGCTACCATTTTTGTGTTTTGTATTTTGTCATTTTTGTGATTCCTTTGACTGTTCTCAGGAATTTCAAATATACCGGGTGTTTCTAAATGAATATCGGGGTTGTAGAACATCAAGATAGAAAGTACCTTTTACAGTTGCTTTTCCAAATAAAAATGGCCAGTAAAATTTCCGCCGAGATATGGCACAAAAAATCATTAAATTTAAGGGAGTCTCGTTGCAAAAGTAATAATGAGTCGCAGATGCGCACATTATGAGTGTTTACATGTTTTTTTTTAATGTTCATTAGTCGCCATTTTGCTACTAGCGCCTTCTAGCTCATGTCGTACTAACGAACAGAACTATTTGAGTTGTTCTTTCATTTCATGTATCAATTATGATTTTAAGTTTTACGTAATAACTATTACAAAGCATTAAAACCCCGATATTCATTTATTGATCTCTCGATTTTTACAATTTCATATATCTTCTGAAGTGACATTCAATTTTTTTTAGTAATTTGTTTAAATATAAAACAATTCTTTGCATTCGTCAAGCTTGTGTCAGTTTGCAATTAGTAGTAACATATATTTATTGACAAATTTTGTACATATTTACATTGGAACACTGAATAAAACAATTACTATGTTTTATTCAGTGTTCATTATGAATTACCACATAGTAACGGTCGCAACCATCATTATGATTATTTACATTGGAATAATGAATGAGGTGTTAATGTATTAATTTGTCAAAGGCTATCGATCAGAGGTCTTTCTGCCTGAGTTTGCAATTATTTTCTGTTGAAATATTAAATTCTTTTAGCTCTTTGTATACTTGAAATTATAATAAAATGAATATTAATTGTAAATAGTCTTATAAACTTACTCTCGGCCATTATTCTAGCGTACTCTTGACCTATCACAACAATCAGTACATTGACCCATCGTACTCCCGATCTACCTTAATGAACTACGCATTAACCTTGGTCATGAGTACGCTAGTAGTTAGGTAGGAAATGTTTTTTTTTAAATTTATTTGAAATAGTTATCTGTTTTATTAACATGATTTATTATTATTAACTAGTAAATTATTTGATAGTATAATATTGAGATAACGCAATTGTTTGATCTTCGAATATTGGTTTATTAAACACTATATATGTTCTTGTTATCTCAATAATACACTCTCAGATAATTTACTAGTTAATAATAATAAATTATGTAGTGTTTAATAAACCAATATTTGAAAATCAAAAAATTAATAATAAGTATAGATTTTCAAGTGCCTCATCAATCATTCTATCTGATATATATTTTTATGAAATTTTAAAGAGTGGGTGGGTGGCCTCTATTCCACCCTCCAATCCACAACATATACAAAAGTGTCTAGTAACAATTTAATTGTACTACGTTGATGATTTAGTTAAACAAACCTATACAATACTCTTCTTAGGCTATTAAGAATTCAGTAAAATTTTCTTATATGTTTTACTGGTTGGGGGTGGGTTGGGGACACCCACCCACCCTACATATATTCTTCAACGTAAGTTACAGATACTTTATTATGGTAAAGAAAAACTTTATCCAAAAATTGAACATATTTTAGTGTTTTGATTACTACTTGTAGTTAAAATTATTGTAAATATGTAGAGTGGCCTCTATTCCACCCTCCAACTCTTGAATATAGGTAAGGGTTTTAATGAAAACCATTAAACCACGTTAAGAATACAATGGAAAAAATCAATCAACTTTCATTTATTTTTCTGCTTAAAAATAATTTTCAAAAAAAAAATAGAATGTTCTTCTTTTGTTTAATTTATGACGGCACCGTTTGTATTTGTGGACGTGAATTTGAAACAACAACAAGGAAATTAATTCTTTTCCTCTCCTACCCGCATCCGACGTCGAGTTATTTTCGTGTTTGTCACAAATTTATCTCTCCGATTGTCGCCTCCTAACTTCTGGCTAATTGCATTAGCTCCGCGTATTTGCTTGCATTACAGTGGCGCTCCTCCCCACTTTTCACTCAGTTGGCCCTCTCCCTTCGGTTTGCTACAGTAAGCAATATTCAGGTTGGTTGGTGACGTGCACCCATCTCGTGTACGTACCTTTTTTTTTGTTGCTAAATATTGTTGAGTGCTGCATGTTCTAATCATTCTGGATTAACACAACAAAAAAATAATTAACGTAAGTGATTAATCGTTAAATAATAATAATAAATTTAGACTTTACATATTTTTAAAGATATTTTCTAAACCACATATAAACACTTTAAATATAGTAATAATATTAGTAAAAGTTTAAGAAATTTAATTATTTCTTAGTTATAATTGTAATTTTAAATGTTAAAGATATGAGACTATTCAAAGTAACCAAAACCACATATAAACACTATAAATATAGCAATAATTTTACAATAATTTTAATAACAGTTTGAGAGAGAGAGAGAGAGAGTAGTTATTTCTTAGTTATAATTTTAATTTTAAATGTTAAAAACACGAGACTATTTAAAGTAACCAAAAGATTAAATTCAACAGGTTAGAATCCCTTTCTTCAGAAGGAATACTAATGTGAATAATTTAATTAAAATTCTCTTCATTTAATCCCTAAAAACAATAACAAAATCACTAGAACATGTTAAAAACAAATGACTACAAGTTTATCAAAGCACCATATATAAAGGAACAAGCTAGTTTTTTAGATATGAAATTTAAAGTTATTTATTAAATTTTATAGAAAAAAAACTTTAAAAATATTGAAGATTTATTTAAAAGAAAATAATTAAATAAAATCAAGGCATAAGGATAATTAACGAATGCATTTTTACATATAATAACTTTGTTTACAATTTCTTTATTTATCAATAAAATATTAAATGACAATTAGGTTCATTTGCTGTTTTTTTTTCAACATGTTGCATTTGAAGTTATGTCAAAAATTATTGAGACGAATTGTCGTTTAATTTTCGATATTAAAGAAGTGATTGGCTACTGACCACGTAGTCTATATTTATGTGTGCATAAATTTGCTTATTATTTTAGAGAGTTCCCTCATGACCTTACCAATCACCTATCCATATTGTGCGAAAGTTACAAGTGACTACAAAATATTGCACTTTCATTACCTGCCTGAATTCCAATTTTTATCAATCATACATGTGTGGGATATGATGAGTTATCCAATTTTGTAAAACACTTCTCCACATACAAGTACAAGATCTTTGGCTTGGAGTTGATAATTTTTGGAGCAGCATACTTCAACCTATCATAGAACCTTTATCTTTGGTCACAATATGTATTAATAGTGTGTAAACCATGGAGGACTAACATACTTTTTAAGGTTTTACACGAGTACCTTTTTTTTAAATCACATACTTTATATTTATTTCTGACTATAGTTTAGACAGTTTGTCATTTTTGTTTAAACCTCTTAATGCTAACTATGCAATTTTTAAGCTTAGTTACACTAAATTGAAAAGTATGAATTACCACGTAGTAACGGTCGCCACCATTCTCTTTATTTAAGCTCAGTGACTATTCTTCCAAGAAAAAAACAATTATTTTTTTATATACTTGATTGTAGAGGCTTCCACTTTGTGATACATATTTTATAACTTTAAATAAGATTAAAGAAACTTTGTTTATATCACAAACTTTATTATTCTTAGTGATTATAGTTTAGTATTTATAATTATTTTCATTTATAGATAAAATTAAATCTGTCAATCTCCATCTTCAGTGATAGCGTGACAGTTGATATTTTCGTCTTACAAGTTACTGACAGCTTCAATTGAATTTATCTCAGGATTGACATATGGAAAAGCTTTCGTCGTAAAAGCATCGCATTATAGATTCTCCACCTGTGTGAGACTTACAGCCTACACTAGAGGGCAGAAGAGCTTGTGTGCGCGTGGAAGCGCGGTATAGATTTTGAAAATGGCGTCAAAAGTGTATTAGCGCGCGTTCGATTCGTGTGCGGTCTGAGTAAACACGGTGTCGCGTTAAAAATCCTACCTCTAGGTTATGACAAAATTTAGAGGTAAGTCGCGCTGCACCACCAGAAAAGAAATTCAAATCAAACAATAAATCCAAACACGGACACACACCCGCACGCACACTTTAATGGTTACATAATTCCCCCCGATGGTTATTCCCGGCATTTTTACGCAGATGTTAATTGAATGACGGCCGCTCTAAACGGATTAATAAGGAAACGGACCATTACGTTTTTAAAGTGCATTATTATTTTTGATTCGCATATAACGTCAACTCGAAAACACGCGGTCCCGTGACGTAACAGGTCGACGAACCCCTTTAAAAGGGAGGATCAATAATATGTGGGACTCGTCTTACCCCAAAGGAATTGTCAAAGCTAATTATGACATACGGTTTGTTAATCGACAAACTGCATTGCGAATTTACGAGCGCACGCTTTAATCTCATTAGACTGGATGCGTTTTAATCGAATTAAGGTAATGACTGTTTGAGCATTTAGATTAAAGAGATAGTCGTGTTGAAAAGCTCAGAAATTCATCGTTTTTATCTCATCATCCATCATTCGATAAGTTAGACGTGTTCGTAGAAAATGTGAGGCAATTTTCTTCTCGATAATGATATTGTTTTCATACATACATACCATATGTTTGCTTATAAATTACAGATTATTCTAAAAAGTTGCTATTAAAAACTCACGAGCAACCACACTAGAAAGCGCTGGTGCACCATTGTACACAAACCACATTGTATTTCTTGTTGCCAATGGTACATCCTCTAGTAATTGAGGTAGCATTTGTTCTAAAAATTGGTCAGTAAGTTTTCCTGGTAGAAATACCGGTTCTATTAGTGACAAACTTTCAACAAGAACTGATGTTGAAAACGAGTTTTAAGTATCTCATGTGGAATTTTTCAGCCCACAACACATGGTAAATATGAGCATTTCTTATTGCATTTCTTGAAAACATTGCTTCATGGGCAAAAAAATTTGAACCAAAGGGTCCAAATGCCATTGACACATTGCAATATGTGGAGGAAAACCATCAAGAACAAGTGCCTGAATGCGTTGTATGTAATATGGGTTCCTCAAATAGTCTCTAAGAATTTTCCAAACAGATTCATTACTTACATTCAAAGTATTTGCAATTTTTCGAGATCTAGATCTTCATCTGTCATGTCCAGCACATACTCTTCCACTTCTGGAGGAAAATCAGCAAGAACAAGTGCTTGAATGTGTGTTGTATGTAATATAGGTACAACAAATAGTCTCTAGGAATTTTTCAAACAGTTTCATTACTTACATTTTTTGCAATTTTTCGAATAGAAGTATCATCTATCATGTCCAGCACATTCTACTGTTCTTACTGTTTTTGGCCTTCCTGCTCCTCCACTTCGTTTCGTAATGCTTGCTTCATGAAGACGTTGATGAATACTTTGGATAGAACATTACGGTCAGAAAAAATCGTTCAATCTACAACCGATTAACAGCCATCAACAACTCTATAAATGAAATGCATGTCAGTTATCTCCGTGTTTGTGTAGCGAGTCATAACAAAGGACTTAACAAATGGTGATGTGGCCATCATAATACTTTCCCTATATTTTTATCGAAAACCATGAGGTTATTCTTAATAGTAAATTAATTGGATGAGTTACGTGAAGATAAACTTGATTATAAAATAAAGCACTAAAAACCTTTCTTCACACAGTTTATTTGAAATACCAAATATATATTTCGGACACAAAGTGACCATTATCAATGGTTTAATACTACTATTCTTAATAATTTGCTCAATTTTGAATTCTTCACAATAACTTGCTATATAAATTTCATTTAGTTCCTATAGTTTATTAGCAATAAGAAAAAAATTGTAAAAAAATTAAATTAAGAACTTTACAAAAAAAAATGTTTCAATTAAACTTTTTCAGTATTTCATTCTCTTTAACTTTTGTTTGAAAAGTTATGTCTTATTTTTCAAAATTTCTTAAATTTCAAAATTTGTTTGAATAAATCTATTACAACTTTTAATTAAAACCCTAGCTTATGTTTTACTGATTGAAGGGTGGGTTAGAGGCCACCCACCCACCCTACATATACATATTAACTTTAATTACTGATCGCCTCGCGGTTTGCAATAACTTTAATTACAAAATTTGAATAAAAGAAAATTGTTAGAAGTAAAGTTTTTAATAAAGAAAATGGTTGCGACCGTTACTAAGTGGTAATCCATACAAATTATTAAAATTTTAGAGCTTCCAATAAAATCTTCACAATTTAGAAAGCGGGTAGAATTAAAAAATCTTGAAACCTAGAGAAGAAATTAGTGGAAATTTCTTGAATTCTTTAAAAAGTATGTCTAGATTCTAGAAAAAAAATTCTAAAAAATCTAGGGCCTCAAGAAAAATCTAGATTTCTACAAACACATTTTCTAAAAGGTTCTAGAGCCTCCAAGAAAATCTTTGCAACTTATAAGATAAGAAGATAACCTTGAAATCTGGAGGAGAAATTTCAGGAAACTTCCTGAACCCTTGGAAAAAAGTCTAGATTTCTAAATGAAAATTTTCAAAAAAATTCTAGAGCCTCCTAGAAATTTAAAAGACCAGTTGAAAAAATATCTTGAAATCGGGAAGAGAAATTACGGCAAATTCCTTAAACTTTCTCGAAAATAAGAAAAGACCCTCCAAGCGAAATTCCGCAATTTAAAACTTTCTAAATAATTTTATAGCCTCTAGTTGAAACAAAATGTTGAATTCTAGAGAAGTGATTACTGAAATTCATCTGAATTCTTGAAAAGGAAAGGAAATTAAAAAACATTTAGAGGCTGAAAGAAAATCTTCGCAATTTATAAGAAAGTTGAACAAAAATTTATTTTGGGGAAGAAGTTATTGGCCATTTTCTAAACTCTAAACTTTCAGAAAAACAATCTAGAATGCCTCAAGGAAAATCTTTGCAATTTAAAAGACGACTCCAAAAAAATCTTGAAAACTCTGAAGAATAAATTGCTAGAAATTTCCTCGAGAAAATATCTAGATTTCTAGAAGTAGATTCTAAAAATTCTAGAGCCTCAAAGAAAATCTTTGCGATTTAGAAGACAAGTTGAAAAAATCTTGAAATGTGGAGAAATAACTAGAAATTCCCCAAGTCTAGATTTTTAAAAACAAATTTTCTAAAAAAGTCTTCATTTAAATCTTCACATTTTACTGGAAAATTCCTAAATTTTACACATTAAATTCAAATTGATACAATAAAAATAAAAAATTCGTTATTATTATTTTTTTAACTATTTTAGCTATAATTCTTTAAATAATGAAATTACGAAAATTCTTTTACTAATAAATTACCAGCAACGAAAAAAAAATTAGATATTCGATTTTCAATTGTTTTTCAGTATTTTTAGAATAACTTTTTACAGCACGGATGGATTTAAAAAATTCTTTCACGAAATGATTTCTAACATCAAATACAAATTCATAGACAAAAAATCAAAAATTTTATTTTCAATTGTTTTTCAGTATATAATTACTATTTACAGGATAGACGGATTGTAAAAATTATTTTACGAAACGATTGCTGATATCCAATTTAAATTGATAGAATAAAAATCAAAAATTTGTTATTCAATTGTCTTTTTTTATATTTTAGCTATAATTCTTGGAATAGTTATGAAATTAGGAAATTTCTTTCACCAATAAATTACCAGAAACGAAGAGAAGTAAAAATGCTAAAAAATAAACATTCGATTTTATTTGTTTTTCAGCATTTTTAAAATAACGTTTCATAGCAAGGACGGTTTAAAAAAATTATTTTACGAAATGAGTCATAACATCAAATACAAGTTGATGGACTAAAAATCTTGAATTTTTTTTCGCAATTTAGATAAGAAATTCCTAAAATTTCCATATAACGATACAAGAAATTTAGTAAATTTCCAGAAATATTGCAAAAACATTCTGAAAAACAACTCTCGAAAAATTGCTCTGCTATATCCAAAACAAATTGCTCAAAAATACTAGAATTTACAGACCTTTTTGAGAAAAAAATCCAACAAAGTAAGGAAACAAATCTAAATAATTAACGGAAGATACTAAAATTTTTGAAAAGATATTTATAGCAAATTCTAAAATCATTAATGAAATGCTACAACCTAAATATACAACAAATAATAACATTTAAGAAAAAAAATAGTAAACTCCTTGGAGAAATTTCCAGAACTCTACAAAATAAATTGTTGGAAATTTCTAGAAACCTTTAAAAAATCTACATTTCTAGAAAAAAAATTCTTGAAAATTCTAAAAACTTTGCAATTTAAAAGATAGCTCGAAAAAAACAATCTTGATTAGGAGTAATGACTGAAAAGAGTCTAGATTTCTAGGAACAGATTTTCTAGAAAAATCTATAGCCTACAAATCTGAAATGGAAATTTCTGAACTCTCGAAAAAAAGTGTAAAATTCTGGAAAAGATTTGCAATTTATAAGACAATATTAAAATCTGGAAGAGAAATTACTGAAAACAGCCTCAAAGAAAATTCTAAAAATATTGAAACGAACTTTCTAAAAAAATCTAGAACTCCCGAATGCTGAAAATTCTGGAAATATGAAGAAGAAATTACTGTTAACTACTAGAATCCTCCAAATAAGTTCTAGAAATCTACAAGGAAAATTTGTGAAAAATTCTAGAATCCTTAATCAAAATTCTTTGGAAAGGAAGATGCAAAAAAGAAATTCCTGAAACGTTAAGAAGCCTTTAAGTAAGTTATAGAAAATTAGAAGAAAATTTCCTAACAAATTGTAAAACTCTCGAATAAAATCTTTGCTTAAAATTCTGGAAATATCTATTTATTTATTAGATAAGAAAGAGAAATTAATGTACACTTTTAGAATCTTCAAAAAAATTTTATAAACCTAAAATGAAATAAATGAAAAAGTATGGATCATCTGAGAAAATTATATAAATCTAGAAGAAAATTTTCTAATAGAAAAAGTTGAACAAACTCTTGTATAGAAACCACGAAGAATTTTTTATAAATAAATATAAATAATGACTTTTTGAAACTCTCGAATAAAATCTTTGCTAAACCTGTAAAAATTTCTAGAATCCTCTATGAAAATTCTTTGGAGAGGAAGTTGCAATAAAAAAGTGTGGAGAAGAAATTACTGAAATTTCAAGAATCTTTAAAGAAAAATCTAAAAAAATTTCTGAAATATTCTAAAGTTAAATATTTTTTTCACAAATTAAGAACTTTACGAAAAAAATGTCTTTATAAAACTTGCTCAGTTTCTCATTCCCTTTAACTTTTGTTTGAAAAGTTATGTAATATTTTTTAAATTTAAATATTGAGAAAAAACGCCTCAAGTAAACATCCACTTCCGATTTATGAATGTTCATCAAAGCTTTTTAGTTCCAGTTTTTAATGATAAAACATTAAGTTTAAAGTTTCATCTCAATAGGATAATTCGTTTTTGAGATAAAGAGTCCACAGACATTCTCATTCACGAAAACAATACTTTCCAAATGGTGATTTTTCTCGAAATCTATGAGGTTTACGTAAAAAGGCTATTCTTAGTCATTTGTTCACTTTTGAATTCTCTACAACTATTTGTTATATAAATTTCTAGAATCTCTAATAGTTTAGTAGCAATTTGCAAACATTTTAAAATTTTTATTTTTTCTCGAAAGTTAAGAATTATATGAAAAATATGTTTTTAAAAACCCTGTTCAGTTTCTTATTCCCTTCAACTTTTGTTTGAAAAGTTTTGTAATATTGTTCGAGTAAACATCCACTTCCGGTTTATAAATGTTTACCAAAAGCTTTTCAGTTCTAGTTTTTAACGATAAAATCCTATGTTTAAAGTTTCATCTCAATCGGATCATTCGTTTTTGAGGTACAGCGCCCACAGACATTTTCACGCACGAAAACAATACTTTCCCTATATATGCTATATAGGGAAAGTAATAACAGAAGTTTAACCATCTGCTATTAAAAATAAACGTCAAACAGCCAGACGCCATTATTATTTAGATACTGTAAAATTCGTACATATTCGTACGTTCATCAAAATTTGGAGATTACATTCAAGCATTGAAGCTTATGAATGAAGTTTTTTAACAACAAACAAAAATCTTTAGATCTTATTCAAATTTTTGTTTTCAAACCTCTATCATATAAAGGCTTCTGATTATGGAAGTACTATTTTAGGTCATAGTTAGATAAGGTCAGTATAATAAATATACTTACAGTGAGTGTAATAAAATTTTATTGCCTATTTAACCTTAAATTGATTACTACTATGAATAGATTTTCTATATTTGGTGGCATAAAGGTGCTCGAAGTAATATAAATATGCAATAAAAGCTCTTGCTAAAGGAGAGCATATGAGTGACGTGAAATTAAAATTTGAAAGAAATAGAACAAAAATATAAATATTTTTTATTAATAATGAGTTGGTTACACCTTGCCCTATTCATCATGGCATTGATTTTAAAAGGTGATCGCTAATCTTTTGAGTTATTGCATCCCAAACAACCTGTAATTCGTGCTGAAGAGCTTGCAGTGTCTTCGGAGGATGCTGTAAGTTCTTTGCTTAATGGGTGAAAGATCAGGAGATCTTGATATCCTCCGCATAGAAACTTTTGTAATATGAGGACGGGCATTATCTTTGTAGAAAAATGGGTCTACCAATTCATACAGAAACGGAAAAATGTGGGCTTTTATCATTTCATCCACATATAGCTGGGCATTCAAATCAAAAACTCAGATGAATACCAAATGAGACCTTCTTTCATAAGGTATAGCAACCTATACTACAATTCCTACATGCCATACTCTATTGCAAATATTTTTTTAATTGGCGCATTGGTGTAAATTTAAAGAAACTTTGTATTTATTTGTATTTAATACTTTGTTTCTCTTGCAATAAATAAATTTATTACAAATGGATAGATAAAAATACGTACTTATAATTTTGACATAAGCTTCAAGCCCAATGCTGCATTTGAAGTTCTTCAGTTGATTCTTCTTGCAGACAACTAATTGCCGTTTTGGCCTCATTTTGCTTTAATAAGCATTATTTAGCGACTGAAATGCGCTCATTATATTTTTATTCTCATGTCAAACTGACATATCTGTTTTGTATTGTAAACAATAATTAGATTATATTACTCTCTCTTAAAGGTTCCACACATTCTCCACTATTACGTCATTAAAACTTTTATATCCTAATCCTGGGCAGCATTCAGACTCGAATAAATTTATAAGTATAAATAAATAAATTGAATTTAAGTTGAAATTTTTTAGATTTACATTTGTCTGATATATAAATCGTTATAAAGCATATGAAAGGTTGAGTGTGGTTTGTAAGCTCTTCTTGACATCGTAAATCTGATGAAATTCGTTTTGGTCTTAATAATGCACGGGATTACCATACATAAGTGGACGGACGACAGATGGGGATGAAATTTTCAATGCAAAAACGTCCTCATCTCTCTGGGCCTGAAAAGAAGCGAAATGTCGGGTGAAGGTGAAACCTTTTATAATTCAGATGTTGTTCATAAAGGAGGGCAAACGTGTTTAACAAGTACTCTTAATGTCTATATCTTGTCAATCTATCAACGGATTGTCTACTTACGTTATGCTTATAAAAATATAATTATAATTTCATTAGATAATTGAATAATACTTTTGAAAATTACAAACAAATCACTGTTTCTAGCTAATATAAAGTGGCACATATGGACACCAAATGTAAAACTTGATTAAAACACTAACACTTTCTTCACAATTAATTTTTATTTTGCTAGATGTATATTTATACACCCATTATTATTAGTAGCTTATAACATACAAAATAAAAATTTATTGTGTAGAAGTGTTTCAAGTTTTAATCATATCTTCACATATCTCAAAAACACATTTCTTTTTGAACGTAAGTTATTTAAGTGTTTTAATAATAATAACCTTATTTACGAACTTATTACATTACATGTAAGAAATAAAAAAAAACTAGAGGCGCACAAACAAATTAATACAAAATATCTTATATATTCCATGGACTATTACGTTTTACATTAATTTTAAAATTGTCACAGAGAAATTATGAACTTTATCAAATGATAAATAAAACTTACTTTGTTAATATCACACACGGAATTTCTTAACTATTGTTACCTAGAAGTTCATTATCAAACGTACATTTTAAAGTTCCTGATTCAAGATGTATTACAAAGTTATGGCTTCAAGCACCCAACAGTGGAATTAATTATATCAAACCATGGCTTAGCGTTCAAGGTGATTTCATACAACATAAAACGATTCACAGATTATTTGTAGCAAAATTTCTTCTATGTACGCGAATATTGAAAATATTCACATCTTACAAGTAGCTTCTATTAATAATACCACTAATTAATTTATGACAGAAAAAAATCTCCGCTATAATTTTCCGATTTCTTAAAGTATGTGTTTGTAGATCAGCCAATGTATTGGAATAATTTTCTTGACCATATGTTCTAGCCGGTTTGTCTTCGGTATGTTTTAAAAACAAAACAAACTTTCAATACGTTTATATGGGTATAGTTAGCGACCACACAACATATCTACACCCTTATCTATGAAGAAAACAAAGTTTTAAGACATTTGACACTTAGTTCTCTACATATGTAATAAACAAAGTCGCACATTTTTTAAGCTTCACAACAAATAGTTGCAACATTAAACTTAAATGATAGCTTTGCAGCAAAAATAACCCTTAAGTCCCTAAATCTATTAACCCTTTTTAAACTCTGTCCAACTAACAAATGCGTTTAAGCCATTTCATTTTTACCTCTGTTAAATGTCATTGATGATCAATGACATTTGCCTAGATTCAAAACATGTTATTAAAATTACAACACTCGTTTAACTTTATTAAATTATTTTGCAAAATACGGTAAATACTTTGCTCACTGCACTCTTGATGAAACGAAAATATAATATTATCTGATTTTGAAATAAGACACTTATTTGGTTTCATATTAACTCAGTTAATTTTGTAATTCCTTTGAGAATGGTCGTCATTGACCGAAACACGTGTCAGGAAACTGAATATACCAATATGAAACCAAACAAGTGTCTTATTTCAAAATCAGATAATATTCTATTTTGCAAAATGTGATAGTGACTATTAAAAGAAATAACTTTAAAAATCTTATGATCATCTATAAATATAAGTAGTTCACATTGAAAAAATCTTGTAAATATCATTATTAAATAAAATAAAAATTATTGAGCCAAACTGGTATCCTCGAGGGATCTCTGAGGTAACATTTATTGTCTAAGACAAAAAGTGTTAGATATTGTAATGTATTGTATACGGATTAGAAATTCACTATCAAAAAATGTTGATGTGGTCATCAGAGTACTTTCCCTATATTTTTCTCGAAAACTATGAGGTTTAAGCAAAATGATGATTTTTAATAATTTACTCAATTTTTGATTCTTTACAATTACTTGTTATATAAATTTCATGTAACTCCTATAATTTATTAGCAATAGGCAAAAAAATGTCAAAATTATTAATTTTTTTTATGAAAAACATGTTTTAATAAAACTTTTTCAGTTTCTTATTTCATTTAACTTTTGTTTGAAAAGTTACGTAATATTTTTCAAATTCTACATAGGGAAAGTAGAAAAGATGCAGAATCCATCAACAATTAGTAATTAATATTATCATGTAAGTGTAGTGTAGGTGGGTGGTCTCTAACTCGCTCTCCAATCAATAAAACAAAAAAGGGTTTTAATTAAAAGTTGTGAAACGTAAATAAAAATAACATTTTTGATAGATTTTTATTCAAACATATTTTTCAAATAATTTTTGATGATGTTTTATTGATTGAAGGGTTGGAGAGAGGACATATACATACAAACTTTAATTCCTTATCGTCTCGCTGTATCCAATGAAATTAATTACAAAACTTTTTGAACAAAAATGAAATTTTTGAGTGAGTAACTTAATAAAAAAAATATGCATGGTGGGTGGGCAGACTTTAAATCTAAATTCAATAAGATTAACTATAGAAAGTCATTTATTTATATTAAAGAATATTATTATTATTATTATTATTATTTATATTTAAACTTAAATTTTGATTTTTCAATTTTTTTTTTATTACATAAAGGGGTTTTATTGTTTTTAACAGCAAAATTATCAACGATTAGCGATTAAAGTTACCATGTATATGTAGGGTGGGTGGGTGGCCTCTATCCACCCTTCAACTAGTAAAACATAAGCGAGAGTTTTAGTTAAAAGTTGTAAAATGTAAACAAACATAAAATAATTGCATTTTTTAATTTATGTATTCAGACAAATATTTTAAATAATTTTTATGATGTTTTACTAACTGGAGGGTGGGGTAGAGGCCACCCACCCACCCTACATACATATTAACTTTAATTACTGATCGCCTCGCGGTTTGCAATAATTTTAATTACAAAATTTGAATAAAAGAAAATTGACAAAGTAAAATTTTTGTCTCTGTAAATTAATAAAAATTATATACCTGATACGTGGAAAGGCTTTAAATCAAGCTTAAGTAATATAAGCTATAGAAGGTCCACCCTCCAGTCAGTAAATCATAAGCCAGGGTTTTAATTAAAAGTTGTAAAATAACAAATACAAATTTTTCAAATAATTTTTGATGATGTTTAATGATTGGAGGGTGGGATAGAGGCCACCCACCCACCCTACATATACATATAAATTTTAATTACTGATTGCCTCGCGGTTTGGATTAAAATTCATTACATTTTTTTTTGAATAAAAAAGAAATTTAAAAGGTAAAATTTTTGAGCGAGGACATTAATAAAAATTTTATGCATAATGGGTGGGCAGACTTTAAATCTAAATTATATAAGATTAACTTAAGAAGGTCATTTATATTTAAACACAAATTTGGATTATGCTTTATTTTTTATTACATACAAGGTTTTATTGTTTTGTAAGCAACACTTAGTATTAAAGTTATCATGTTTATGTAGGGTGGGTGGGTGTCCTCTTCACCATCCAGTTAGTAAATCATAAGCGAGGGTTTTAATTAAACGTTGTAAAATGTAACGAAATATAAAAAAAAATGGTGATGTGGCCTTCATAGTATTGTCCTTAAATTTTTCTCAAAAACTATGAGGTTTACGAAAAAAGGCTATTTCTAATAATTTGCTTAATTTTGGATTCTTTACAATTACTTGTTAGATAAGTTTCATGCAAATCTTATAGTTTATTAGTAGTAGGCAAAAAATATCAAAATTTTTAATTTTTTCTCGTTAAGTTAAAAACATGTGTTAATAAAAATTGTTCAGTTCCTCATTCCCTTTAACTTCTATTTGAAAAGTTATGTAATATTTTTTACATTTAAAAAATATCAAGAAAAATCAAAAAAACGCCTGGAGTAACTTTCACTTTCGGTTTATGAATGTTTACCAAAAGCTTTTCACTTTTTCTAGTTTTTAATCATAAAACCTAAAGTTTAAACTTTCCCTCAAACGAATCATTCCTTTTTGAGATACAGCTCCCATAGATTTTCTCATTCACGAAAACAATACATTCCCTATATATTCTATATAGGGAAAGTAATATGTAATTTTCTAGATTTATATTTATACGAACAATGTGAAAGAGTATTGTGTTGAATGTCGAGTGTGGTTTGTAAGCCCTTCTTGACATCGTAAATACGAGGGAATACGTTTTGGTCTTTACGCTGCATGGGATTGCCGTAAATAATTGGATGGAGGACAGATGGGGATGAAAATTTAGATTTAAGAGCTTTCACATTTAGTCTAAGAGTCATTTATGTCGTGCGCAAGGAGATAAGTGGAATCTATTAATAATTTAGTCATTTCATTGATAAAGATTATATTTTGATAATTCTAATTTAATTAAAAAAAGGGTAAATGGAAATAATTTTTAAATTTCATTTACCCTTTTTTAAAATGAACTACCACATTAATTTCCCCCAATAATTCTTAAAAAAGTAAACCATATATAATAACACTATATTGTATGATTTTTGCGTCCAGTAAATAATAAAATACTTTTCAATATTTAGTTCAACTCCACTTTTACAAAGTTTCGTGCAATGTTACGTATCCTTTGTAGGCTTCATGCATTTTAAAATTTCTAATTTCAAATACACCAGCATATCGGAATATATAAAAAAACAGCTGAACATGTTAAAACGCTATAATTTTATAATAAAAACAGGAAAAGGAACCGTGATTGGAACCATGGGGTACATCATTTGCGGTTAGGTTTTCCTCGATGATAAAACTTTTTATTGTCTCTAGTGTATCATCTATTACCTGTTAATTATAAACTACCAATTGTTATCTATCTGTGTAAATATCTCGGGTTATTATTTGGTCTTTAAACAAAAACGTTTACTTTGTTGATATCACACTTTATTTTTAAGTGACTCGATCATTAACTGATAATTTTCAAACTTAAAGTAAATTAATCTACGACAAAACACTTATTTATACATAATGAAATAAGGAGAAAAATACTATATCTACCTGGTCATTAATTACTGGGATTTCCAGATTACTCTTCGCTTTATGAATTTCTAGGGACTCGAGTAAATCCATTTTGAACCCTTTTTCGGCAAAACGGATTATCTCAAGTACATCTTCATCAAAAGAATGTCGATCTTGTATTAGGTGATTCGCGAATGTGGAATTTGTATGTTTTAATCTGAAGGATCTAAGATGTTCTTTTAATCTAATGTTCCTAAATTACATAAACTCCATTCATCCTCAAATTCAATTTACAGTAGAGACAGAACACACACTAACGCTTCATCAATTATTTATTATTTAAATGTTAAATTGTACTGTACATATTTGTCAATAAAGATGTAATATATATTGTTACAATACAAAAATAACACTTGATAAATACGCAAAAAATGGAATGCCAATACTTAATTAAACAGTTGAAATTGTTTAAAAAATGATAATCGAAGAAAACAATTAAATATTGATGAAACATTTGATGTGCGAATATAATTAAAAATTATATTAAGAAAAGTTGTTGAAAGCGCTCAAACAAGTAATCAAAATTGACACTGCAAGTATCGTTATTCCATTTTATATGGACATTTTATGTGAGTACTAGATTTATTACTAATTCTAGTTGATGTATATGTATTTACCAAGCTGTATGGACTATGAACCTAATTTAGAATTCCATTTTTGCTCTTTAACCGAAGTAAACATCTTCATATTTTATCACACCGAAAATGCATTCGGTGTCAGTTTATATATAGGTGACATTTCTTGGCGTTTCCCTCTGTATTATCTAAAAATAGGAGGTGCGTATAATAAATTGCAAATCACGCATGGTGAATTTAATGTGTATTGCTAAAATGACTTAATATATCAAGTTATCAAATAAAACAATAAGGAAATAATTCATTAAATTTAACTGCTATTAAAAAATCATACCATTAAGTGCAAGTTAATATAGTTTACAAAAAACGAATTCAATTTTGGTTTCTACTAACTAGCCAAGTTTAATGCGATAGAGTATTTTTAATTAATATCAAATTTTTTGCAACAGATGTAAAAGTAACCACATTGTATATTTATATAAACTAGAACTATTATAACAGTATTATTAATCAATTATTTTTTGCGCACTTATTTAATTGTTTACGTTCGTTCCAGAGACTACCACTGCAACGCTGCGTAATTTCTAAAGAGATGCGTACTGTTGTACTGGTGGTTTTTACAATAAAAATCACATTCGAGCCAGTTAATTACTAGTTGTCACGTTACCATATCAGATGTCACTATGTTACTGTTTAATCGCAATCAGCTTTTCTCACGTGTGATCTTAGTGCAAACTCCAACGCCAACTTCGATATTTAATGTACTCTCGTTAGTAACACAGTACTTACCATACTTTCAGAGACATAAAAATTAGTAAAATTATTTTTAGTCTTCTCCTTTAATCGCTAGTTCTGCTAATAAGGTAATTATCAACCTGTACACATATTTGTGACTGCCGCTTTTACACGTTGACCGCTTTGTCAGTCACCGGTGACTGACACTGAAGTATTCCAATGGGACCGCGTCAGTCACCGATGACTGACAGTGGGTACCTACTTTAACCTTACTAATTAGCGCTGTCAGTCACGAGTTCCGTGTTAATTGTTACTAGGATTGCCTGATACGGCCCTTCTGTACGTTACTACAACTTGGCCACCTAATATTCCTTCAAACAGCTGTAGGTATAATCTCTGAAAAAACGTACTATATTGAAATAAAACCCGTATATTTAATAAATAAAAATTAGCGATGGTTCTTATTAAAACATACAATAGTGCGGCAGATTTGGACATACAGGGCAATAAGTTGTAACTTGTGTAGTAGTACTTCTGGCATATTTTCTGCCATGATTCTTTGAATTCTCACTGTAGTATCCTTTGTAATATTTTGGCCGTTGAATTTGTTAGAGAGATTGTGAGAGTGAGACACGTGACTGACACATTACCTGACAAAAACAAAAAATTGAACCAAACTCAAAAATAAAATAGAATTTTTTTGAGTATCTCCAGTTTTTGAAAAAAGAAATTAAATTACATTTTTATTTAGATTTGTTGTATTTTGTCCTAAAACTATGTCCAAAATTATATACTTTATAGATAATAGATTTTTTGGGTAAAATGCAAAGTTTTTGAGAAAAATTTGATGACATTAACATTATGGCGACATTTCTAAATAATACGGCTTGCTTTCTTATATAAAGAAGTTAATAAGGTTAGTGCCCAATTTCCCTTCCTTTTACAAACAGTTTGTCAATGACAGTTCTAGCCTCTTCAGGTTATATTTTGTTAGAGTAAGCATTGATAGTCATCTTCGAAATATCAAAAGTTTTATTGTAATCATTAGTTTTCTAGGAGAATTCTGAAAAAAAATACTTAAGATTAATACAAGTTATAAAATAAATAAATACGTAACGTTTGTATTTCACTTTTTAAATATTAGATAAAATTAAAGTTTTGAGACAAAAATACGAAAATTAAAAATTCTTTCCCACCTTTTTAAATTAATACATCCTGCTTGTACTAAAGAATGTTAAAAAATATACCAATTATATTGTGTAACTTACATAATTAGAATATTTGTAAACATTTATTTACAATGAACTTTAAGTTCACATATTGCTTAATTACATTAATAATAACACATACACGCACCACTCAAGAAGAAAAGTAAAGCTTAGTGCATTCAATGGACTCATAAAAAACAGTAAATGAATTTGGAGTTATTTATTTTTGAAATAATTCATTCATATCTCAACTGCAATGTTCTCGATTTTTTATACGAACATCTGAAGTAACCATCATTAATCTCCATGACAAATTACATCCACGCGATGCCAGACTTTGTACTCCTGCATAACAAATATTTTGATGATATAAATAGCTGAATATAAATGATAAACCGGCGAATTTAAAACATCCATAAGTACAAAGTTGACGAGTTTTTATAAAACATATTTAGTAACCAAGCTGATTCGAACACATGCTTAATCCTTATAGTTTAATAAATTAATTATTTGTTGATATAATTATAAGCAATTTTTTCTTTTTGATAAGATCTTTTTGTTTATTTTTGGAATGATGTAAACAAATATTAAAAAAAAGCAAATACATATAGAAACAATTACATTTTTTTTTTTTAGTTATAATTTCTTATAATAAATTTCTATTTATATGAGTTGTATGAAAGGTAATTTAAATGTGCAGTTATTCATGATTTATGGCAATGTATTTAAAATTTTCGGGACCTCTGGCAACGAAAACGAAATTTTACGTTGAGTAATTTCTAAAATTTGGTTTGATTTTATGCCAAAACCATCAACTGGAATAACAATCGTTCCGCCTTCTGAAGACAATGAGACACGAGTGTTGATTAAATTTAGAATCACTTTTACCCGCTTAATTTTTTAAAACTTTGAATCGATGCCACACAATTACATAACGCGTGTTTTATTATTCACGTGTTATAGAAAGTGTTATATATTGGATGATGCACCTGTCACCTGTCAGGTGTTCGAATGCTGGTAGTGATTGTATTTTTATATTTTGCATACTTGATCGATAATCATAAGTTCTGTATATATAATGATAGTATGTTTTTTGTCTGATACGTAATACTAACGGGTTAATATAGAAAAATAAAATAATCAATTTGAAAATGTATATAACTGAATAGTTAAGGCTGTTAGTTGTTGAAAGTTCATATTCTAATCACTTTTCATTTACGGAAATTTACAAAAGTGATTAGAAAATGTATATCACTAGTAGTTAATATTGTTATACAAACAAAGTTTAAAGTGTTTTAATTAATATTCAACATGTATAACGAAGTAGATGCCTTCAAAATAAATTATATGAAAATGTATATAATTGTGCTATTATTATTATTATTGTTGTTAAAAAAATATAGGTTAATCGAAAATGTAATACTAACAATATTTGTGCTGTTCCTCCCTTAATTCAACTATTATTTTTTTTATAAAAATCTATAATCATTCATCATATAAAGAAGCGTAGAAGCAAAGGCTAAAATATCACAGATTGATAGCCAATTGGTCTTCCAATGAAATATAAAAAATGTCAAAACAATGTATATCTATATTTTTCATCAAATAAATAAACATGTATGCACTAACTTCAATTATTGATTGCGTTGTAGTTTGCAGAAAAAAATATTAATGCATTTATGACTGAGGCCAAAAACTTTAAAACAAAATTCAGCGAGAATATCTATAATTGATTCTAGCAGGATGGTGTTACTTAACACACTGCATGTCGTTCGCAAAGTTGTGTTTTTAATAGTTGACCTTAAGTGGCAACTGATTTTTAATGTTTTAACCTTAAATACCTCAATTCCAGCTCCTATCAAAAACACTCGCGCATGATTTATAGGTTGGAGGGTGGGATAGAGGCCACCCACGCACCCTTCACATATATTGCTACTGACAGCACTGTAACTGTTTTAGTTTCCTAAAATAAAAACAGAAATTGTGTAGATGTTGTAATTGATTTTATAAACACTATTGTAGCTAAAGTTTCAATATATATGTAGGGTGGGTGGGTG
This sequence comes from Ontholestes murinus, assembly GCA_963969525.1. Lineage (NCBI taxonomy): Eukaryota > Metazoa > Arthropoda > Insecta > Coleoptera > Staphylinidae > Ontholestes > Ontholestes murinus. The sequence continues at coordinate 20,080,705 of OZ018391.1, read as the reverse complement.
GCCACTATCTTACCCACCAGTTTAAAATTACAAGGTAGTTTTTTCTGATGGAAAATATTTAAAAAAAGCAGAGTTTTGATGTTAAATCCAATATAAAATTGCTTGTAATCAAGTAGGAATTACCTAGTAGGGTGGGTGGGTTTTCGGGATTTTCTATAAATATGTATGGTGGTAACGGAAATAATGAATTTATTCCATTTGGCTTTTCCTCACTGTATATTGCTACTTATAGCACTGTAACTCTTTTAGTTTCCTAAAACAAAAACATAAATTGTGTGGATGTTGTTATTGATTATATAAACACTGTTGTAGCTTAATTTCCAATAAATATGTAGAATGGGTGGGTGTCCACTATACTACCCTCCAGTTTAAAATGACTAGCGACTATTTTCTGATAAATATATTTAAGTTTTCATGTTAAATATAGTAAAATACTGCTCCTAATAAAATTGGCAGTCACAAAAACTCTTGCGTATGATTTATAGGCTGGAGGGTGGATAGTGGCCACCCACCCACCCTACATAAATATTGCTACTTAAAACGCTGTAACTGTTTTAGTTTCCTAAAACGAAAGCAGAAATTGTGTGGATGTAATTGATTTTATAAACACTTTTGTAGTTTAAGTTTCAATAAATATGTAGGGTGGGTGGGTGGCCACTGTCCTAACCTTCAGTTTAAAATTATAAGCGAGTATTTTCTAATAAAAAATATAAAAAAAGTAGAGTTTTGATGTTAAATCCAATATAAAACTGCTTGTAATTAAGTATGAATTTACAAAAACACTCGCGTATGATTAATATGTTGGAGGGTGGAATAGAGGCCATGTTTTAACATTAAATACCTCAATTCCAGCTGCTATCAAAATTTAAACATTATAATGTTTTGTATATGAAAACAGATACTATTTATTACAAAATAATCTTTATTAATGGTTTATTTCTAAAAAATTATAACATACAAATATTATAATCAATTGTTAATATAAAATTATATATAGGGTGGATGGGTGGCCTCTATTCTACCCCCAACCTATAAAACAAATGCGAGGAATTACTAATTTGACTGTAAATTGTAATCAAATTGATTTACTGGCAATAAAAACATTGTATTATTTATTAGGTGCAAGGTTTTTAGAGAACCCTTGAGCGTGTTTTATTGATTGGAGGGTAGGATAGAGGACACCCACCCACCCTACATATACATATTAACTTCAGTACCTTATAGTGTTGCGATTCGCAGAAAAATAAATGATAAACTTATTAGTGTGACCAGAAACATTAAAACAATAACCACAGATAATATCCATGGTTTTAGCAGGATGGTGTTATATAGTACACAACATAACGGTCGCTCAATCACCTTCCAGGCCTCTTCAAGGCAATGATGTGTTTTAAAAGGTGGTTTTAAGTGACATGCGCTTTTACCCGATTTGTTCTCTTGCAATTTTATTTATAATAATAATAATAATAATTTATTGGTGCTCCTCACAGAAATTAGTGTTACACAAGTCAATAATTTATTTATTTATATCTGTGGTGTTCTTCCTTTTGAACTGCCATCAAAATTTGTACATTATATTATTTATTAATTAAATAAACAATTAATAATTATGAAAACACTATTTTTATTAACACAAAATTATTTTTGTTAATTATTTGATAATAAACCGAACATCAATCAGTAGTTAGTATAAAATGTATATGTAGGGTGGGTGGGTGGCCTCTATCCCACCCTACAATCAGTAAAACATATGCGAGGGTTTTACTGAATTAATAATAAATTGCAATAAAACTGGTTTACTTGTAATAAAAACAATGATTTAATTAGTAGGTGCCAGATATATTTATAGAACCCTTGTGCGTGTTATATGGATTAGATGGTAGAATAGAGGCCACCCACCTACCCTACGTATACATATCAACTTCAATTACTGATCATGTTGCAGAATGCAGAAAAATTAATAATGAGTAGTTTTTATTGATACAAACCTATTTTCATTCAATATTTATTTATAAATGGAATGGCAATCAGTAGTTTGTATAAAATGTATATGTAGGGTGGGTGGTTGCCCTTTGTCGCACCCTCCAATCAGTAAAACATACGCGAGGGTTTTACTGAATTAAAAAATAAATTGCAATTAAACTGATTTACTTGTAATAAAAACAATTATTTAATTAGTATGTGCCAGATATTTATAGAGAACCCTTGTGCGTGTTATATCGATTGGAGGGTGGAATAGAGGCCTCCCACCCACCCTACATATACATATTAACTGCAATCACTGATCGTGTTGCAGTTTGCACAAACAAATTCATGATGAAGACCTTTTTAAGACAAAGGTCCATCATCATTAAGTGGAATTAGCTTCATCCAATGTGTTCATTTGTGAATTGTTAATGTAATACCCAATTTCAGCTGCTATTAAAATTTCTATATTATAATACTTTATATAATATTAATAATGACAATTAATAGTATTTATTACAAAATATATTTCAGTTAATACAAAAGTATGTTTATTAATGGTTTATTTATAAACCGAACGGGAATAAGTAGTTAGTATTCAAAGTATATGTAGGGTGGGTGGGTAGCCTCTATTCCACCCTGCAATCAGTAAAACATAAGCGAGGGTTTTGCTAAATTAATAATAAATAGCAATAAAACTGATTTGCGTGTCATAAAACCAATGATTTATTAATTATGTGCAAGATATTTTTAGGGAACCCTTGCTCGTGTTGTATTGATTGGAGGGTGGGATAGAGGCCACCCACCCACCCTACATTTACATATTAACCCAAATTACTGATCGTATTGTAGTCTGCAGAAAAATCCACCATCATATACATATTAACTTCAATTAGAGATTGTGTTGCAGTTTGCAGAAAAAAATAATGATGGACTTTTTAGTGTGACTAAGAAGGGGTAACCACTAATTAGCAAGAGTATCTATGGTTCTAGCAGGATGGTGCTAGATCGCATAGTTAACCCTTTAAAGACGGAATTTTTATTTTATTTGTCGTTCATAAATAATCTAGATATTTTTAGGGCAAATGTGCGTTTTGAAAAGGTGGCTTTAAGTGGCATTAGCTTTAACCGATTTGTTCCTTTGTGATGTTTTAACCTAACCTCTAAGTTTAGCCGTTATTAAAATTTCTGCAATTCTATTTTTTTAATAATATTACTTAATAATAAATTGCTATAAAACTGATTTGCGTATGATAAAAATAATGAGTTATTTATTAGGTGCAAGATATATTTAGGCAACCCTTGCTCGTGTTATTTTGATTGGAGGGTGGGATAGAGGCCACCCACCCACCCTACATATACATACTAACTTCAATTACGTTCGTGTTGTAGTTTGCAGAAAAATTAATAGTGAACTTATTAGTGCCAACAAAAATGATAAACCAATAAATCGGTAATAATATCCAGGGTTCTAACAAGATGGTGTTACATCGTATATTACATAATGATCATTCAATAATCTTCCAGCCCTTTTCAAGGCGATGTTGAATAAGGGGTAGCTTTGAGTGGTATGCGATTTTGTCCGAGGTGTTCTCTTATTATTCTTTGACTGCTATCAAAATGTATACATTGTAAGTAAATAAATACTCCTAATAAATAATTATTAGTTATGATAAGAGACACTATTTATTGCAAAATCTGTTTTTATTTAATATTAATTTATAAACCGAACTGCAATCAGTGGTTAGTATAAAATGTATATGTAGGGTGGGTGGGTGGCCTCTGTCGCACCTTCCAATCAGTAAAACATAACCAAGGGTTATACTGAGTTAAATAATAAATTGCAATAAAACTGATTTTCTTGTTATAATAACTATGATTTAATTAGTAGGTGTAAAATATTTTTAGAGAATCCTTGTGCGTGTTATATTGATTGGAGGGTGGGATAGAGGCCACCCACCCACCCTACATATACATATTAATTTCAATTACTGATCGTGTTGCAGAGTGCTGAAAAAGTATTAGTGAACTTATAAGTGTCTCCAATAACGATAAAACCAATAAATCAGGGATATTATCTAAAGTTCTAACAGGATGGTGCTAAATCGTATATTACATAATGATCATTCAATCATCAGCCCTTTTCAATGCGATGCTGAAGAAATAAGGGATAGCTTTAAATGGTACTTTAAATGGTATCCGTTTTTATTGATACAAACCTATTTTTAATAAATATTTATTTATAAGCCGAACGGCAATCAGTAGTTTATATATATATATATGTATATGTAGGGTGGGTGGGTGGCCTCTATCCTACCCTCCAATCAGTAAAACATACGCGAGGGTTTTACTGAATTAAATAATAAATTGCAATAAAACTGATTTACTTGTAATGAAAATAATGATGCACTTGAGAACACAAATGAAGTAATAATATTGGGAGATATGAATGCAAGAAAGATTCGCACCAGTAATCGGGAAAAATGGAGAAGAAACAATGAACATAAACGGGAAGAAACTTAATTTGGTTGATTGAGTTACTTGAAGATAATAATAACTTTGATTAAAACACTTAAATAAATATTTCTAAAATATTGAAGAAAGGTTTTAAGTGTTTTAATGAAAGGGAAGAAACTTATTGAATTCTGCATGGAAAATAATCTCATAATCACAAATACAATATTTAAACATAAGAAAATCCATAAATATACCAGGATACAGAACAATAGAAATTAAAAATTCGATAATAGACTTTATAATAGTCTCAAAAATCTGAGCAACAGAATAATAGACTCAAGGGTAAGAAGACGTTATGCGATAAGAAGTGATCACCATATGGTGATCTCAGAGATTCAAATAAAAAAACAAAATAAAAGTAAGAAGAAGGCAGAGAAAGGCAAATATAAAATCAAAGCACGCAGATTAAGAGAAGAGGAAACCTAAAAGAAATATGAGAACTGGATGGAAAAAGGTTACGACAGTACGATGAAAACATAAAGGTCTATAATACTGAAGAAATATGGAATATATTGAAAATAAACATAATAGGAGCAAGAATCGTACGTGGAACTACAAGGGTAAGACAGGAGCATAGAAGATCTGATTGGTGGATAGAAGAGATAAAGCAGGAAGTAAGAAAGAAGAGAAAAGCTTTGAAAGAATACCTACAAGAGGAAACAAAGAAAAGCTATTCAAATTACAAAAATAGAAAAAACGCAAATAAAAATATAATAGAGACAAAGATGACATCTTGGGAAAAATTTGGACAAAAAATGGAAAATAACTACAGAAAAAACCAAAAGCTATTTTACAGGGTAATAAGTAAAGAGAAAAATAAAAATAAGGAAGAAATAAACTGGATAAAAGATAAGAAGAAACAAATACTAAAAGTTAGTGAGGAAATAATGGAAAGTTGGAAAGAATATTTCGAGAATTATTAAATAGAAATAAAAGTGAAAGCGAGCAGTAAGAAGAACCGGAGACAATAACGTTGGAAGGGGAGAAAATATCTGAAGAGGAAATACAGAATGCAATAAAGAAAATGAAACTTGGAAAAGCACCAGGACATGATGTAATTCCAACAGAGATGATTAAATATATGAGAGAAAGAGGAAAGAAGATTTAATTAGAATTAATGAATAAGGTAATTGAAGAAAAAAAAATACTAAAAGATTGGAAAAATGTTATAGTCATACCTACACATGAAAAAGGAGACAGTAAAGTGTGTGAAAATTATAGAGGAATATCTCTACTGAGCATACCAGGAAAATATACGAATCTATAATGACGAAGGTGTTAAAATATGAAGACCAAAAATCATCAGATGATACACAGAATGGATTCAGAGCCGAATGAAATACAACAGATGCAGGTTTCATAATAAAACAAATGATAGAAAGGTCAATAGAGTCAGATTAAATATAAAACTGATTCACTTAAAATAAAAACAATGATTTATTTATTACTTACTTACTTAGATTACTGTATAATTGTATTTAATTAATTATTTATTACCTGAATGTTATTTTTTAGAGAAGCCTTGCGCGTGTTCTATTGATTGGAGAGTGGGATAGAGGCCACCCACCCACCCTACGTATGCATATTAACTTTAATTACTAATCGTGTTGCGGTTTGCAGAAAAAATAATGATGAACTTATGAGTTTGACCAAAAACGTTATATATAACAATATTCAGTGAGAACATTTATAATTCATCACACACTATGTATCGTTCATGTATCATCCAGACCTTTTTAAGGTAAAGGTGTGTCTTTAAGAGGCGACCTTAAGTGGCATCCGCCTTCGCCCGATTTATTCCCTTTTGATGAAACTAGTTTTTAATAATCTATATGTGATCCCATTATTAGTAACAAGTAGTTGTACTAGTAGTGTTTGTACATAAGCTTGTTACTTCACTCTCTTTTTTTATTAGATAAGATAATTGCAATATCAATTTTTAAATTCATAATTTTTAATCACCTTTGCATAATAAAATAAATATTGTAATTATAAATATACGCACCGGCATCACACCGGAGGTGACTCTGGTTATAAACGCGCGATTGAAAATGGGCCAACGGATATTTGTCGAGCCACCCTCGAAATTCTTGGTTCTAATTTTGGACAAAGGATTCCATGCCTCAGCACATGATAATGTGCACTAGGTGCATTGTATTTCGAGACGAATGAACTATGAATAAAGCGGCATTGGGATTGTAACGAACGATTTGGCGGAAGGCAAAACACATAAATATGCATGATTAAAATCTTCAAAATTAAAAAAAAAAAATATTAAACCTAACCTAAATTTTGGCAGTGCTACTGTTTTCCTGGTGTCACGTCTTGTGAATGAGTGTAGTTATAAAAAGTGCAATGATGCGTTGACATAGGGTTTACATACTAATAGGACTACCTTAATTATCAAAACTGCATAGGCGGTGACTAATTGTTTGAAAAATAAGGACTCTCTTGGTCCAAAGCGAAAAGGATGTACGGCGAGTTATAGGCGATAACGATATACAGTAAACCAAATTCAAACTTACAACCGAATTACTTCCCAACTATTGTGGAAGTAGTCAGTAATTCGTCGTAGCTTACGAGAAGTCCACAAGCCACCTCCGCCATAATATCAGGCAGGTGAGAGTTGGTCAACTTAGGGTGAAGATTCTCTTCGTCCTTAAGGCTTAGGACGGGGCGCTTAGGGAAGGACAGCTGTACTTTTCAGGATCGTCCTCAGTGTTTCTGTTTCCAGAAGAAGGCAACATAGTTCCCGAAATATCGATAAAGAATAAAGAGTATTAAGTGAATATCCAATAAACAGTTTATTGGGTAATCGGTCAATAAGCGAGATTATTCACCTAATAGTCTTTATTCTTTACCAATATGTTTCCTTCTTCAGGGCGCTACAAGGTATTATAATTATATTTACAATAATTAAAACTTACAGAAACTAAGCTATTGAAGTCCTATCTTTGAAATGTGGACATTTAGAAGTGAGGCAAATCATTTTATACTATAGTCAACTGATTTAAGATTTTAAGTTTTAAAGGAAGGAAACGAATTGACAAATGTGTTATTGATTTGAAACTAGGCATGGTAAATGAAGAAGATATGTGTAAATATCACTCAAGCCTTTTATATCTGTTTTCACATGCATGGCATCAGATTCCTGGTTAATATAGCACAAGTCTATTTTTTGGTGCCTTTCTGTGTCCAGAACCTCAACTGCACTATTATTGATCACATGTTTTGTGGTTTGTGGATGGGAGGCCAGTGCACAGCTCCCTTTTTTATGTTAGTATCACTTTTATGTTGCGTTATTCTGGAGCATAGTGTTTATATGTATGTATTGTAATTATAATTTATTTATATTTATTTACCTCTCCCTATAACAACCAAAGCCATAGGAGCCCTTCTTTCCTGATACAGGCCTACTTCTGCTTACTACCACCATTATGCTCCGTTCCGACCCCATTCCATCAACCTCTCACGCCAACTCCTATCTCTGCCCCCAAGAAAGTTAATGATACCCCTACATTCGACGCCATCAGTTTCTTATTGTACTCATGCTGGGAGAATCTGTAATATTTGACTGAAACTGCAGGAAACACAACCTGGAAAATATGATGGAGGCCTTATATCGAAAGCCCAATACCAAACCTAAGTCAAATGGTGATGTGGCCATCATAGTACTTTCCCTATATTTTACAATTACTTGTTATATGGATTTCATTTAACTCATATAGTTTATTAGTCATTGGAAAAAAATTTCAAAATGATTAATTTTTAATTTTTTTATGAACTTTATGAAAAACATGCTTTAATAAAATTTGTTCAGTTTTTCATTCTCTTTAACTTTTGTTAACTTATGTCTTATTTTTCATAATTACTTAAATTTCAAAATTTGTTTGAATAAATCTATTAAATGAATGTTATATTTATTTTCGTTTTGCAACTTTCAATTAAAACCCTTACTTATGTTTTACTGATTGGAGGGTAGGTTAGAGGCCACCCACCCACCCTACATATGCAAATTAACAATTTATACTGATCGCCTCGCGGTTTGCAATAACTTTAATTACAAAATTTGAAAAGTTATTTGAAAAGTATTATTACTGAAAAGAAAACATTACAATTTAGAGGAGGTATTCGGGAATATTAAAAAAAGTAAAGCTAAAAGCTAAACATTTCTAAAAAAACATTTTGAATTTTAATTTAAGTATTACTAATAAACTTTTTTAGAAATTTATTGTATTTTGGAAATTTTTACAAAATTCCCATAAGATACTTCAGAAAATGGTGATAAATTATCTAACAAGGAAAGAAACATTGCTTACAAATTCTAGAAATCCTCAAAACAATCATTGAAGATTGTTGAATGACTAAAAAAAAATTTAAAAAAAAATCCACAATATTTTGGGAATTCAAAAGGAAAACGAAAAATCTCTTACAATTTAGAAGAGATTTAAGAATTATGTAGAATTCAATAGAAAAATTAGAATTAAATAAAACACTTTTAACTTTGTTTTACAGAAATAGTTATTTATTAACTGTGACTATAGTTTTGATCATAAACTGATCATTATCAAACATAAAGTACTTAAAATTATTTACAAGCGTTATTTATATACCTTCGAAAAGAGGAGAATACACAATAGAGTTTTTATGTTTCAATCTGAAAGCTCGTTCGTGTTCTTTAAGTCGTGTTTCAAAATTGCGACCAGACTGACCAATGTATATTCCTTTACATGATTCGCTATAGTCACAGTTAATAAATAACTATTGTGGTAAAACAATGTTAAAAGTGTTTTATTTAATTTTAATCAAAATGTACCACCACTTGGTACAAACGCCGACAAAATTCAAGAATTAGAAAAATTAGTTTTTTTTCAAAAAAGAAAAATGTATATAATCTAGAAATTTGAAAGAAATACTCGTATTCTACAAATAAAAACAAGCCACTGAAATCAAAACCATCAGAATAATTATACACGAAAAAAACATGCCATGGGCTTCAGATTAGAAGAGTAAGATGTAAAAGAGAATGATGTGTCAACTTTTTTAGAATTCTAGAAAAACAGTTCTTACAAAATAAGAAAAATTCTTACAGAATCGGTAGATAAATGCAGGAAAAAATACCAAAAATTAGAGGAAAAAATTAAAAATCTCTGATAAAAAAGTATTTAAAAAGGATCCCGAAAATTTTTGATAAGTTAATTTTAAAAATAGTGATAACTTCTGTTATAATTTAAAGAATTTTTTTTTTTTTGATAATTCTATAAATCCTAAAGAAAAGTTAAAGATTTATTCTAGGAATTGGAAAGATTTAGAAGAGACATTCTGGAAAATTTAGAAATTTACACAAATATAAAGCTAAACATTATAAAACGATTATAAAATTCTCTATTTCTTATATTACAGAAAACAAATTAGAACAATTTAACAAAATTCTTGCAATTTAAAAGAAAAATTCTTATAAGTTAATAAAAAATAGTAAAAAATTATTAAAAAATGATGCTGAGAAGCTCTAGAGATCTAGAAGCAAAATTAGTGTAGGATTGTTGAATTTTTGGAAAGTCTAACAAAAATTCTAAAAATAAAATTTAGACAAGAAATATTTCAAAACTTCAAATAACATAATAGCAAAAATTATTTAAAATATTAATAACATAGAAAAATTCTGTAAGTAGAGAATTCTTAAGAGAAATATTAACATGCAAAATTCTAAAATTCCCGAAAAAAATGCATTCTTGAAAAATGCAGATGACATAAAGCAAGAAATATATAAAATTCTCGAGAAATAACAGAAAATTTTAGAACACTTAAAAACATTTCTAGAAATCTAAAAAAAAATTGTAAAAAACTTGTGATGAATTCTCATTAAATTAAAGAAAAATGGTTGCAAAATTTTGCATTGTTGAAAAATTTTGATGAAATAAAGCACAAAATGTATAAAGTTCTTTACAAATTACTGAAAAAATCCTGAAACTAGAAAAAATGAAGAAGTGGTGATAAATAAAAAATAGAAGAAAGTTCTAAAAATCAGAAAGATACATTTCTGGAAAATTCTAGAAATCCTAACTAAATTTGGAGTAAATTCTAAAGTATTTGAGAATTTCTGGAAAGAAAATCTTGTAATTTGCGAAATACATTCCTGAGATTTCAAATTCAAATTTATTAACGGATTTACCAATACAGCAATAATATAGATAAAATGGGAGCTATACAATATAAATTTAAAAATAATACGTATACATATATTAAACATAATAAAAACTAGTTAAGATTTAAAATACTATTACTACACAAGATTTTGTTACACTGCTTCTTAAAACTATCGAGCGAAACGATTTGGATAATATAAAGCAAAATGTGTTAAAATACTTTAGATTTGACATTGGTGCAAAATATATCTTAAGAAATGGCAGATATTTCTCGAAAAATGGAAGTAATTTTTTCTAAAAAAGTATCACAATTTATAAAAGACATTGCTAAAAACTAAGCAAGAATTGTTATTATTTTTTTTCGAAAACTAAAAGAAAATATTATAGAAGAAGAAAATTGTGTGTAAATTAATAAAAATTATATGTGTATGATACGTGAAAATGTCCTCTATCCCACCCTCCAATGAGTAAAACATAAGTGAGGGTTTTAATTAAAAGATGTAAAATATAAATAAATACAAAATAATTGCAATTTTTAGAGATTTATTCATCCAAATTTTTCACTAATTTGGATGATGTTTTACCGATTGGAGGGTAGGATAGAGGCCACCCACCCACCCTACATATAAATTTTAATTACTGATCGTTTCGCCGTTTGGAGTAAAATTAATTACAAAATTTTTTGAATCAAAAATAAATTCAAAAAGTGGACAGACTTTAAATCTAAATAAGATAAGATTAACTATAGAAAGCCATTTATATTTAAATTAAAAACTTGATTTCGTTTCATTTTTTATTGCATAAAGGGTTTGACAGTTTTTAGCAGCAAAGTCATCAACGATTAACAATTACAGTTTCACGCATATGTAGGGTGGGTGGGCGGCTTCTATCACACCCTCCAGTCAGTAAAACATAATCGAAGGTTTTAGTTAGAAGTTATAAAATGTAAACAAGCATAAAAGAATGGTGATATGGCCATCATAATAATTTCCTTACATTTCTCTCGAAAAGTATGAAGTTTGAAAACGCTATTCTTAATTATTGGTTCACTTTTGAATTCTCTGTTATTATTTGTAATATAAATTTCATTTAACTCTAATAGTTTATTAAAAAATGTCAAAATTTTCAATTTTTATTTTTATTTTCTCGAAGTTAAGAATTTTATGAAAAACATGTTTTAAGAAAACTTGTTTTCTCATTCCCTTTAACTTTTGTCCGAAACATTTTGTAATATTATTCATATTTAAAAAAATAATCGTAAAAAACAAAAAACATCCACTTCCGGTTTTTGAATGTTCACCAAAAGCTTTTCAGTTCCAGCTTTTAACGATAAAATCTTAAGTTTAAAGTTTTATCTCAATCGGATCATTCGATTTTGAGATACAGCGCCCACAGACATTTTCATCCACGAAAACAATATTTCCCCTATATATACTATATAGGGAAAGTAATAATAAGAGTCCTCATAACCATCTTCGGCATATTGTTATTTATGCCGAAGGAAGGACGAGAAGGAGAAAACCGTGCAGAATTAGATAATAAAATTACTGAAGATCAAGATTTCAGGTGCTAGAGGTCTACCCATCAACTAATAAAGTGGTTAAACATTATACGGTTATCTTCTCGGTTCCTTCTCCTACTGATCACACTTCTATAACCAAAAATATTCCCCAGAAACACGACTTGTACCAACCGATTACAATTGAGGAGATTAGTGGAGCTCTCAACAATATCAAAATTCAAGCCCGAAGGCGTAAACAATAATGATCTGAGGCGTATTCCTTCCATCATACTGGCAATACTGTTCAACGGAATGGTCATGCATGCCTACATTCTCACAAAACTAGGGTACAATAAAACTATCATCATCCCTAAAGGAGAAAACAATCTAGAAAAGGTCGAGAACTGCAGACCCACCACAATCTCTTCTGCTGTTAAACTATTGTTACAGCACGAAGAAATTGAATTAAACTGAATTGATATTCACCAGCTCTTCATAGATTTTAAAAAGGCTTATGACAGTATAGATAGCAACAAGCTGTACTCTATCCTACTCGATGTCAATTTACTCTTTAAAATAGTGAGACTAGTTAAAACCTCAATGCTAAATTTTAACCTGGTACTCGAATACGTAATGAGAATGTGACAAGCCCGTCCAAATAGTGGCCTATGCGGATGATCTAAACATTCTGAGCAGAAGAAAGAAAGCTTACGTAAAAATCCAAGCGGGGTCAGGAGATATTGGATTGAAAATCAACAAATGTAAAATAAAATTCATGCACCAAAAGTAAAGAACAAAGACTCGAAGAAAACATAGTATCTGGAAACTACAGCTTCGAGAAAAAACTACAAAAAAGGCCAGTGGGCTGGCAGAAAGGAAGGCCCCGCAAATACAAACCTCCTGAGTCAGGTTCTGAATCCGACAAAAATCAATATGATCCCGGGGCAGAATCAAATAGAAAAGTGTCTATTTAATGTGTGTGTCTATTCAATGTAAATATTATTTGTCTGTACCTAATGTATGATCTTCGTCTTTGTCTTCGTTTATATCATTTTATTGTTATCAAAAGAGCTGGAACAAATGGTTGCATAACGCATTACGGAGAGCTGAAGATCATCCTTCAGAGATATAAACCCTTTTGCATTTGTCTCCAAGAGACTCACTTTCACCCCCACGAAACGTTTACTCTTCGAGGATATAATATACTCAGAAATGATGTTATACCACATCATCGTGCTAGGGGTGGAGTGGCCATAGCCTTGAAAGAGGGGACAAATTTCAGAGAGCTTGCAATTAGGACTGATCTTCAAGCAATAGCATGTACAATAACATCTCCAATTCCCATGACAATATGCAACCTATACCTCCCAGATAGAAACTGGGAGGTAAACGAAATTATCGACATTATATTGCAGTTACCAAGACCATATTTATTCCTGGGTGACTTTACAGCTTCGAGAAAGTTTGGCGTGTCATCTCTCTAGGCTCCAACGTTAGTGACCAAAATGATTAAACCATGGAGATAGAAGTACGAATAACAGGAGGCAACCGAGCCTCGCCTCTGATAAACAAAATCTGGGCAAAACGACTTAGCATCCTCGAACTGCATGAATCGCAAAATGGATTCGTTTCAGAAGACGGAACGCTTATTAACTGCTCAATCCTGAACGACATAATTAGACAACATAGGAGATGATGCCACCTTTACACAATCGTCTCCCTTGATCTAGGGAAGCTTTTGACAGCGTGTCACATGATTCAATTATTCAGTCTATTGCAGTTTGGAGTTGATTACCGAGTTATTAAATACATCAATGCTAGCCATAAAGACCTAAGTATGATCATAGAAGTAGGCAGTGAAGAGAAACTCCATCTTAATTCCACGAGGAGTGTAATCTTGTATCACCTATACTTTTCAACTTAATCATGCAGCCTTAATCAATCTAACGGCTTGGTTCTCCATGAAGGAAAAAAGATCGTAGCGCTCGCATATGCGGACGACTTAATCATACTTGGGCCTAGTAGACATGAAGTTGACTGCACCTTGAAACAGTGTACAATATTTTTCAAAAGGAAAGGTCTCACAATAAATGTATCTAAAAGCCACTGTGTGGGGACGCGGAAGGTGCCAGGCAAAGAACAACTTTATGGGATTTCAAAACCCTTAATCAATATCGGTGAAACTTCAATCCACAAGTAGGATGTGATGACATCAAATATCTGAGCCAAAAACTATCGATGAACGGAATTGGCAAGTCCGATATAAACATCTTATACCAACATTTAGCTAGGATCAGAACAGCCAAACTTAAACTCGCACAAAAGCTCACACTTCTCAAATATCATCTAATACCTCGATGGATTAATATCCTACAAAACCCAGGGGTGGATCGTACAATGCTTAATAAAACAGACAGATCTATAAGACGTAGCGTACGAAAAATATGTCATCTACTGAGCACATGTTGCTCAGCACTGATCCATGCTACTACTAAAGACGGCGGAATGTGAATTTTCCAATTCTTCGTAACATTGAGGGAAACCCGAGAATTATCTATAATGCCATATCTTCAAGCGAACTGAATGGCTGCGCAATAAGCCTAGTAAATTTTACCCGAAGCACAATATTCCCAAAACCATCGATTCGGCACACAAACAAGCCGACAGCTTACAAAAATCGTGGTCTGGAAATGGTCTGAGGCGCGCTAACTGAAGGTTCGAAATGGATTGATAATTCTTCTACAAACTGGTCCAATAATTTCTTCAGCAAAGCAGGGGTAACCTGTTGCCAACAAAGGGTCACCCTGCCAACAGAAGCACAAATAGATGGTGCAGATTCGGGTGTGGGAAGATAGAATCACTATCACATGTTCTACAAGGTGGCAACAAGAGTCATTTTCAGAGGATCAAGCGACATGATAGGATTGTCCATCTATTCAAAACAGCGTGCACAAAGTTTGGTTGGAATGTTAAGCAGGAAGAAAGACTAAGACACTAAAAATTCCCGACCTAATTCTATTAAAGGGTTAATTGACTATTATCACAGACAAATGCATCAATTTGGAGGGACCTAGAACGCTTCAAACTAGCTATATCAATAAACAAGCAATTTACGATAAAACGCCAACCCGGGGCGCTGCGGCAGGATTATTTCCCAACACCGATGTTCAGGTCCTCCCCATTTTCCTTAAAAATTAACAACTTTCATGTTAGCATAGCGCATTCTTGACTTAACCCAATAAATTATATAATAACGCTGACATACATTAATAAAGAATACATTGACTCAGCATAGTCCCGAGCTACCATAATACAAAATATATACCAGCTTCATTTGTTTCAACTATCAATTTTCGTCTGAATAATATTGATTTAGCGTTATCCTGACTTATCTCAACAAAACGCAAGTTTTACGGCAGGCTAATATACAATTTATTGTGGTACGTTAAGAGTATGCTAGGTGAACACAAAAATTGGCAAAATCGTAGTCGAAAAAGGTGCTAGCAATTAATCCTAACTAAAACAAGTAAACATATTCAGAAAAGTAGTTCAAAAAAATCAATAAAAATTAAAATTATGTTAGAAAACATAATGATTAATCTTGAAATTTTAATTATTACTGTAGAACCTTTAAAAGTGAACAGGAAAATAAAATGTTGATATTTGTGAACTAATTAACAGAAAACCTTATCAAAAATTCTAGTAGAAAAGGGGGGGAGCTTAGTAATTTAGATATTAGACAAGTTATTACTACTTTTCTTTTACGAAATATGAGAATATACTGCGATCATTTATTTTATTTTTTGAAACATCAAAGGAAATATTATTTTTAAAAACTATTTACTACCTGAAGGGTGAGTAATTTATTTTACAGAAAAATAAATCAGTGGATATGTAGGGTAGGTGTGTGGCCTCTAATAAACCCTCCAACTATTAATAATTTACTCGAAGGTTTATAAAAAAAAAATTAATTTACAAACAAGTTCTTCAGAACATTTGTTGTAATTAATTATTAAATCAGCAAAACTGTTGCAATTAAATTGCCTCAATGATAAATCTGTGATAATCTACTAATTAATTTGATTATTCTTTCCTAGTTATAATTTAATTCTGGATGAAAGAGTTTGTACATGAAGAATATGTTTTATTTGCAACATCGTATTATTTGTAAACACACTTTATAACTCATCCCCATTCCTTTTTCTTTGTGTTCACCAGAGAGCTAATTTCAAGCCCACTTGAAACCACTAAGGATTTTTACAGTACCTATCAAGACAATACAGATTATCTTGATTAAAAGGTTTTGCAAAAGATGTAGAGGTCGTTCAGTCTTGAATATTATTTATATTTTAGAGTAACCGACTATATTAAGTAAATAAACAAAAGAAATATTACTTCATTACCATTACTACTTACTGAGTATTAAAACATTTATAATGGTCACTTTGTGTCCAAAATATATATCTGTGAATTTAAATAAAATTGTGAAGAAAGGTTTTTAGTGCTTTTTAATTAATTACTTCATGTATTCCTTTAAGAAAAAAATGTTTCCTTTGTATCAATAAATAATATTTGGACGTGGTTTTCAATCTGAAAAAAAATAAACAGATGTAAAGACCATCAGTTTTAAAACACTTGTATTTACATTCATTTGAAAACCGTGAAAGTATACATTCTGAATTAGTACGGAAACAACATAAATAGACCTCCTAATTTATATAAATATATATAGATTGTACAAACACGCCGGTTTGTTCCGACTTTAGAAATTCTAAAACCGCATCCGATTGAAGTGAAGCCTTTAATATCATTCGATCTCATGACACCGAATGCGAATCGTGTCATTGGTGCAAGTAAGACGGGTTACTGCGAGCAATTAGTGACTTGGACTGTTGGCTCTGGATGTGCGGAGATCTAAATTTGTCTAAACAGCCATCAGTCAGCCTTTAACCGTTCCATGTACAATACTTAAATAGAGTTGCATTAGATTTAAATCGGGTAAGTCGATACGTTTGCTTTTTCAAATTGTAATTTATTCGAGTAAAACAAAAGTGTTTATAATCGTGTGCGTTCCGCACATGCGTCGATCGAGAAGTTCATTGTTATGTAATGGTGTGTATCGTTCGAGGAAAATATTATTTTTTTTCTAGTTCCTGAAAAATTATGGCGCGTGATTTGTGTTCAGTAAATAAATCGATTGTTTATTATTTTCTGCAGTAAACTCAATTTTGTGGCGAGTAGTTTATAAACATGTGAAATTTTATTGTCATTTGTGGTTTTTAGTACTTATTTATTATCCATTTTTTTTAAATCAATCAAAACGATTTATTTTTATATTTAAAAATTAAATTAGTTGTCCTTTTTAACTAGTCTTCGATTACGTGATTGTTTGCAATTGTATTGTGTGTAGGTGAGTTTTTTTCTTTAAACCACCGCCCCCAGCACACTAAAATGCCAAGAATATTTTTAATTTTTGAAGAGTGAAGTGATAATAGTGTAATATTTTAATTAATGTAACTCCAACAAGCTTGAATTATTCGTAAGTAAATATAAAATATTAATATCTACATTATTGTCAGGAATTCTATAAATTAATTCAAGTAAATTACTTTAAAATTATAAATTGGAAATTTAAAATATGTTTTTGTAATAATTTAAAACTATGTAGATTACAATATAGTGTCTATATTAATTAATAAACTTAATGGTATTGTTACTACCATTTTTAATAAACTTTAATTAGTATGTTATTCTAAATATAATCTTTGAACTGTACATAATTAAATAAATGAAATAAGTGAAATTGTCAGAATTTTAAATTAAATAGTTTAATTAAATTAATACGCAAATTATTATGATATTGTTTTTATATATAAACGCATACATTTATCTCCCGAAATAATTTTTAAATATATTTTTTTAAGTAGTGAGTGCATTAATTACTTCTAAAGTGATGATGATCATCACAACGTAGTAATCCATAATATAGGTATTAAATAAAATATTTACTATATTTATTGTTACAATTATAATTGTGGTAAAAAACATTGTAAATTCTTTATTTATTGCCTACTTTTAAAGTGTTTAATTAGATGTAATTTACGATCCACCAAATTAGTACTTCGCCGAAATTGGATAATTATAATTACTACTTTGGCGACATTAATTTTTGGTAGTAATTGTAATTATTAGGCTCCATCAAACCGGCCGTTTCCTGAGCTATAATACTTTTTTTATGTTTACAAATAACTGAAGCTACTAATTGTGGTTTGAGAATAGGTATCTCTCGGATAGAATGTGTTTTAGCGGATGACACTCTATGTAAAGAGATGTGCCCCAGGGATCAATTATTGGGCGCCTTTTATATTTAATTGATATTAATGATTAACCGAATTCAATTAAAAATTGTAGGTTGGTTCCGATTTTAACATGTAGAATCATTTACATATTTAAAACAATAAAGTCAAGCTTAATTTAAGGTGCATGCCTAAACAATTGGATAAGCTAAGTAGGCTACATGTTCGAAATATTTTACGTATTTCTTTTGAATATCGAAAAAGAAAAAAAAATATAAGATTACTTTATGTTTAAGGCATGAAATCTTCCAAACTTTAATTAAAAAAATAAATGAAAATAACATTGTCAGTATCAATTATCAATTATCAATTATCAATTGTAACTGTTTATTCTCAGTTGCCATTTTAACTGTCAGCCATCAATGGATTACTCTGCTTTTTAACTGTCATCTGTCACCTAACTCTTAAAACTTAATTGTCAATTGTTCACTGCACTTGTCAACCATCAACTGCCAACTGTAACTGACGACTATTAACTGTCAACGGTCATTGTGATTTACTGCCATTTATCATTGTTAAATATCATCGTTATCTGTCACTGTTACTTAAAACTGTCAATTGTTTACTTTGCTTGTTAACTATCAACTGGCAACTGTCACTTTTAACTGACAAATCGAAAATTTCCTGAGATTATCTGCTGCTTTAGAAAAGGCTGTACACTAATGATCTGACTATCCTATTACTTTGCTTTTAGTAACTTGAAAGAATACATTCTAAAATATTTAAAATGATTATAACTTTTTTTAAACTTCAATTACTATATTTTATTATTCCCTTAATTACAAAAAACGCTTGTGTTTCTTTCTTTGTTAATCGTTAAAAAAATTGTAATAATAAAATAGTTTTAAGTTTGTTTTAATGTTTAACTTAAATTGTATTGCATTTTGTAAAAGTGTGCACTCATCAACCATCAATTTCCTTTTCATAATTGTTAACTCTCTACTATCAATTGTTTACTCAGCTTGTTAACTATCAACTGAATATTGATACTTTCATTATTTAATTGTCAATTGTTCACTATACTTGTCAACTATCAACTGCCAACTGTAACTGTCGACTCAACTCTCAACTGTCAATTGTCACTGTTAACTGTCACTGTTAACTGTTACTGTTAACTGTCACTGTCAACTGTCACTGCCAACTGACACTGTCAACTGGCACTGTTAGTTGTCACTCTCAACTGTCACTGCCAGCTGTCAAATGCCTATGTCACTGTCAATTGTAACTTTCAAATGCCACTGTCAACTGTCACTGTTATTTGTCACTGTCAACTGTCACTCAACTGTCACTGTCAACTGTTACTGTCAACTGTCCCTATCAATTGTCACTGTCAACTGTCACTTTCAAATATCACTGTCACTGTCACTGTCAACTGTCACTTTCAATTGTCACTGTCAACTGTCACCGTCATCTGCAACTTTCAACTATCAGCTATCAATTGTTCAATGTGCTTGTTAATTATCAACTGCCAGCTGTCACTTTTAACTACGAATTTGCAGTTTTTCGTTGTGCTTGTCCACTGTCAATTACCAATTGTATCTGTTAACTCTCAACTATTGCCGCTAACTGCCATTTTTAACTATCAGCTGTCAATTATTTACTCTGATTTTAAACTGTCAACTGACTTTTTTAACTTTTAATTGTCAATTGTTCAATGCACATGTCAACACAGCTGTTACTATCAGCTATAATTATCAATTATCACTGTCAACTATCACTGTAAATTAACACTGTAAACTGTCAGGCTATGGACTAATGATCTGTCTATCCGGTTACTTTATTTTCTGCTTTTGGTAACTTACAAGAATAAATCCTAAAATGTCTAAAATGATTATAACTTTTTAAAATTACTATATATATTTTATTATTCATTAATTTAAAAAAAGTAGCAATTGTTTACTCAGCTTGTTGTAACTGGCTACTGAAAATTGACACTGTCATGTTTTAATTGCCAATTGTTCACTATTATTGTCAAATAAGAGCTCCCAACTGTAAATGTCGACTCTCAACTGTCACTGTCAACTGCTACGTCAACTGTCACTGCTAATTATCACTGCCAACTGTTACTGTCAACTGTCACCGTCATCTATCAATGTCACTTTCAACTGTCAACTATCAATTGTTCAAAGTGCTTGTTAACTATCAACTGCTAACTCTCACTTTCAACTGCGAATTTGCAATTGTTTGTTGTGCTTCTTACTATCAATTAAAAGTTTTAACTGTTCACTCTCAACTGTTGCTACTATTTTTAACTATCAATGTCAATTCTTTACTCTGCTTTTTAACTGTCAACTGACTTTTTCAACTTTTAATTGTCAATTGTTCACTGCATTTGTCAACTGTTACTGTCAGTTATCATTATCAATTATCTCTGTCAACTGTCACTCCAATTGTCACCTGAAACTGTCAGGCCAAAACTGACAAATGATCTGACTACTCGGTTACTTAATTTTTTTTTTTGCTTTTGGTAACTTAAAAGAATAACATTTTTACTATGATTATTACTTTTTTAAGTTACTATATTTTGTTATTCATTTAATTACAAAACAGTTTGTTTTTTGTCACTGTCAACTGTAACTCAACTGTCACTGTCACTGTCAACTGTCAACTGTCACTGTCACTGTCAACTGTCACTATTAATTGTCACTATCAACTGTCACTTTTAAATGTCACTGTCAACTGTCACTTTCAATTGTCACTGTCAACTGTCACTGTCAACTGTCACCGTCATCTGCCTCTGTAACTTTCAACTATCAGCTATCAATTGTTCAATGTGCTTGTTAATTATCAACTGCCAACTGTCACTTTTAACTACGAATTTGCAGTTTTTCGTTATGCTTGTCCACTGTCAATTACCAATTGTATCTGTTAACTCTCAACTATTGCCGCTAACTGTCATTTTTACCTATCAGCTGTCAATTATTTTCTCTGATTTTAAACTGTCAACTGACTTTTTTAACTTTTAATTGTCAATTGTTCAATGCACTTGTCATCACAACTGTTACTATCTGCGATAATTATCAATTATCACTGTCAACTGTCACTGTCAATTAACACTGTAAACTGTCAGGCTATGGACTAATGATCTGTCTATCCGGTTACTTTATTTTCTGCTTTTGGTAACTTACAAGAATAAATCCTAAAATGTCTAAAATGATTATAACTTTTTTAAATTTCTATATATATATATATATATATATATATATATATATATATATATATATATATATATTTTATTATTCATTAATTTAAAAAAAAAGCAGCAATTGTTTACTCAGCTTGTTGTAACTGGCTACTGAAAATTGACACTGTCATGTTTTAATTGACAATTGTTCACTATACTTGTCAACTAGCAAATGCCAACTGTAACTGTCGACTCTCAACTGACACTGTCAACTGCTACTATCAACTGTCACTGAAAACTATCACTGTCAACTGTCAACTGTCACTATCATCTATCTCTGTTACTTTCGTCTGCCAACTATCATTTGTTCAATATCCTTGTTATCTATCAACAACTAGCTGTCACTTTTAACTTCGAATTTGCAATTGTCAACTGACTTTTTCAACTCTTAATTGTCAATTGTTCACACTACTTATTAACTGTCAACTGTTACTGTTAGCTATCATTATTAATTATCACTGTCAACTGTCACTGGCAGTTGTCACTGTAAACTGTCAAGCTATAAGCAAATGATCTGACTATTCGGTTACTTTAATTTTTGCTTTTGGTAACTTAAAAAAGAAAACATTTTAAAATTTCTAAAATCATTATAACTTTTTTAAATTACCATACATATTTTGTTATTCATTAATTTACAAAAAGTAACAATTGTTTACTCAGCTAGTTAACTATCTACTGAAAATTGACACTGTCATGTTTAAATTGCCAATTGTTCACTATACTTGTCAACTAACAGCTCCCAACTGTAAATGTCGACTCTCAACTGTCACTGTCAATTGCTACGTCAACTGTCACTGCTAATTATCACTGCCAACTGTTACTGTCAACTGTCACCGTCATCTATCACTGTCACTTTCAACTGTCAACTATCAATTGTTCAAAGTGCTTGTTAACTATCAACTGCTAACTCTCACTTTCAACTATGAATTTGCAATTGTTTGTTGTGCTTCTTACTATCAATTAAGAGTTTTAATTGTTCACTCTCAACTGTTGCTACTATTTTTAACTATCAATGTCAATTCTTTACTCTGCTTTTTAACTGTCAACTGACTTTTTCAACTTTTAAGTGTCAATTGATCACTGCATTTGTCAACTGTTATTGACAGTTATCATTATCAATTATCTCTGTCAACTGTCACTCCAATTGTCACCTGAAACTGTCAGGCCAAAACTGACAAATGATCTGACTACTCGGTTACTTTATTTTTTTTTTGCTTTTGGTAACTTAAAAGAATAAATCCTAAAATTTTTACAACGATTATTACTTTTTTAAGTTACTATATTTTATTATTCATTTAATTACAAAACAGTTTGTGTTTCTTTGTTAATGATAGTCTGCACTTGTCAACCATCATTTCTCTTTTTTTAAACTCTCAACTAGCAACTGTCAACTGAAAATTTACACACTCATGTTTTAATTGTCATTTTGCACTATACTTGTCAATTGCTAACTGTAACTGTCGACTCTCAACTGTTACTGTCAACTGTCACTGTCAATTGTCACTGTAAACTGTCACTGTCACTGTCACTGTCAACTGTCAACTGTCACTGTCAACTGTAACTGTCAACTGTCTCTGTCACTTTCAACTGCCATCTATCAATTGTTCAATATTCTTGTTAACTATTAACAGCTAGCTATCTTTTTTAACTGCGAATTTGCAATTGTCCGTTGTGTTTGTCAATTTTTTACTCTGGGTTTTTAAGTGTCAACTGACTTTTTCATCGTTCAATTGGCAATTGTTCACACCACTTATCAACTGTCAACTGTTACTGTCTGCTATCATTATCAATTTTAACTGTCAACTGTCACTTGTCACTGTGAACTGTCAGGCTTTGGACAAATGATCTGATTATTCGGTTACTTTAATTTCTGCTTTTGGTAACTTAAAATAATACATTTTAAGATTTCTAAAATCATTATAACTTTTTGAAATTACTATACATATTTTATTATTCATCAATTTATAAAAAAGTAGCAATTGTTTACTCAGCTTGTTAACTGTCTACTGAAAATTGACATTGTCATGTTCTAATTGTTCACTATATTTGACAACTATCAACTGCCAACTGTAACTGTCGACTCTCAACTGTCAACTGTCACTGTCAACTGCTACTGTCAACTGTCACTATCAACTATTACTGTCAACTGTCACTATCAACTGTCACTGTCAACTGTCACTGACACTTTCAACTATCAATTGTTCAATGTGCTTGTTAACTATCAACTGCTAGCTGTCCCTTTCAACTGTGAATTTACAATTGTTCTTTGTACTTGTTACTATACATTATTAATTTTAACTGATAATTCTCAACTGTTGTTGCTACTTTTAAATATCAGCTGTCAATTCTTTACTTTGCTTTTTAACTGTGAACTGACTTTTTCAACTTTTAATTGTCAATTGTTTACTGCACTTGTCAACCCAACTGTCTACTTAAAGAATAAATCCTAAAATTTTTACAGTGATTATAACTTTTTTTAAATTACTATATTTTATTATTCATTTAATTACAAAACAAGTTTGTGTTTCTTTATTAATCGTAGTCTGTACTTGTCAACCATCATTTCTCTTTTTTAAACTCTCAAGTAGCAATTTACTCAGCTTTTTAAGTGTCAACTGAAAATTTACACGTTCATGTTTTAATTGTCAATTTGCACTATACTTGTCAACTGCTAACTGTAACTGTCGACTCTCAACTGCCGACTCTCATCTGTCGACTATCAACTGTCAACTGTTACTATCAGCTGTCATTATCAACTGTCACTATCAACTGTCACTGTCAAATGTCACTGAAAACTATCACTGTCAACTGTCACTGTCAACTGTCACCGTCATCTGTCTCTGCTACTTTCAACTGCCAACTATCAATTGTTCAATATGCTTGTTAACTATCAACAGCTAGCTATCACTTTTAACTGGGAATTTGCAATTGTTTGTTGTGTTTGTTAATTCTTTACTCTGCTTTTTAACTGTCAACTGACTTTTTCAACTTTTAATTGTCAATTGTCAGCTATCATTATCAATTATCACTGTCAACTGTTACTGTCAATTGTCACTGTAAACTATTAGGCTATGGACAAATGATCTGAATATTCGGTTACTTTATTTTTTGTTTTTGGTAACTTAAAAGAATACATTTTAAAATTTCTAAAATCATTATAACTTTTTTAAATTACTATACATGTTTTATTATTCATTAATTCATTTATTAAAAAAAATAGCAATTGTTTATTCAGCTTGTTAACTGTTTACTGAAAATTGACACTGTTATGTTTTAATTGACAATTGTTCACTATACGTGTCAACTATCAACTGCCAACTGTAACTGTCGACTCTCATCTGCCAACTACTACTGTCAACTATCACTATCAACTGTCACCGTCATATGTCTCTGTCACTATCAAATGTCAACTATAGACTGTTAAACGTGCTTGTTAACTATCAACTGCTAGCTGTTCCTTTTAACTGCCAATTTGCAATTTTTCGTTGTGCTTCTTACTGTCAATTACCAATTGTAACTGTTAGCTCTCAACTGTTGCTGCCATTTTTAACAATCAGCTGTCAATCATTTACTCGGCTTTTTAAGTATCAACTGACTTTTTCTACTTTTTATTGTCAATTGTTCACTGCACTTGTCAACTCAACTGTCATCTGTTGTTCCAGCTAGCATTATCAATTATCACGGTCAACTGTTACTGTCAATTGTCACTGTAAAATGCCAGGCTATGGACTAATGATCCGACTATTCGGTTACTTTCTTTTTTTGCCTTTGGTGTCTTAAAAGAATAAATCCAAAAAATTTTATAATGACTTTTTTTAAATTATTGTATTTTATAATTAATTTAATTACAAAAATATTGTGTTTCTTTCTTTTTTAATGGTTAAACAAATTGTAATTGTTGTCCGCATGTGAAACGGGAAGATTTCGTAAATAATTTTATTCTGAAATACTTATTTTTTAACAATTTTAAAATTGTTTATAGAAAATATGAAAAAGAATTAATTTTTGAGCACTGGATCTGCTGAATGTCCTTCGTTTACATTTTAACATTTTCGGAGTCGAGATTTAAAGTTTTGCATAACCCTTCTCAGTACTTTAACATTGCAATTGATATTGCTGCAAGCATGTCTCGAATCCGTTGTTTGAGGACTGGGATTGTCCTTGGGAGATAAATTTTGAAAACTTGTGTTTTCAGGTATCCCCATAAAAAGAAGTCGTAGGCTGTTAGGTCGGGAGACTGAGGGGGGCAACGAATATTCATATTTCGACAAATAACACGCCCCGAGAACAAAACATTCACGATATTTATTGATATTCTTGTTGCTCCATCTTGCTGGAACATCGTGTATTCTGTGGAAAGCGGACGAGCCGTGATGTGAGAAAGTTTCGAATCATTGCTACGTATCGCTGCAAAATAACTGTCATTGCATTTTCATTTTCATCCTCGAAAAAATAAGGATCCACAGTTCGTAAAGCTCTACAATCTCTTCATCTGTTACTGACTCCCTGCAACACAGGTTTGCAAAATGGCGAAATCAATCCTTACAAAGCGTCTCCATAATAATAATTCTTCATATATTGTTTCGATTTCTCTTTCCTCTTCCATAAAATATCTTGGCATTATCATAGATGAAAAACTAAATTTTAGCAACCACACAGCTTCGAGCAAAACAAAAATTTGAACGTCGATAGCCTGTTAGGTTTTCAATATATATATAAAAAATTAAAAAGCACTTTTTAAACGTGCATTTCTTATGTCAAATAAGTAAGTGCAATAATAAAAAGAATCTAGATGTTTTATGCAAGAAGATAAATAAATTAATAGATTTATACAGTTAGATATCTAATTTATAATATTAAGTCTCTTCACGTAACTGGAAAATACCAACAGATATTTATCCAGAATAAATTTGTCTTAAAAAACCTTTTAGATTTACAATTACACGTGATTATTATATAATTCACCAGTTATTAATTCCAAAATTAAATCAACAACCTTTTTTAATAAGACACTCTTCCGCGTTTCGGAAAAATATATTTGAACCCTGATAACGTTGCGACGTCGTTTCGCAACGAATTTATCAGCGTGTGTATTTAATTGAACACTAATTTAAATAAACGAACACACCATCAATCATAATATTAGATCGTTATGGCGTACTAAGCAGTCTTCCCCGAAACGAGAGCACGACATCTTCGTACATCACACCGAAGACACACCGAATTGATTATAGTATTTGTTGTTTATTTTTTTTTATTATTTCGACGCAACGGTTAATTGCGTATTTTGTTGCAGTCAAGGAAGTGGAGCATAGATATGGTATTAGTTTTAACATAAAGTGCTGGTGTTTCCGAAGAATTCTACATATGTGATACCTGCCAATTATATGAGATTATCAGAGACGTCCACTTGCATCTCAGGAATCCAGAGGGAAACAAATAGAAAATGGCAAACGAGACGATGGCTCTGAAACCTGTTGGTTCTACCAAGTAAGTGCTACCTTTTATTAAATCGTCGTTGCCTCAGGAAAATGGTTCAATACAGTTTAATTTAATGAGAAAACCGATATAATATAAAATTGCAAATTTTTTAACTCATCAACAATTTATTCATAAATGTAATTTATTGTTAATATGTTTTTGTGAATTATATGAATTAAGAATATAACTGTTCATAACATGATGATGGTTGCGACCATTACTACATGGTAATTCATGATATAAACACTTAAATAAAACGTTTTTTTTACAAGAATCTTAAGTTAAGTTGGTCTTGTAATACATTATAATAAATTTTAGTGGCAAAAACATAGTAAGTGTTTTATTTAAGTGGTTATATTATCTTTAGTTAATTTTCTACAATTATATAAACGGCTTAATATATTTGATTATTTCAATACTTTTACATAATCAATAAATTAATCAATTTCCCATTTAATTCAAGATGAAAACATGTTCCCTTAATTGAAATGTAACATAAAGGGTTTAATTGCACACTGGTTTGATATATTGATTGGGGAAATAATATTGTTTTACATTCAAGCTTGTGCTTAATTAATTACGAAACAAATATGATATATTTCAATCAACTTTATTTAGTAAAGATTATTATTATTATTTATTTATTTTATAGTTCCAATAAGATTTATTATTGCACAATACATTGGTTATTTTAATATTTGGGTTAAATTATTTTATATTTAATTCATAATACGCGAGGGTTGGGTGGAGGATAATTTTAAAATTAGGTCCAACATACGTTTACATCCGAGCGAATCAAGCAATTACATAAGAAGTCATATGATGTAATTACCAAATGGCCTAGCAATTGTCCACTAGAATGAAAACGTTCAATTGCAGTTGTGATTGTACTAATTAAACCGGCTTAACAGGAAATATTCTAATAATTGGTCCATTCGACCAATAACCAATAACTCTTCTTTTTCGTCTAGAATTGATTTTATTAGTATTTTTATACTCCTAACTATAAATTATATATAATATAAGTTATGGTTTTAGATTTCAGATTATAAAAGGTGTCCCAAAATTATTCAAGTTATGAATTAAATTTAAAAAAAACATTTTTTTCTTTACAGTTATATTTTTTAATTAAATTGTAAAGCACACAGAAGATGAGTATGTATAGAATCTATCCTCCACGGCTCTTTTTAACTCCGTACTTTTTGTCGAAATTTTTCATGATCCTTTTCACATAAATGTGCTTGACTTTCCTTTTTTAATACATGTTGGTTGATTGGTAGAGACCTTTGATATCAAAAGACCTCATAAAATGAAAACTGAATTACAAGATTTAGAATACTAATTATTATCAGCGAAGGACCACCAGGAAATGTTGCCTGAAGTATTTAAATTGTTTCACGGGTTATATGGCATGTGGCACCGTCTTGTTGAAAACACATATCGTCATCATCAATATTATTCAATTTAAAATGGTTCAATGATGCCACCAACCTAAAACCCACACCAGTGACACGTTGAGGATATATTTGTTTTTCGACAATCATATTTTTTCTAAACTACGGTTATTTTGACGATTAACAAAAACATCAAGGGAAAAATGTGCTTCATCGCTGAAAATGATTTTATTCAAAAAATGTTCAATAATCCATTAAATAATCATTAAGCTTCAGTTCTTGTAATAATTGAACTTTAGAAACACGTAGACGTAAATTTTCAACAAGTATACTACGTAAAAAGCTTCTTGCAATTAATAATCCTAACTCACACACTGTTATTAATATTTTTGATTTTTGTAAGAATGAAAACATTAAAAATTGAATTCTCTAAGCGTGTTTTTTTCTTAAGTGAATCTTAATCTATAAATACTTATATTTTGTAAGGTCTGAGTATTTGATGCATATCGTTTTATAATAGTGCTTGTAAGTGAGTGTTCTTATTTCTAAAATGTCTCATGTAGTAAAACAACAAAACCAGTATTATTCTTTATCTAATATTAAAATCAGCATCAACAAGCATTAACTTATGTTATCTTCAGTAGTAGGTTTTATATTTCTTGAATAATTTTCTCACTTATCTCTTGGTAGGTAAAGAATGGATAAACACTTGGTTTGTTTCACTGACTTAGATTTTATGTCTAATAGTAATTTTTAAAATGTATTACTTGGAAGAATAAATGTTTTTTTTTTAATTGTTTATGAATTAAAATCGCCTTATTCAAAACCTATTAGAATAAGATTATTTTTTCTTCCCATTTATACATTTTAAAAATATCTGTTAGACATAAAATCTATTCAAGAGAAAGAGAAAGTTCTGCACTCTTGATGGAAACCGTTATTAATATTCGGTAAAGAATAATGCTTCTTTTGTTGTTTTAAGTTTTTTGAAAGTGTTTAAATATTTTCAGGCTCATTTCTTATTATCTTTTGTTTTGTTTCTAAAAATAAATTTTCAATTGTTTGTTAACAAACTCTTATTTTCAATTGTGGAAAGAAAAGTAAATTGTTTTATTTTATTTTGACGAATAAAGCGACTAATGAAGATTCTTCACACTTAAAAATTTTAAGAGTATTATGAAAGGTCATTAAAATTATTTTGATCTTCACGTAAGTCAATCAATCAATTCATTTCTATAATTTAAAATAAATGTTAAATTCAAAAGTAACTAAGTTTTAAGTTTTTTGAAAGCTTTTAAATAGTTTTAAGCTTATGTTCTATTAATTTTAGTTTACTTACTAACAGGTAGTTTTTAAAATTTAATTTTTAACTGTTTTTTTCGATTGAGAAAAATGGTATTATTTCTTTTTTGACGTTGCAAAATTTAATTGTTTCTTTTTTGTTATTTCAGCTATGTCTATGAAACTTTTAAATCGTTTTTTTTTTAATTTACAACCTTTCTTGCAAGTTTTCTATTGTTATCTTAACAAATTATCATTTTTTTAACTTAAATGTTTTAAGTTTCTTTCATCTGTTTTTTTTTAACTTATTGATTTCATTTTATGTAATAATTGTTCTTTTTTACAATTGTGACAAAAATCTGTTGTTTGTTTCATGATATTTAAATAACAAAATTCAGTTGTTTTTTATATAAGCTTTGTCTACTTTCTAAAATTTTCGGTTGTTTTCTTAACAAATTATGAATTACTAATAATATAATCTTCACAAAACTTAAGAATACATATAAATTATGAATTGTTTTTTTTTTTAATTAAAATGTTCTATTTAAAAGTAAATTTTCAACTATTAACAAAATTGTTATTTTTTCAATTGTGAAAAAAGAAAAAACTTCCTTTTTTTAATTGTTTTTTTTTTAATAAAAGTTTAATTGTTGTTTGTTTCATTCCAAATTTGTCTATACAAGTTTAATACTGTTTTAATAAGCTTTCACTCAATTACTATATTTATTTTAATTTTTGTAGTTTTTTTTTTAACAAATTATCAATTTATTTTTTATTTTTTTAGTAAGTTTGAATCTGATTTAAAAAATTTTCACCTTTTTTATAGTTTTCAATTGTTTTCTTGGCAAATTATCAATTAGTTTTTCTTAAAAAAAAATGAGCTAATTTTCAAGTTTTCTTTACCCATTTCTAAAATTTTTTAATTATTTAATTTTTTTTCTTTAATTATAAAACTGGTCAATTGTTTTTTTAAATTTCGATTGCTTTGCTAGCAAATTATAAATTGCTGTTTTTTTTATAACTCTTTCGAGTTTTTTGAAAGTGTTTAAATAGTTTTAATCTCATGTTCTATTGTTTTTGTTTTCTTTATGTTTAATTTTTTTTCAATGGTGTAAAAATGAAATTGTTCCGTTTTCGATATTTAAATAACAAAATTCAATTGTTTTTTGTGTCAGCTACGTCTACGTCAATTTGAAACCGTATTTTTTAAGTTTTCATCCTTTTTTGGCCATTTTTAAAAATTGTTTTATAATAATAATGATATTTATTAACGAAAAATCCAGTTTACAGAAAATAATAATAATAATACAGTTAAACAAATGAAATTATAATATAATATAATTATAATTTGCTTAACTGATTATCAATTGTTTTTTTTATTGTTTTGTTATCTATTGTTTTTTATGTTTTCTTCACTTGTTTTTTTTTAATTTTTATCAGTTAAAAGGTAAAATCTCCAAAGTAAAACTCCGTTTTCTCGTCCCCATCTGTGCGTCGCTGATGAGATTCAAACTAGAGTGAAACCGGTCTCTGCAAATTATGAGTTGTTTTTTTTGAAATTTTGAGTTGTCAACTTTTCTTGTAAGTTTTCTATTGTTTTATTTAAAAAAATATTTTTTCATTTAAATGTTTTTTTAGAAATTTTTGAAACAATGAAATAATTTTCAAGTTTTTTCGTTTTCATCACTTGTTTTAAAAATAAATTTCCAACTAGACTTATAAAAAAGTGTTTTTTCAATGTAAAAATTAATTCTTTTTTGTTATTTTTTAATAAAATTTCACCTCTTTGTTGTTAAATTCTAAATTTGTCTATGTAAATTTGAAATTGGTTTTTTTTTTAAGTTTTCAACTTTTATTTGTGAAAATGTACAAATAAAAGTTGAAAACTTAAAAAAAAATTGTTTTCTTAGAAAAATATCAATTGTTTTTTTTTTCTATTTAACTATATTGATTTTTAGAAAGTTTTTAAGCTTTCTATTGTTTACTTCTTTAAAAAAAATATATATTCAACTGTTTGTTTATAAATTATATATTTCAATTGTTCCTTTTGCATTATCTTTTTAAAGAAAATGATTGTTTTTTGCTAAATTTCAGCAAGTGTAAAACTGTTTTTTTTTTAAGTTTTCACCTTTTTTGATACTTAGTGGTATGGAAATTGCAACACCATTAAGGAGTAGGAATGTTTTGATCAAACTTGGCAATAAAATTTCTGTCATTTGTCATATGCAATCTGTCATTTATTATCTGTCATCTATCACCTATTATGATCTATATTATCATTAGTATACTGAAAACAGATTTTGTAAAAATTAGTAGTGATTGTTCAATCTTAACAACGAAAAAAAAATCATCTGTCATCTGTGATTTGTCATTTATCATACATCATTATCACCTGTCATCTTTTACAGTTTACAAAAACAAAAAACATTGTGTCATTTATCATTAGTCGATATTTGTTGTTTCTCATATGTCATCTGGCATCTGTCAATTATTATCCTTCGAATTTCAAATTTTGTAAAAAGAAAAATCAGACAAAGTAATTATCTTTGGTAATAATATATAAATATATTTCATTTTTTGGAATGGGCATTTTGTACAAAAAAAAATTTGATAAGTGTAAAATTACAAAAATAACGAAAATTACATTTGTCATTTATTATATATCATCTGTTATTTGGTTATAAATAGTTAACAAAAACATTAATTTTCTGTCAATTGTCTTTAGATATTTTTCATTTATTTATTTATTTTATAAGAAATTCAAAGTATTAAGATGTTTTGAAAATCGTACATACTAACATTTCGTCATCTGCCATTCTTATTATCTGGCAACTGTCATCATTCACTAGTTATGTTTAATTTTATATTTCAAATTCCAAATTTGGTAAAAAATGTCGAAATTTTAATTTATAGAAAATTATTTTTTTATGATTAGTAATACTATAAATTTTCTGTAAACTGTTATCTACAATCTGTCATCTATATGATTTACACTATGCCTCAAACACCAAACACAAAGACAATAATAAATATAACTTCTATTAAATGAATTTTATGCTTCAATTTTTCTTTGAAAAACTTTTTGAAAGTTTGCAATTAGAAGAAGCAATAAATTTGTGATGCAATTGTAAAAATAAACACACTTTTTTGAAAATCACAGAATTATTTGTAACCTTATCAAACAAATGAATATGCATTTTCAACATCTTAACGCCTTATGAATTAACGAAATGAAAAATTAAACTTTCCACACTTTAGGTTTAAAAAGTGGAGAAACTGCTGGAACTCATAAAATTTAAAAAGTCCAATTTAATGTCTAGTAGTTATTGGGTTGTAAAAGTTTTAATTTTATCCATATCTCTTATTTTTTCATAAATTTTTGGTCAAGATCTAAAAATTTCTACTATATCTTGACTCATGTTAAATCAGTTTACTCTCGGATTATTTTTTAAAAGCTCTTCCTCAAGGTTTCTATAAACCTCCAATGTCTTCTCTTATTTTGTCAGAATTTTCCAAAAACTTTTGTTCCTCTCTTGCAACAATTTTTTTCAATAATCTTTTTCCATTTCTAGCTTTATTTTATCGAGTTTCTCTTCTAAATTTATAGGTAAAACTTTTACTTGTGATTGAAACAAAAATTAGCAACTTTTAAATTCTAAGAATTTTCTGTTTTATCAAGATTTCTAAAAATGTCTAGTTTATCTTCACTCATGTTAAATGAGTTTTCTTTTCTCTCAAATTGTTTTTTAGAAACTTTTTCTTAAGGTTTCTATAAACCAACAATATCTCTTCCCCTATTTTGTCGTAATTTTCCAAAAACCTTTTCCCTCTATTGAAACAATTTCGTTCAATACTGTTTTACCATTTCTATCTTTATCTTATCAAGTTTCTCTTCTAAATTTATGGGTAAAACTTTTCCTTTTGATTAAAAAGAATCTTGAAATTTGACCTACTTTTAAATTCCAAGAATTTTCTTAGGTTGCTAAATTTTTTACATTATCCATTTTTCTGATTTTCTAAAAAATTCTAATTTTTCAATTTTTTTTGTCAAGATATCTAAAAATTTCTAGTTTATCTTGTCTCATGTTAAATCAGTTTCCGCATCGATTTTACATAGCTTGTTCCATCAAGAGTGTAGTTCTACTAGTATCAATTATATTAAATTCGATGATTTATTTATTTCATTAGTTATTAATAATTTTAATTTTCAATATTATTACAGATCCAATGTTGAAAGAGGGGATGCCAGTCCAGATAGTGATGATGACTATGATCCGCATCTACATCGAAACGTGGAAGCACCGACAAGGTATGTTTGCCAAGATTTAATGTTAACTATGTTATTAGATAAGGTTTTTTTCATTTAGATCTATTTTGTTTACAAGATTTCATAAAGTACAAAACATGGCCAAAATATCTATTACACCATCATTTTAGATAAGCAAAGAGGCTTCGATTTTAGTTATTATATGTAAAATCACTAGAGACTTAAACATATATTTGCAAGTCCTAAAGAACTTTTAGAAACTTTCTAAAAATTCTTTTAGTTGTTGCTTTTCTAGGACTTGGACATATTTTAATTGAAGCTATGCTAGGAATTGAAAATAATTTAAATTTATATTTTCTCAAGTTTAAGATTGATAAACACTTTGACATCATTAAGCTGTTTACTACAAGTACATTATGCCTTCTATGTAATAATTTCTCCAAAAAGTTAGGTTGACTTTTGGTAGGAACATAAGGAATTTAAAATATTTTCTTGCTCTAAATGAATAGGACCATTTCATCTAGAAGAAACATTGTACTAAAAGTCTTTATAGTTCTACCAAAAGTCAACCTAACTATTTAAACTTTGATTCTAAAAGCAGATATCACTGAATCAATAATCGTCACATCTTAGAATGTATAAAAATGGATTGGATTATTTGGCGTTGTTTTGTACAATATGATAAGTCAGTTGTACTCTTATTATTCTAATTTAATATCTTTATAAAGATATTTTGGCACTCTTTATTTGTTTGCAAAGTTACTACAGATCCTTTCTAGTCATTGCAACTTGTACAATTAAGAGAGCATCCCCGAACAAATATTTATATATGTATATAAACAATTTTTTTATACAGAAACATATATTTTAAGTTTCGTTTCTTTTTTAATTTCAGTAACAATGAAACACTCATCCACATGCTTAAGGGAAGTTTGGGAACGGGTATTCTGGCCATGCCAGAAGCATTCAAAAATTCCGGACTGCTAAATGGTCTCATTTGCACCGTTCTTATAGGCATCTTATGTACATATTGCCTTCATATTTTAGTAAGTAACTAAATACAGTTGACGCTGAAAACTTATTCTAAGTAATCAAAACTAAAGATAATAAAAATTAATTTATACGATTATATTTTATTATTTATGGCTGTGAATGCATGAGAGTATTAAATTTTAACTAAAACAATAAAAATTTACCCATCTTAATATTTCACATAAACAAATTTTAAATAAAGCATCACGTAAAATGCTTAGTTATTATTATTATTAAGATTGTTTCATCTAGCTATATTCTTGATGGAAGTGAATATATTTTGTGAAGTTACCAAGTGTTTTCCTTCACCAAATTTAGATTGTTGCATCATTTATCTACAAAAGTTTTGTAACTAATTTGATTAAAACTGTTTAAAAATCAAACTATTATTTGTAGGTCAAAGCTCAATATATTATGTGTAAACGACTGAAAGTTCCAATCTTAACATATCCTGAATCAATGAAAATAGCTTTAGAATCGGGGCCGCAGTGCCTTCGAAGATTCGCAAACATGTCGCCGTAAGTCACCAAATAAACTAAACCCAATATCCAAAATCCGTTAAACTTACTTTCCTTTCAGAATTTTAGTAGACATCTTCTTGGTTATATACCAGCTGGGTATTTGTTGCGTATATGTTGTATTCGTCGCTGTCAACATCAAAGCTGTCGCCGATCAGTACACGCCTAGTAAGGTCGCATTAGAACTGTACATCCTGGGTTTACTGGTTCCATTCATCCTCATCAATTGCATAAGAAACCTGAAGTTACTGGCGCCGTTCTCGTCCCTGGCCAATGTGTTAACCTTCGCGTCATTCGGAATAGTTTTGTACTACATTTTCCAAGATCTACCTGATATAAGCGAGAGACCAAATTTTGGAACACTATACACGTTTCCTTTATTCTTCGGCACGACTTTGTTCGCCTTAGAAGCTGTCGGTGTGGTAAGTTGATTTTTTTATTCTTAAAATAGCATCGTTTTAATTATTCATATCCTTACAGGTAATTGCTTTAGAGAATAACATGAAGACTCCAAAGTCTTTTGGAGGATATTTCGGTGTACTCAACATTGCTATGATTATTATCGTTATTCTTTACGTCGGAATGGGATTTTTGGGTTATTGGAGGTATGGTCCAGCTAGTGAGGCTAGTATTACGTTAAATTTTCCACCACAAGATACGTAAGTCTACAGTTATTTTAATATTATTAACTACTTATAAAAAAATTCTTGATTTAACATTTTTTTGGTATTTTTGTAAGATTTTAAATTGGAAGCCAATTTGCGTAAATGTTTATTAAATTTCCACGTTTAAATAATTGAAACTATTTTTCTAAACATTTTTTTAAAATATAATACATATTTTAATGACCAGTTTTTTTTTGCAAAAATGTTTAACTATTTTTGGAGCAAATATTTTTTTTGATAAAATTCTAATTCTTAAGCAATTTTCCCTGTTTATAACCGGTTTTAAAAATTTTTACTGTTAAACAAAAGTTTTGCTTTTTGAAGGTTTTTGTAATAATCCCTCTTGAAAAGTCACGATTTTTCTTATATTTTCAAAATTAGTTAAGAAATATAAAAACGCAATTTTCAACTACTTGAAATAAAGCATGTCTAACATCAATTGTTTCTGGGAACTAATTTAAAATATCTACAATTCCACTATTTTAGCATTTGTAAAAAAGAGTCATAATTTTTCTTCTTTTAAAATTAATTTGAAAATGAGTTAAAAAAATGAAAACCTTATTTTCAATCATTTAAAATCAAGCATGTCAATTGTTTATGGTTAATATTTTTTTAAACTCTACAATCCCACTATTTTAGAAAATTTAATAATCTATTTTAAAAAAGATTCGATTTTCCCTATAATTTAAATTAGTTTAAAATATAAAAAAAACACGACTTTTTGAAGAGTGGGATTGTAGAGTTAAAATATTTTTTTTGGCTATAAATAATTAAAGTTAGGCACGCTTTATTTAAAGTTATTTTAAAATTAATTTTAAAATTAATGTGAAATATAGGGAAAATCATGTCTCTTTCGAGTGGGATTATTGAAATTCTATTGAAATTGTAGATTTACAACATTAATAACTACAAACAATTTTTGTAAGGCATGCTTGATTTCAAGTGGTTAAAAATTGATTTACAATTTTTTAATTAATTCAAATAACAGAATAAATTACACAAATTATAACAAAGTGGGATTGTAAAGTTTAAAAAAATGATTAACAACAAATAATTGACATTGGGCATACTTTATTTAAAATAGTTGAAAATAGTGTCTTTATTTTTCAATAAACTTTGATAATAATTTAAAATATAAGGAAAATCTTTTTTTTCCTAGAGGAATTATTACAAAATCTAAAAACGATTAATTTCAAATGGTTGAAAATATAGCTTCTTTTTTTTACCTAATTTTAAAATAGACTTAAATTATAAAGATTGTAGTTTTACAAAATTAATTCAAAAAAATTCTTTGTTAAGAAGTGGGATTGTAGAGGTTTACCAATTTTTATTTTTTATTTTAAAAAGTGGGATTGTAGAGTTTTATAAAGTTATTAATCATAAACAATTGATGTTAGGCATGCTTTTTCTTTCGAGTGGTTGAAAAATGAGTTATCATTTCTGAATTAGTTTTTGAATTGATTTAGGATTAATTAAATTTTCTAGTGAGATTATTATATATACAAATTCTAACCGAATGGGATTATTGAGTTTTATTGGTCACAAACAATTTTCCTAAGATATGCTTGATTCCAAGTGAAATATTAATTTTTAGCCAAGTTTTAAAATAATTTTAAGTGAGTTAGAAATTCTAGAACGGTGGGATTATATGGTTTTATAAAATTATTATTAAAATCAAGTGGTTAAAAATTGTCTATTCATTTTCTAACTATTTTCAAAATTAATTATCATTACAAATTCTAAAACAGTGGGATTATAGAGTTTTACAAAATATCAACCGCAATCAATTGACATTAAACAAGTTGAAACTTTAGTTATTAATAATTGTGTTTCAGTTTTAAATTAAGTTTAAAATTAATAAAAAATAAAACGAAAATTACGACTCTCTTAAGATGGATTATTATAATATTTTAAGGAGTGAAATTGCAAAGTATTAACCAATTATTAACCACAAAAAATGATATTATCTAGGCTTTACTTCAGTTGATTTAAAATTTGAGTTTTTATTTTTTAACTAACTTTACAATTAATTTAAAATATATAAAATAATAAAATGGCTTACAAATTCTAAAACAGCAGAATTGTAGAATTTTATAAAATTATTAACTACAAACTTTTAAAGTTGTTTTTGTTTCAAGTTATTAAAAATTAAGTTTTCATCTTTTAAATAATTTTGAAAGTAATTTTAACTTTTTTAGGGGGATTATTACAAAGGCTAAAATAGTAGAATTGTAAAGTTTTATAAAATTATTAACTAGAAAGAATTAGCGGTTCAAACACTTGTTATAGAAAAATGATTTTTCACTTTTTAATTAATATTGAAATTAATATAAAATATAGCAAAGATATTTTTTTTTAATTCTAAGTTTTTTGAGTTTCATTAAATTATTGACCAAAAACAATTTATCTTAGATATGCTTCATTCTAATTAACATATAATTATTTTAACTAATTAATTTAAAATATAAGAATTTTTCAAAAAAGGTTATTAGAAATTCTAAAACAATGGGATTATAGAATATTCATGGTTTAATCTGAGTTTTGCGAAGTTATTGAATTAAAACATTTTGTTATTTCATTCCTTCACTTTTATTTTTATATGTCAGATGTACATTTCGAGTACCTAAAAATGTACATCTGATATATAAAAATAAAGGTGATAGAAGGAAATAACAAAGTGTTTTAATTCAATGGGATTATAGAGTATTATAAAACAGTCGAGTTTAGACATGCTTAATTGCAAGTGGTTAAATTTTGTGTTTTTAACTTATTTTGAAATTAATTTAAAGTATAAGAAAAATCACATTACAAATTTTTTAACAGAGGGATTATAGAGTTTTACAAAATATCAACCACAAGCAATTGGCGTTAACTTGCTTGATTTTAAAATTATTTTAAAACGCAAAGAAAATCTTTTTATGAAGAGTTACTACAAATTGAAAAGAGTGGGATTGTAGAGTAATATAAAACTAGTAACCACAAACAATGATTGATTCCAAGTGATTTATTAATATCGTGTTTTTATTTTTTAACCGATTTTACAATTACATTTCATTTATAAATTTTTCTCAAGGTGGATTATTACAAATGCCAAAACTGTGGGATTGTAGAATTTTAGAAAATTATTAACCACAAATAATTGTCGTCAATTGTGCTTAATTTTAATCCTTTGCACTCCGTTGTCGCCGCATTTGCGACATTTCGTATGTTAGGAATAAATCTGTTGTTGCCGCATTTGCGACACGCTTGTTTATCTCACTCAGCGCTCATAATTTTTAGATAATCAACAGAGTTTATTTTTGCGTTACAATGTGTATGATCTGCATTTTATGTTTATACCATGGTAAGTGTTTTATTTTGTTTCGTTATAATTATTATAAAAAATGGCTGGAGTGCAAAGGGTTAAGTGATGCATATTGAGTTTGTATCTTTTTAACTATTTTTTAAATTAGTTAAACAATAATAACTTCACTTCAAATCAACATCTCCAACTTTTGTGATTTTTAATTTTCTAGAACTCTAGAATCCCATTGTTTTATCATTTGTAATAATCCCACCTTAAATAGTGATCTTTTTTTGTGTATTTAAACTTTCAAAATTAGTTAAAATTAAGGTTAAATTTAAATCATTTTAAATTAAACATGTCTAACGTCAATTGTCGCTAATTAGTATCATCCGATTATTTTCGATTTTGTACTATTTTTTTTTGAAACCGTCAAAAATTTTCTTCAATATATTTTAGATATTTTCGAAATTAGCTAAAAACAGTCAATTATTGACCGCTAAAAATATAGCGTGTATAACGTCAAATATTTGTTGTTAATAATTTTATAAAACTGTATAAAGATTTTCCTTTACTATATTCAAAATTTCTCTTCCAAAATGCAATTCATTTTCTTTGAGGATCCTAGAGTAGTAACATATATTTATTGACAAATTTTTGTACATATTTATATTAGAATAATGAAGAATGAATGAGGTTTTAATGTATTAAATTGTCAAAAGGCTATCGACCAGAGGTCTTTCTGCCTTGTTTTGTCCAGTCATATGGCGTCAGTCGTTAATGCATAAAAGGATGAAATGATAAAATGAAATCGAATATGGTTGAATTGGAATTTTTAAATTAAGGGTTTATATTAGGGTTTCTGGGAAGACTATATTGGGATAATATATGGAAGTTGAAAGGATTTTTGGAGAATTTTTCTGATAGGAATCGAAGGCGTTCTAGGATAGGGATAACTAAAGTGGTATCATAGAGGAGCTGATTAGATGTATTGTGTAAAGGATTAAGAGGATGTCGGAGTTTGGTTAGGGTACGGAGGGATGCTCGCTCGCTAACTTCAATATTACGGGATGTTGGATTGCTGGGATTGGTATAGAGGGCACAACCATAGTCAAGAAGTGGACCACAGATCATTTTGTATATTTTAACAGCTGTTTTTGTGTTAATACCATTGTTTTTATAAGTTAAACATCTAAAGCATTTTGCTCTAGAAGTAATTTTACCTTTCATTATGGCTGTATGTTTTTTAAAATTGATTTTTTGATCTATGGTTATGCCCAAGTACTTAACGGAAGCTGTGGGATATTATCCTATTATTTTGGATTTTGTACTAAACTCTTTTGAAATAGTCAAGAATTTTCTTCAATATATTTTAGATATTTTCGAAATTAGTTAAAAAATTATGTCAATTATCAACAACTGAAAATAAAGCGTGTATAACGTCAAATATTTGTTGTTAATAAGTTTCTAAAACTGTATAAATTTACTCTTCCAGAATTTGTAATATGCCTTCTAGAAAAGATTTCCCTTCCCTAAAATTTTAAGTATTTTTTCAAATTTTGTATATGCTTTTTGTGATATGGTATTAGAAAGGAGAGCAAAGATGTAATAAATTTCAAATTCTCTTCCAAAATGCAATAAATTTTCTTTGAGAATCTTTGAATTTTTTTAGAAACTTCTGCTTTAGAATTCTAGATTTTTTCAGCACTTTTGTAGGAATTTTGGAGAAACTTCACATCAATAAATCTATTTTTTTAAATAATTTCTCTTTATTTCTAGAATTTGCCAATAAATTTTCTTCCAAAATTAGATACATTTTCTTTTATATTTCTAGATATTTTTAGAAAATTTTCCTTGAGGTTTTTTTTATACATTTCCGCCTTAATTGCCAAACATTGTCAAAATTTTCTAGAATCTTTCAGATTTTTTAAAACTTTTTAATAATATCTCTTCTGGATTTCTCGAATTTACTAGAAAGTTTTCTTTTAAAAAGCGACAAATTCATGGGTTTTACTATTTTTTAGAAACTTTGCTTTAATATTTCAAGATTTTTTCAACCTTTCTTGTCAATTTTTTCGTAGTTAACTAATAACTCTTCAAAAATTCTAGCTTTTAATTCTTATTTTAAATTAATCTCGTCTAACATCAATTGTCGGTAGTTAGTATCATCCCATTATTTTGGATTTTGTAATAGTCAAGAATTTCCTTTAGTATATTTTTGATATTTTCGAAATTAGTTAAAAAATCATAAGTTTTTTATCAATCACTGAAAATAAAGCGTGTATAACGTCAAATATTTGTTGTTAATATGTTTATAAATCTTTATAAAAAAAATTCCACTCCTCTAGAATTTGTAATATTCTTCTAGAAAAGGTTTTCCTTCCCTATATTCAAAAATTCTCTTCAAAAATGCAATATTTCTTTAAGGATTCTAGATTGTTTTAGAAACTTCTCCTTTCGATTTATAGGATTTTTTAGGACCTGAAATTTTGGAGAAACTTCACATCAATAATTCTACTTTTTTAATAATTTCGTTCTTCCAAAATTATATATATTTTCTTCTAAACTTCTAGAATATTTTCTTTGAGTTTTCCTTTTTACAATTTTTTCCTTCATTGCCACACACACATTGTCGAAGTTTTCTAGAAACTTCTATTGAGAAATTTTTAAATTTTTAATAAATTCTTTTCTGGATTTATTGATTTTACTAGAATTTTTTCTTTCACAAAGCGACAATTTTTCTTCATGGGTCTTACATTTTTTTAGAAACTTTTCTTTAAGATATCAATATTTTTCAACACCCCTTGTCAATTTTTTGGTGTTTACTAATAACTCTTCAAAAATTCTATTTTTTTAATAATTACCCTTCCCGATTTCTAGAATTCACCAAAATGCGAACATTTTTTTCTTGAGAATCCTATTCTTTTAGAAACTTTTTATTGAGAATTCAAAATTTTTTCAGAAAGTTTTTTTTAGAAACTTCTCCTTTAGATTTCTAGGATTTTTCAGCACCTGAAATCTTGGAGAAAATAATCTCTCTTTATTACTAGATTTATCAATATATTTCCTTCTAAAGTTCTAGATATTTTTATAATCAAAGAATGAGGTTTTCTTTTTAAAAATTTCCGCCTTTATTGCAACACATTGTCAAAGTTTTCTAGAAACTTTTATTCAGAAATTTTTAAAGTTTTAATTATTTCTTTTCTGGATTTCTAGAATTTACTAAATTTCTTTCAAAAAGCGAATTTTCTTTATGGGTTTTACATTTTTTTTTAACTTTTCTTTAAGGTTTCAAGATTTTTTCAACATCTCTTGTCATTTTTTTCGGAGTTTACTAATGAAAATATTATTCTTTTAGAAACTTTTCCTTGAGAATTGAAGAGTTTTTCAGAAAGTTTTTTTTAGAAACTTCTCCTGTACATTTCTAGGATTTTTCAGCACCTGAAATCTTAAAATCTATTTCATCAAAATGCGATAATTTTTTCTTGAGAATACTATTCTTCTAGAAACTTTTTCTTGAGAATTCAAGATTTTTTCAGAAATCTTTTTAGAAACTTCTGCTTTAGATTTCTAAGATCTTTCAACACCTGAAATTTTGGAGAAACTTCACATCTTAAAATCAATTTTTTTTAATAATCTCTCTTTATTACTAATAAATTTTCTTCTAGAGTTATAGGTATTTTTAGAATATTTTCCTTGAGGTTTTCTCTTTATTAATTCCCACCTTCCTCACCATACACATTGCCGAAGTTTTCTAGAAACTTCTATTCAGAAATTTTTAAATGTTTAATAAATTCTTTTCTGGATTATTAGAATTTTTTCTTCCAAAAAGCGACAAATTTTCTTCACGGGTTTTACATTTTTTTAGAAACTTTTCTTTAAGTTTTCAAAATTTTTTCAACACCTCTTGTCATTTTTTTCGCAGTTTACTAATAACTCTTCAAAAATTCTATTTTTTGATAATTACCCTTCTCGATTTCTAGAATTCACCAAAATGCAATATTTTTTTTGGGAATCCTATTCATTTAGAAACTTTTCCTTTTGAATTCAAGATCTTTTCAGAAATCTTTTTAAAAACTCCTTTAGATTTCTAGGATCTTTCAGTACTAGAAATTTTGAAGCAACTTCACATCAATAAATCTATTAATTTTTATTATCTTAAATAATCTCTCTTTATTACTAGAATTTAACAATTTCTTCTAAAGTTTTAGATAGTTTTTGAATATTTTCCTTGAGGTTTTGTTTTTGTTAATTTCCGCCTTCCTCGTCATATACATTGTCAAAGTTTTCTATAAAC
The DNA here is from genome assembly GCA_963969525.1 of Ontholestes murinus. Taxonomy (NCBI): domain Eukaryota; kingdom Metazoa; phylum Arthropoda; class Insecta; order Coleoptera; family Staphylinidae; genus Ontholestes; species Ontholestes murinus. Next base: position 20,036,818 of record OZ018391.1, on the reverse strand, counting down.
TTCTATTCAGAATTTTTTAAAATTTAATAATTTCTTTTCTGGATTTCTACAATTTACTAGAATTTTTTCTTTCTCAAAAAGCGACAAATTTTCTTCATGGGTTTTACATTTTTTTAAAAACTTTTCTTTAAGATTTCCAAGATTTTTTCGTCAATTTTTTCGGAGTTTACTAATAACTCTTCAACAATTCTATTTTTTTTTCTTTTTGGGTTTTACATTTTTTTAGAAACTTTTCTTTAAGATTTCCAAAATTTTTTCGTCAATTTTTTCGGAGTTTACTAATAACTCTTCAACAATTCTATTTTTTTAATATTTATCCTTCTCTGTTTCTAGAATTCACCAAAATGCGATATTTCTTTTTGAGAATACTATTCTTTTAGAAAATTTTTCTTGAAAATTCAAGATTTTTTCAGAAATATTTTTAGATTTCTAGGATCTTTCAACACCTGAAATTTTGAATAAACTTCACATCTTAAAATCAATTCCTTTAATAATCTCTCTTTAGTACTAGAATTTGCCAATAAATTTACTTCTAAAGTTCTAAATATTTTTAGAATATTTTCTTTGAGGTTTCCTTTTTATAACTATTTGCTTTCATTGCCTCACACATTGTCAAAATTTTCTAGAAACATCTATTCAGAAATTTTGATATTTTCAAACATTTCTTTTCTAGATTTCTAGAATTTACAGGAATTGTTTCTTTCAAAAAAGCGACAAATTTTCTTTATGGATCTTACATTTTTTAGAATCTTTTCCTTAAGACTTCAAATTTGTTTCACACCTCTTGCCTATTTTTTCGGAGTTTACTAATAACTCTTCAAAAAGTCTATATTTTAATATTTACCCTTTTCGATTTCTATAATTCACCAAAATGCTATAATATTTTCTTGCGAATGGTATTCATTTAAAAACTTTTCCTTGAGAATTTAAGATTTTTTTCGAAAGATTTTTTAGATTTCTAAAATTTTTCAGCATCTGAAATTTAGCAGAAACTTCACACCAATAAATCTATTATTAAATAATCTCTCTTTATTACTAGAATTTAACAATTTCTTCTAAAGTTTTAGATAGTTTTTGAATATTTTCCTTGAGGTTTTCTTTTTATTAATTTCCACCTTCCTCACCATACACATTGCCGAAGTTTTCTAGAAACTTCTACTTAGAATTAAAAAAAAAAATAATATCTTTTCTGGATTTTTAGAATTTATTAGCACTTTTTTTTCCAAAAAGCGACAAATTTTCTTCATGGGTCTTACATTTTATAGGAAATTTTCTTTAAGAAATCATTTATTAAAACCTTTTGCCTATTTTTTTTTGGAATTTACTAATAACTCTTCAAAAAGTCTATATTTTAATAATTACCCTTCCCGATTTCTAGAATTCACCAAAATCCGAACATTTTTTCTTGAGAATCCCATTCTTTTAGAAACTATTCCTTGTGAATTCAAAATTTTTTCAGAAAGTGTTTTTAGAAACTTCTCCTTTAGATTTCTAGGATCTTTTTTCGACACGTATAATTTTCTTTTTCGGAGTTTACTAATAACTCTTCAACAATTTTATTTTTTTAATATTTATCCTAGAATTTACCAAAATGCGATAATTTTCTTTTGAGAATCCTATTCTTTTAGAAATTTTTTCTTGAGAATTCAAGATTTTTTCCGAATTTTTTTTGCAATCTTCTTTACATTTCTAGGATCTTTCAGCACCTAAAATTTTGGAGAAACTTCACATCAATAAATCCATTTTTTAATAATCTCTCATTAATTACTACAATTTACCAATAAATTTTCTTCTAAAGAAAAAAATTCATTAAAATGCGATAATTTTTTCTTGAGAATCGTATCCTTTTAGAAAATTTTCCTTGAGAATTCTAGATTTTTTCAGAAAATTTCGTCTTGAATTGCCAAAAAAATAAATAAATTTCTAAAAAATATTTTAGAAAAAACTGTTTAATAATTTCCATCCGTCCATAATTTTATGTATATTTTTTATAAGTTATTTGTTTTTAAATATATTTTTCAAGAAAGATGTACAAAGAATAAATAAACAATAAACAATATACAATTATAGAATTTACCAACAATTTAATTTATCCTTTATAATGCGATAATTTTTTTTCTAAAGTTCTAGACTGTTTTAGAAATTCTTCCTTCGGGTTTCTATAATTCTCCAGCATATCTAGAAATTTGTTTTCAAACATTCTATTTTCAATAATTTAACTTATTAGAAATTTTTAAAGGTTCCTAGAATTTTTTAGAAGCACTCCAGTTTCTAATTTTTGAAACGCCTTTTTCTTCGTATTATCAGAATTATCAAAAAAAAACTCTTTTTATAAATTACAATTTAAAAAAAAATAGATTTCTAGATTTCCAGAATTTACTTACTTTTAAATGAGTGATATCAAAATGAGATAAGTTATTTTCGAAGTTTGTTTAGAAACTTTTCTGAAAGTTTTCTTTATACTATCTCTCTTCATAAAATATAATTTTTAATAATTTTCCTTCAGACTTATAAAATTACCAGACCAAACAACCAAATTACAGACAAATTACCAAATATTTTCAATTATGCCATTCATTTTATTTCAAACTGATTTTGAATTTTGAAATATATTTCTTAAAATTTCTAGAAATTTGTAGCATCTCTTACCTAATTTACCATTCATTTTGATTCCAAAATACCACAATTTCAAAATTAGTTAAAAATGAAAACTCAATTCATAATTTGTAGAAATCACGCATGTTTAACTTCAATGAATTAATAAAGTACTAAAAATCTTTCTTCATAAATTTTATTAAATTCACAGATATATATGTCGGACACAAAATGACCATTATTAATGTCAATGTCACTTTTGTCCGAAATATAAATCTATGAATTGAAATAAAATTTGTGAAGAAAGGTTTTTAGTACTTTCTTAATTAATCAAGTTTATCTTCACGTAAATCAAAAAACTCAAACTCTAACTTCAGGTGATTTTTGTTAATGATTTTGCAAAACTCTACAATCAGACTCCTTCAGAATATGTAATAATCCCTCTTAAAAGATTTATATTTTTCTTCATATTTTATTTTAATGAAAATATGAATTAGAAAATCTTAATCTCAATTTTTAGTTAAATGAAATCAATTATGTCACATAAATTGTTTGTGGTTACTAATTTTATAAAACTTTACAATCCCAATATGAATAAAAAATTAAAACTTCCTCTTTAACCACTCAAAATCTGGCATTTATAATATCAACTATTGGTTGTTAACAATTTTGCAAATCTTTACAATCCCACTCTTTTAGAATCTGTAATAATCCCTATTGAAAAAGTTATAATTTTCCTTTTATTTTAAATTTATTTTAAAATTACGGTTTACTGTCCACCCATCCTGTAAATTATTTCCACCCATATTTCACTTAAATAACTATCGAGCTTCGCTCTTCTTCTAGAGAAATATAAAAAAAAATAGAAGATTTAATTTAAAAATTGATGTTTTTCCTGAAAGAAAAATTTTGTATGAAAGTTTCTTGGGTAAAGAATATTGCCCACCCATCCTGCAAACCATCTCCACCCATATTTCACTTGGATAACTATCGAGCGAATGAAAATTGAAAATTTAAGTTAAAATTGATTTTTCTACTTAATAAAAAATTGTATGAAAGTTTCTTAAAAGAAGAGTATTTTCCACCCATCGTAAAAACTATCTACACCCTTATTTAAATAATTATCGAGCTTCGCTCTTCTTCTTTAGAAATAAAAAAATAAGATTTAAGTTAAAATTAGTTTTTCATCTTAAAGAAAAAAATTTGTATGAAAGTTTCTTGAATGAAACTTACTGCCCACCCATCCTGCAAATCATTTCCTCTCTTATTTCACTTAGATGATTATGAAGTTTCGCCCGTTTCTTTCAAAAATATTAGAATTGAAGATTTAAATTAAACTTGATATTTCTAGTCAAAGAAAAAAATTGTATGAAAGTTTCTTAAATAAAAATATTTCCCACCCATCCTGAAAGCCATCTCTTGGATAACTATCGAGCTTCGCTCTTCTCCTTCAGAAATATGAAAATTGAAGATTTAAGTTAAAATGGATTTTTCTGCGTAAGGAAAAAAATTGTATGAAAATTTCTTAAATAAAGAATATTATCCACCCATCCTGTAAACCATTTCCACTCTTATTTCACTTGGATAACTATCGAGCTTCACTCTTCTCCTTCAAAAATATGAAAATTGAAGATTTAAGTTAAATTGATGTTTCTGCTTCAAGAAACATTTTGTATGAAAGTTTGTTGAATGAAGAATGAACTGCCCACCCATCCTGCAAATTATTTCCACTCTTATTTCACTTAAGTGGCTATGAAGCTTTGTAAGAAATTACAAAAATATTAAAATTGATTGAATAGTGAAATGCCAATTTTTAATCAAGTTTTTCTGTCCTTAATTATTTGTAGTTATAATTTTATGAAACTTTTAAACTTTTTAATAGCTTTTAAAGCAGTTTTTAATAATTGTTTATTTTCAGGTTGGCGAAAGTAGTTAACATTCTGTATTCCGTTGCTATATTCATCTCGTATGGTCTACAAGGCTACGTACCTGTGAAGATTTTATGGGACACCTACATCCTCAAACGTCTGGAAGGCAGCAATCACGTTCTTCTTTGGGAATACGTGCTGAGAGTTTCAGCTGTAATAGTAACTTGTAAGTATACAGAAATAACTAAAACTAGAAACACGAAAACAATTTATTTCCGTGATGAATTCAGACTATTGGAATGGATTTAATCCAACAGATGGAAAGAATTTGTAAATGTAACGAATTCAGACAGTTGGGAATTGATTTTATTCAAATTCAGTTATTCGTAAGGGATTTAATCAATTTGTTTTGAAAGGATATTGCACACTTAAAAACCTTATTAATTCATTTTTATGGGTTTGTTCGATTGTAGTAAAATATACTTTTAAATTTCTAATTTATTTATTCAAAATAATGAATAAAATTGCGTATTGATTTAGTCCAAAAAAAGTTTGTTCAACATTTAGGGTGGATTTAATCAATTAGTTATTTTACCCACTAAAAACTTAATTGGTCGATAAAAGTCAAATTTATGTTGAATTCTCCATAATGAATAGGAATTCACGTTATTGATTAAATTTCAGTAAAATCTTCTTGATAATCCTACTAATCATAAAAAGCTATGGATCTGAATAAAATATTCTAACTATAATATTTTTTTATGACAAATACTCTTCTGAGTGCTTATTGTGATTACTTTTTTTTGTCAAATGTTTACCTTTTATACGTGCACTATTCTCCCTACCACTAATGATTTTCTTTTCAGTCGTTCTCGCCGTCACAATTCCGCTTCTGGGCCTTTTCATTTCCCTCTTCGGTGCTTTCTGCCTTTCAGCCTTAGGGATCGCCTTCCCAGCCATCATGGAGATATGCGTCCTCTATCCCGACAATCTAGGACCTGGAAAGTACATTTTAATCAAAGACGTGCTGCTGATTGTGTTCGGCGTCGTAGGCTTATTAGCTGGCACCTACAGTTGTACGTCCGAAATCGTAGCTGCCCTAAGTTCGAAGAGTTAGACTTTTTATTTTCTATCATATATATATATATAATGTTACATAGTTTTACAAAGAATTGGGATAATTTTACTAAATTATTAGACGCGCACAACATGCCATTTTGTATTTCGTTGATTTATTTAACTACTGTTTGCGATGTGTAAATTGTAGATATGTAAAAATTTAAGATTATTACAGGAATATTGATATATAAATATTATTATTTTATATTTAATTGTAGAATTGTTGGTGCATTAATAAAAATATTTATTTGATTTAAAAAATATATACAGTTGATTTGTGTGTTGTTTAGATATATGATTAGGGGATCAGAGGTGAACATTCTATCAACGCGGATAAATCAAAATGATAGTTTAGGGAGTGTAATTTGGCCGTGGCCTAATTTGATACATTCAATGGGTGTTAGTTTATTTGATGGCCCATTACGCTGCCAAACGGTTTATTAATACAATGAGGACATGATGATGAAGTGGTATTATTTGATAATTGCGTAATGATTTGAATTGGTGTTGATAGTTATAATTGGTAATATATCAACATAGTTTTATAGGTATATTTCAAAAATTATAAACTGTGATTCGCAAACAATATTGAAAACTGTAAATTAAAATTGAAGAGCTTTGAATATTATGGGATCATGAGAAGTTTGGACCGAATCAATTGTACAAAAAATATTTAGGGATTAAATTACTAAATATATATAATTCAATTTCAGTCTCATAGAATATTTAATTTAAATCCCATCTATCATCTGTTATCTATTATCTATCATAAGTTATCTTCTATCTTCCATCTGTCATCTATCATCTCTCCTCTGTCATCTGTCATCTTGTTGAACGTAGATAAATACTAAATTAACACACTTACTACGTTTTACCATTAAGTAAGTAAGTGTTGATCATGAATTACCACGTAATAACGGTCGCAACTATTTTTATAATGTGCTAAGTTTCAATCACTAGAAAACAATATAAAATCAAGTACTAGTCTTTACAACTTTACAACTCAATTATTTTTTTTTAAATTTTTCGTTTTAATTTTGAGAAATGCTCTTGATAATCCTACTAATGCATAGTTGAACTTACCTAAGTTGCAATCGCTAGAAAATAATATTAAAAACAAATGCCATTTACTTGAATTATTCAAAAATTATTAATAATTCAAATTTTCTTAATGTATCAATCATAAATTTAAAAATTATTCGATTAGATTTCGAGAAATTCGTTTAAGAATCTAACCCTTGTCTTAGTTGAATTTACCCAAGCTACAATCTCTAAAAATAATATAAAAACAAATGCATTTCACTTTAATTTTTCTAAAATTAAAAGTTATTGTATTTTATAATTAAATCGAGCATTTCAAAATTTTTCCACGAGATTTTCAGAAATGTGCTTAAGAATGAAACTCATGTTCTTATTGAATTTACTCAAGTTATAATCGCCAAGAAACAATTTATAAACAAATAGTACTAAATTATTTATTTTAATTAATAAAAATTAATTATACTTTACGATCAAAAATTAAAAACAAATAATTTTGAGAAATAGACTAGAGAATCCAATTAATTGAACAAACTTTAATTTCAATGGCTAAAAAATAATTTAAAAACTAATAGAGTTTACTTTAAATTTTCAAAAATTCAAAGAAAATAAATTCTTTTTTATGTCATAATCATTAATTTAAAAATTATTCGACTATATTTCGAGAAATTGACTTAAGAATCTTATAACTTTAAATAAAATAAAATAAACTTTGTTTATATCACACACTTTATTATTTCAGTGACTATAGTTTCGACACAATTCAGCTGGTCATTATCAAACTAGTTTGATTGATATAAACAAAGTTTATTTTATTTTATTTAAAGTTATAAAATATGTATCACAAAGTGAAAGACTCTACAATCAAATATTTAAGAATCTTAGTTGAACCTATCCAAGTTACAATCGCTAGAAAATAATATAAAAAAGAAACAAATACTTTAATTTTTCTAAAATTACTAAAAAATAAATTCTACTTTATGACAAAATCAAAAATTTAAACTGTTAATGGTGGAGGCTTCTGCTTCGTTATACCATATTCTTCACAAATGATAAACTTTTTAACTTTGTTTATAACACTGACTTTATAAGTTTTTTATTTGTTAAAAATTTAAAAATTCCCTCATTAAATTCCAAGTAATGTCTAATTTGAACTTACCTAAAAATAACAATATAAAAACAAATACTATTCACTTCAGTAGAATCACTAAAAATAATTTTTGCTTTATGACACAATTAAAAATTTTAAAATTCTTCTACTAGATTTTGAAAAATGTGCATTGGAATTCAACTCATGTTCTAATTAACATTTTCCAAGATACAATCGCTAGAAAACAATATGAAAACAAATGCCAATTATTTTATATTTTCTAAAGTTACTAAAAATAAATTCCATTCTATTATTTAACGCAAAATTTAAAATTCCTCTCACAAGATTTCGAGAAATTTGCATACCAATCGAAATCATGCCCTAATCGAACTTATCCAAACGTTACCACCACTAGAAAACAATATAAAAACAAATGCTATTCAATTTTGAATTTTCTAGAAAGACTTAAAAATTTAAAATAATGTCCACTATATTTTGAAAAATATGCTTTAAACGCCAACTAAGTATGAATGAACATTTCTAAGAAAAGTAATCACAAGTAGAATTATTCTGTACAGGCAACTGTTCTAACATTGGTTATAAATCACCAAATAACATGATTATATTGCAGAACGTTATGGAATTATCCTAGAATCTAGCAAACGTTTTTTGGTTGGCAGGATTATAATTTTAAATACATTTTAAATTTGGAATGTTTAATGGCATCTGTCAGCTGTCATTTTATTGTCTGTCATCTGTCATCTTTCATTTGCCGTCTATCATCCGTCATCAGTTATCTATATTATCTCTTATCTGTCGTCTGCCATCTGTTATATGTCAATTGTCATTAGTCATCAGTTATCTGTCTTCCGACATCTGTCATCAGTCATTTGTCATCAGTTATCTGTCATTTATCATCAGTCATCTGTCATCTGTCATTTGTCATCTGTCAGCCATTATCTATCATCTAACATATGTCATTTGTAATCTATCATCTATCATTTGTTATTTACCATCTGTCATCTGTCATCTGACATCGGTCTTTAGTTATAGACCATCTAACATCTGTAATCTATTATCAGTCATCAGTAATCGGCATATAACTCCACCTGTCATTTGTTTTAACCCTGAACTTGAGGATTATTATAAAACCTTAAAACTTAATTGTTCCGAAATTATAAAAATAGTAATTATAAATATTTAGTGTATATATTTTAATTAACTCAAGTCAGTTCGAATTCTGGATTACCAAATATATAAAACATAATGATGTTTAAGAATTTCATGGAATTATGCTAAAATCAACCAGATTTTAATTAATTAGAAAAATATACTTATGAATTCGTTTTGAGTAAATTTAAAATATTAAGTGACATCTAACAACTATCATCTGTCTGTTGTTATTAATGGTTTGTTATCTGTCATCTGTTATATCTATCATCTGCCATCAATCAATTTCATCTGACATATATCATTTTTTGACTATTTTAACGTCGATTCGAGGATTTTCATGAAATCTTGAAACTGAATTTTGCTGAAATTAATAAAGTAATAATTGTGAATATAAGTATATTTAAATTCATTTAAGTTAATGGCATCTATTTCAATATTGATTATAGATTACCAAATATCATAATAATGTTACAGAATTTTTTGGAATTATCCTAAAATCTGGCAAAGAATTTCTTTTGGCTATTACAATTATAATTTTTAATAGATTCATCTGCCATCTATCATCAGTCGTCTGTGATATGTCATCTGTCATCTGTCATCTGTCATCTGTCATCTGTCATCTGTCATCTGTCATCTGTCATCTGTCATCTGTCATCTGTCATCTGTCATCTGTCATCTGTCATCTGTCATCTGTCATCTGTCATCTGTCATCTGTCATCTGTCATCTGTCATCTGTCATCTGTCATCTGTCATCTGTCATCTGTCATCTGTCATCTGTCATCTGTCATCTGTCATCTGTCATCTGTCATCTGTCATCTGTCATCTGTCATCTGTCATCTGTCATCTGTCATCTGTCATCTGTCATCTGTCATCTGTCATCTGTCATCTGTCATCTGTCATCTGTCATCTGTCATCTGTCATCTGTCATCTGTCATCTGTCATCTGTCATCTGTCATCTGTCATCTATCATCTATCATCTGTCATCTGTCATCTGTCATCTGTCATCTGTCATCTGTCATTTGTATTATGTCATCTGTCATCTGTCATTTGTCGTCTATAATCAGCCGTCATTCATCAGTTATCTGTTGTCTGTCATCTGAACTCGAGGATTATCATAAGACCATAAAAACACTAATTTTACTGAAATTATAGAAATAATAATTATGAAAATTTGATTGTATATTTTAATTAATTCAAGTCAGTGGCAACTGTTCTAATACTGGATTACAATATATATATATTTGATAGATTCTAGATGAAACATTAAAAAATGTGAATTGACAGATTAAAGAAAAAAAATTAAATCATGCAGGATGAAATTGTCAAATGACAAGATTCCAGGTGACAAATTTGAAATGTCAGATGGTAGTTAAGAAATAATAGATGATATATCATAAATAACAGATTGAAAAATCCCAGATGATAAATCAATTGGCGCCTGACAAACGATGATAAATGACATGTCAGATGACAAGTCACCGATGTTAGACGACAGTTGATAGGTGACAGATTCCAGGTGACAGTTGACAAATTATAAATTTCAAATGGCAGTTGTTAAATACAATTGATATATCATAGATGAATTATTGTCTGACGAATGGCAGAAGTTTAATAACAATTAATAAATTATAAATGTCCATTAACAAATATATATATATATGCGTAAGAAACTAAAAAAATCAATTAAAATATGACATATTTATTAATGACACATTAATCTGACAGATGTCAGATTTTGTAAGACAGTTGATGCAATAAATATCACTTGATAGATTATGAAAATGTGAAATGAAAGATTAAAAAAAATCAAATTAAAGATGAAATTGACAAATGACAGATTCCAGATGACAAATTATAAATGTAAGATGTTAGTCGATAAATAACAGAAGACATATTGACTAATTACAGCAGTTATCGCAGAACAATTGACCAACAATGAAAGATGTCAGTTGATAAATGACATGTCAGATGACAATTAACAGATGCCAGACGACAGTTGATAAATGACAGATTCTAGATTTTGGTTATATAGTTTAAACATTAAAATATCAGATGATAGATAATGTTGACAAATATAAGATTCTAGGTAACAGTAGACAATATGTAAATGTCAGATGATAGTTGATAAATAACAGATAACATGTATATAAAATATTGAAAAATACTAGATGATAAAGTAATAGACGATTGACAAAAGCATGTTTTCGTAGAACAATTGACAAACGATAAATATCAATTTACAATTGACGACTGTTTGATAACAAATGATAAATTATAGATGAAAAGTTATAAATATGTACAGAATTAAGAACTGAAAAGTTAATCAATTAAGTTATTTTAAAAGAAGATGACCAATGACATATTACTGATAGTAATATTTTTCTTCCGTTCTTCTCTAGAGTACTAACAGTTTGAAATTTTTAAATTAGTAATCGAAAGCCTTGTGTCAAATGACAGATGACAAATTTCAGATGACAATTCACGGATGTCAGACGACAGTTGATAAATGACAGATTCCAGTTGATAATTATATAGTTTAAACACTTAAGCAAATATTAGAAAGTCAGATCATAAATAAAGTTGAAAAATAATAGATTCCAGGTGACAGTTGTCAAATTATAAATGTCAGATCTGTCATCTGACAAATAACAGATGCAATATTGATAAATCACAACTGACAAATGGCAGATAATAAATTGTAAATGTTTATCGGTAAAAAACTTTAAAAAAAAATTGATTAAAGTATTAAAGAAGTGAAATGACAAATTACATATCATTGATGATATTTTGTTTCTTTCCTTTAGCGTTTTATTTAGCTTACAGAGAAATCATTTCTCGTGCTCATTTCCACAAGGCGGTTCATATAGATCACTCTCTGAGATTGCCATGTAGGAAAGCGTTTTTGACATCTTCTTGAAGTCTTCTTTATTAACGATTAACAGGAGGGTACGGAGAGTCGCCAGCCTAGCCACGGGAGCATAGGTTTCGTGGTAGTCGTATCCCTCTTTGTACTTGCTGATGTGGCCATCGCTGTCGTGTTTAATTTAATAAAACCCACCTAGAGTTGATTATCTTCTTTCCAATGGGCACCCTTACCATTTCCCATGTTCGATTTTTGGTCAGGGCGTTGAGTTCCTCCTGATCTGCATTCATCGATTGGTTCTTTTCGTTGAAGTTTTATATGTCCTCAAATAATCCAATTATATTGTCTACAAAATATTCTGCGAAGCAGGCAATAGTGGCATAATCATCTAGATAGAGAGGTTTGGTCCTGATCCTGGTGCTTCTTCGGGGAGTCTCTTGTTCGAAGTGATCCAAGGTATTTTCAAAGGTGTCTTCTGGAAATTCCTTTTGTATTTGGTATCCTTTGGATTCCTCTTCTGCCTTCCTGTCGTCGCTCGTAGTTCCCTCGAAATTAAATCTCGACTCTTCGAAGATTACGTCGTTCCCATTTATTAGCTTTCGCTTTTCCGGACTCCAAAGTACACATCCGTTTGGACAATATCCGACCATGTAGCATTACAAGGTCCTCGACGGAAATTTCTCTTTGATGAGCTCCTTGCGAACGCGCAAGTACGCAGTACACCCAAAAAAAATTCCTCTGGTCAGGCTTTTCGTCGAACCACAATGGTGCTGGCACCTGTCCGTTCAACGCCGAAGTGGGGCTTCGGATGATAACGTAGATAGCGCACAACACTGCCTGAGCCCCAAAAACCTTTCCCGAGTTTGGAGCTTAGGAGCTTACACCTAGCATGTTCTAGAATGGTTCGATTCATCCTTTCCGGCGTGTACCAAATTAGATTCCTTTTTGCCCCGAAGAGCTACTGGATCTCCTTCGAAATGTATTCGCGCCCATTAACACATCTGAACCGGTTGATCTTCAGGTTGGAACGTGCAGTTGCCATTAGTGAAGTACTTCCTTCTTTGATTCCATAGTTTAGGCCACGGTGAAGTGAGTGTAGTCATCAATGAATTTGATGATGTATCTCTTCACATCCTGCGATGTTGGGGTGACAGGTCCAACGAGATCGCTGTGGATTAGCTCCAATGGTCATCGTGTTCTTTACCTGTATTGGTCATGAGGTTCCTTGGCCTGCTTTCCTTCTATGCACGTATGGCATCTAGTCCTTGGTTCTCTGTCTTCGTTGATTTTCATCCCATCGGCGAGGTGCTGCAACTTGTCCAGACTGATTCTCCTTCCTTCCTTCCTCTTGATGGAGTGATTTATTTCAGTTCATATAGCTGCCTCAGGTTCCTTTTAGCAATCGCAATTGCCTTATTATTCTTTGATATAATACCCCATTCGTTCTTGAACGTAACTTCTAGTCCATTCTGCTCTAATTTATGTACTGATAGTAAATTTTGTTGAGCCCCTGGAGCAACTAGAGCATCTTTAATTGATATCAAATGTACTTTACCTTCCACATTTACGTATCCTTGAACATCACCTCTGACTCTAGATACTAAGAATGGTCCGGATTTTGCTACTTTTATTCGAATAGGGAATTTAAGTTTTCGCAAGTTCATAGCGAATGACTCGGAGTTCATCAGATGATCGGTCGCTCCCGAGTCCAAAATCCAGCAGCTACTCATTCCTGAAGTAGTGGTCGCTTCAGTTAAAAAAAAGTACGAATATGTTGTAGGGTTTTCCGGTTCATCGTCGCTTTCAGTTGCCATGTGTTATATGACATATCACATCAGATTCTTTCGAAGTAGCACCAGTATTCTTGATTTCTCTGATCATTTTGTCGAACCTCAGAAAATGCTCAACCAGAGACTCATTACACCATTATATGTTGAAATGTAGAAATTTGTATTTTGGGAAATTAAACATTTTATATAGAGACTTTTAATTGTAAAAAGTGAATTAATTAACTAGAAATTTTAACTTGTACAATTTTTTGCTGCTTACTTCTTGATCTATATTAGAAAAAAAGTAACAAAATGAAAAACTGTGTAATCACCATCTCCACAAACAAAAGAAAGATCGAACATACTTTTTCATGTCCATTTTAATCATCCATTTGTTACATTCGGTATTAATTACGATCTCAATTCGATCATCTGTATAACAATTTCCCTTACAATAACGTAATTTCCAAGAAAGAATCCAACAAACGCCAGGAATATTAAAAACACGTCTTTCCATAAGTGTATTTTCCCGGGACCATAATCGGGATACCGGATGCACATGTCGATCATTCCGGGAAACAAGAATCCCAACGTTGTCAGTGCCACAATTCCAATCAGTGATGTTAGAAGTCCCAATAATGGTATCGATACTGCGACGATTACTGCAATAAACATTCCGTAATTAAGTTAACAATCGCAAAAAGTGTTTACACCAATACCTGTAAATAACACTATGCAAATTCTCATAAGGTATTGCCACCAAAAAATGTTCTTCTTTCCTTCCATGCATTTATAAAGATATTCTTCCCAGATTATTTTGACGGGGACGTAACATTGTACTGAATACGATATGTATATGCATAATGCATACATGAGTTTACATGAATCTGCTAACCTGGAAAACAATTATGACCGTTAATATTATTATTAGTGATTACTTTTCAAGCTTATTTCATATTTTAAGGGTTTCTGAGAAATTTATGTTCAGAATTTTAGACTCAAAGAAGCACAGGGTAGATCAGTACACTACCGATCTTTAAATATTATAATTTTATTTTAACTAAAAAATAGTTATAATTAACACTTACTTATCCTTTTCCGGCAAATTTAAAATGATGGCTTCCTTGACGTCATTACCGTACTTCCAATAACCAATGAAACCAACCATAGCATATATAGTCGTGATTACAATCCAAGACATATTCAATACTCCATAAGATCTCACAAACAGTACCGGCGTCTTCATTTCGTGTTCGATTTGAACAATCTATCAATACAAACACTTTTCAAATGTACATAAAAAATGTAGCCAAGATGCTTACTTACCACACCAACGGATTCCAGTGAGAACAGGAACGTTCCAACAAACAGAGGGTACGCCATTACTTGCCCGACCATGTACCTCTCTGACAATGGGGGTAAGTCCAGGAAGGCGAAGTAAAATATTATTGAGAACGATGACAACGTCAACAATAGGGCTATTATAGAGAATATCGCCAGGGTTTTCATGTGAGGTATCGAATTTATAAGAATGAATGGAATGACTAGTGCTAAAATGTAATATTCAACAGCAATTTGCGTACTGTATACATCCACTACGTTTTTGATGTTTTGCGCTACGAAGAGTACGTATATGCAGCATATTCCGAGTTGATGAAACACCAGGAAGAAATTTACCATATTTCTAAAGTAAAAAAAAATATATATATTTCATTAATAATAATATTTTGCCAAAGTTCCCTCATATAACAGATAGAAAACAGGCCTACACTTAAGGCAAACATTGTTGGTAAAGAAAACATATTAAATTCATGGACTCTCGCTATCTGCAGAAACAGGACTTCAGCATGAACTCCATCATAAATTTTTGTAAGTTAACTATAATAAATAATTCATTCAACACTTCCTTTGCCAACTATTAGTTTATTCATGCATTAATTATTTAAGTAGTATCATTTTAATATTAAATATTACATACGGGGACATTTTGGCCATCTTAGTACAGCAAACAGGTCCGGACTCCATGGCGTTCTTCATCAAATGCGGATACTTCAATAAACCTACTTTCAAACGTTTACACATCGTGTAATGACTTTGAAACTGTAATTGTTATAATTATATTTTCACGTTAACCGGACATTTTTTTCTTTCTTACGTAAACGTGAAGTCCAAGGGCGCACAATATTGCGATAACGGCACATGATACGAATCCGTTAACCCAACCGGAATTCTTAAAAGCGTCCGGCATCAAAATTATCCCCGTCCCAATGGCGCCTTTCATCATGTTCGCAAACCCTTCCAAATAGCTAAAATTTTAGATTTATTTAGCCTTTTTTCGATTAGACTTGAACGTGTTCCAAACTTCATAGTGTGCTCCTTGTTCCTATTTTCATAGGGATCGAAATCATCTTCATCGCCGGTGTTGGTAGTAGGCGGCTCCCTAGAGAGTAGCATTAATAGTATGGTCACAATTTTTAACTATATTTATAGTTTACTTACATTTTTTTGAATTTATGGATCAAATTTTAATAATAAAGATAAGAATTCTGACATTATCAATCTGTCAGCTAAAATGAGAACGTTAGCGACGAGCAGGCGTCTCAGATTTATATTTATTAGAGGTTAAGATGGATTTAGTCATTCATATTGTGGAAATATACAATCTCTGACAATAGTGTTCGGTGAATAGTCCTGTAATATTAACTAAAGTTACCTCACTGTCATTCGAAATAGTCACCTCCCACAACTATACGCCGTTGAGATCTGTAATACATGTTTTAGAAACTTTTCAAGAAGGCTACTTTTGGGATGGAGCTCAAAAGCCTCGTCAAATTACTATGGATGTCAAATCTCTTTCCTTTCAATACTGAAATTTTAAACCGTTTAATGAAAATTCTACGCAGGACACGACCCCAGTACGCACAACAAGGTTCATAGTTTTTTGTTCAATACATGCTCGCCCTCACACAACCAATATCGTTAAACAGTTCCTTGCAAAAAACGGGGAGGTGAAAATTGAACCGCCACCATATTCGCCAGATCTCAATCCTCCAAACTTCTTCGTATTCCCACGACTCAAACTCGCTTCGTTTTCTGATGATTTTTGTATTAAAATCTATAGTTTTTAAACATTATCAATAAGTCAGTAAATTAGAGTTTAAGGTTTTATGATAATCCTCGAGTTCAGGGATAGGGCAGATGAGAGAGGAATAATTATAGATGACCGATTACAGATAACTGATGACTACAGATGACAGATGACTAATGATAGATGACAGAAGGCAAATAGCAGATGATAGATGAAAGATGGCAAATAGCAGATGATAAATGACAGATAGCAGATAACTGATGGCTGATGACAGTTGACAAATTTCAGTAGATAGATGAGATATGCTAGATGACAGTTAACATATGAGACATGAAAGATGGCATTAAACATACTAATGTTTTCTGTCAAGTGACAACTGTTATCGAACACCTCTAATTGGTTAACAAATTTTTAACATCACATATGTCAATTGCCTTCCTTGCTTTGTCAACTAACTTCTATTTTTTACCTTATAAAATCTATCAATTTTTTTACTCTTTGTCTTTTGTCTATTTTTTATCTATTCTATAATTCAATTGTTAATTTTCTCTTTTTATTGTATTTTCTGTCAAGTCTTAACTGTTATATTGCTTTCTGTTATTTTCTCTCCTTACATGGTACATCTGTCAATTGTCAATTGTTATTTCTCTAATACTTTCAATCAATTTTCTAGTGCTGTTCTTTTTCTGTATTCTGTCTTCTGATGAATGTCAAATTGAATTAAGGCAATATTGTTCTATCATTTGTTTTATATCTTCTATCATCTGTCAAGTGTTAACTGTAATTTCTCAATTACTTTCAATCAATTTTCTACTGCTGTTTTATTGTGTATTCTGTTTTCTGCTAAATGTCTAACTGAATTAAGTCAATATTCTTCCATCGTTTGTTTTATATTTTCTATCTTCTGTCAAGTGTGAGCTGTAATTTATGTCTTTTCTAAATTATCAATTATTATTTCTCAATTACCGTGTGGTTATTATAACTGCCGATATTATTACTAAGTGTATTGTTTTAAAGAAAATACCTTTTTTTCTTTCAAAATGCAAAAATTATAATTGTACTTACTAAAAGAAAATCAAATGAAAAAAAAAATATGACAGATTTCATGTGATAAATAACAAATACTGATGATAGATGACAGATGTCAGTTAATACTCAAAATGTATTCGAAATTCCATGAAATTTTTATACTTTGTAATCCATCATTAGAAACAGGATTGACTTAAATTATTTAATTTTTTTTTTATAATTACAAATAAAATTAAGATTCGAGGTTTTATAATAATCCTTGAGTTCAGGGAAAGGATAGATGATGGACGACAGATAATAGATTACTGATATCTAATTATAGATGACATATGACAAATGACAAATGACTGTTATCTGTCTATATTGCAGATAACAGGTGATATAGATAACCGATTACAGAAACAGATGAAATGTGACAGATGACAGATAACTGATGATAAGTAACTTATAACTGATGTCAAATCAGAGTTGACAGATTACAACTAATATGACAGATAATAGATGATAGATGATAAATGACAGTTGACAGATGACGGATGATAGATGACAGTTGCCATTAAGTTAAACCAATAGAAATATACACATAATTAGTATTTCAATAATTTCAGTAAAATTCAGTTTCAAGTTGTTAAAACGAAGTTTAAGACATATAACAGGTGGCTCATGAAAAATAATATATGACAGATGACAAATTATAAATAACAAATGATGATAGATGATAGATGCTACTTATATTCCAAAATTATTCAAAATGTATTCGAAATGTCATGAAATTGTTAAACATCATCATGTTTTATATATTTTGCAATCACAGTATTAAAACAAATAATTATTATTTTTATAATTTCAGTAAAATTAGTTTTAAAGGTTTTATGATAATCCTCGAGTTCAAGGTTAAGACAAATCATAGAAGGCAGATAACTGATGACTGATGACAGATGACAGATTACATACGATGGGTGATCTATAACTGATGGGAAATAACATATGATAAATGACAACTAACAGATGAGAGATGGCAGATAGCTGAAGCCAGATGACAGATGACAAATGACAGATGTCAGATGACTGATGACTGATGACAAATGACAGATAACAGCTGACAGATGACAGACGACAAATGAGAGATGACAGATGTTAGATAACTGATGAACGATGGTAGATGACAAATGATGGATAACAGGTGATGTATGATAGATGACAGATTACAAAAATAGATGACAGTTGGCAGATGACAGATGACATATAACAGATTACTGATGGCAAAGCACTCACGACTGGTGACAAATCAGAGATGGCAAAAGACAACTAATAGATGTGACATAACAGATGATAGATGATAAATGACAGGTGAAAGATGACTGATTACAAATGGTAGATGACACATGACAGTTGCCATTCACTTAAACCAATAGAAATATACTTATATTCATAATTTATTATTTCAATAATTTTAGTAAAATTCAGTTTCAATTTGTTATGATTTAACTCAAAGTGTAAGTCATATAAGAGGTGACTGATGAAAAATAATAAATGACAGATGACAAATGTTAGATGACAGTTATCACTAATACTCTAAATTTACTCAAAATGTATTCCATGAAATTTTTAAGCATCATGTTTTATACATTTTCTAATCCAGTATTAGAACAGATAACAGATAACTGATGACTGATTATAGATGGCAGATAATAGATGACATATAACAGATGACAGATGGCAGATGACAGATAACAGATAATACATGATATATGACAGATGACAGCTGATAGTTTACAGATAATAGATGAGAATAAGAGATGACAGATCACAGATCATAGATGATAGATGATAGATGACAGATGATAGACAAATCATGACAGATGAAAGATGACAGATGACAGGTGACAGGTGAAAGATGACAGATGACATTAAACATTATAAATTTAAAATGTATTTAAAATAATAATTGTATCAACTGAAACAATTTTTTATAGATTATTTGACTGATGACAGATAACAGATAATACATGATAGATGACAGATGACAGCTGATAGTTTACAGATAATAGATGAGAATAAGAGATGACAGATCACAGATCATAGATGATAGATGATAGATGATAGACAAATCATGACAGATGAAAGATGACAGATGACAGGTGACAGGTGAAAGATGACAGATGACATTAAACATTATAAATTTAAAATGTATTTAAAATAATAATTGTATCAACAGAAACAATTTTTTATAGATTATTTGACTGATGACAGATGACAGATAAAACATGATAGATGACAGATAACAGATGACATATAAACACCATAATTCTGTCTGATTATTTTTCTTAAAAAATGTTCATTCATACTAAGTTAGTTTTTTAAGCATATTTCTCTAAATATAGTGGAAGAATTTAAACTTTCGATTGCGTCATAAAACAGAATTTATTTGTAGTCATTTTAGTGAATTCAAAAGTGAACAGTATTTTTTCAACAAGGACATTAGTTTGATTCTTAAGCACATTTCTCAAAATCTAGTGGATCAAATTTTAAAATGTATGATTCAAGTATAACTAACTTTCAGTAATTTTAGAAAAAAACTAAGTGAATGTCATTTGTATAATTAATACTTTCTAGGCTACACTCTTGATGGAACTGGTATTTCACAGGGTTATTAAAATTATGACATTTTAATAACCCTGTGAATGTCATTTGTTTTTATATTATTTTTTATAGATTGTAAATTTAACTAAGACATGAGTTCTTTCTTAAGCCAATCCCTCGAAATTCAGTGTAAAATTTTCTAAAATTTTGGCTCTGTCATAAAGAAGAATTTACTTTTAGCAATTTTAAAACAATTGAAATGATTAACATGTGTTTTCATATTGGTTTTTAGCGATTGTAACTTGGATAAGGTCAATTAAAACATGAGTTGGGTTCCAAGATACGTTTTTCGAAAATTGGTAGAATAATTTTTAAATATTTGCTTGAGTCATGAAACAGAAATAATTTTTTTAGTAATTTTAGAAAATTTAAAGTAAATAGCTTTTATTTCTTTATCGTATTCTAGCGATTGTAATTTGGGTAGTTTCATATAGGACATTGATTGGATTTTTAAGCACCTTTCATAAAATCTAGTGGAAGAAATTTTATTTATTATTTTCAGTCCTAGATAATAATCAATTTTCAGAAATTTAATTAGTAATAAATTAAGTGATTGGCATTTGTTTTAAATTATTAGTTAACTTTCTACAGCCACCTAAAAGACTTTAATACATTTCGTATTTCATATTGTTTTTTGTTATATTCTTGAATCAATTTTTTGAAATCTAGTTCAATAATTTTTGAACTTTTTATTCGGTCATAAAAAAAGAACTTATTTTTAGTAGTTACAAGAGTTTATCGTAATCCTTGAATCGATGGTGAAGACAGACGAAAAATAATAATAATATACTACAGATGCCACATGGTACGTAACATAGTTAGCTGATAGCAAATGATGACAGATGGCAGATGATAAACGATTAATAACAAATGACGATAGATGTCAGATGTCAATACTCTAAATTTATTCAAAATATATTCAAAAATATAATTTTTACTAATTCAACAAAACTCTTTGACAGATTTTAAGATAATTATTAAATATTCTCTAGTTCAATGTATTTAATGAAACGACTGACTTGAGTTAATTAAAATATTCTCATCAAATATTCATAATTATTATTTTTATAGTATCAGTAAAATTAAGTTTCAAGGTTTTGTGATAATCCTAGAATACAGGGTTAAGGCAGATGCCAGATGATAGATGATAGATAGCAGATGACAGATGGCAGATGGCAGAAGACAGATGGCAGATGACAAATGGCAGATGACAGATGGCAGATGACAGATGATAGATGATAGAAAACGGATGGAAGATGACCCACGAAGATGGCAGATAAGAGATGACAGATGAGATATAAATGAAATAGATGATGAAGCTGAAATTTAATAATACATATGTACTAATTTGATCCCTAAATATGTACAGTTGATACCGTCTAAATTCCTCATGTTGCCATAATATTTAAAAATCTAATATCTATGTTGTCTATTATCTGTTCAACAATATTTGTCGTCTATAACCTGAAATCTGTTATCTATTTCTTCTCCATTGACAGTCAAATATTTTCAAAAAAATTAAAAAAAATAATTGACATTTATTTATTTCCTTAATATTTTTCATTATTTTCTTGTCAGCTTTTTTTGTACTAACCCAATACATTCAATGTTATCATATCGTGATGAATTTTATATAAACCTAGCATACTCTTAACCTACTTCAATTCATTTTGTATGAATTTAGCGTACTTTCGACCTAACCTAATAAATTCTACTTTAATCCTGACACACATTAATACATTAGTCCGGCGTAGAACCGACGTTGCTAATGTTATAATTTAAGCTGACAGATTAATAATGTCATACTTCTTGTCTTTATTAATAAAATTTAATATATAAATTTTAAAAAATGTAAGTAAACTATAAATGTAGTTGAAAATGTTGGTCATAAAATTAATGTTACCCTCTAGGGAGCCGCCTACTACCAACACCGGCGGTGAAGATGATTTCGATCCCTACGAAAATAGGAACAAGGAGCACACTATGAAGTTTGGAACACGTTCAAATCTAATCCAAAAAGGAGTATAAATAAATCTAAAATTTTAGTTATTTCGAAGCGTTCGCGAATATGATGAAAGCCGCCATTGGGACGGGGATAATTTTGATTCCGGACGCTTTTAAGCATTCCGGTTGGGTTAACGGATTCGTATCGTGTGCCGTTATCGCAGTATTGTGCGCCATTGGTCTTAACGTTTACGTAAGAAAGAAGATATGCCCACCTAACGTGAAAACATAATTTTAAATAATTGCAGTTTCACAGTCATTACACGATGTGCAAACGTTTGAAAGTAGGTTTATTGAAGTATCCGCATTTGATGAAGAACGCCATGGAGTCCGGACCTGTTTGCTGTACTAAGTTGGCCAAAATGTCCCCGTATGTATTACTTAATATTTAATGATACTACTTAAAGAATTAATAGTAAATAAATAAACGAGGGCTGAAAGACCTCAGGTCTATAGCCTAGACGGACTAACACCATCTATTTGTATTGTATTCATATTTATTGTTATTATCTATTTTGTTGTGTCCAAATAAAGATTATTGTATATATAAATAAACGAATAGTTGGAAAATTGCATTATTTTTGTATAGTTTATTTATTCAACAGACTTAAATATTGATTGAACAAAATATACAAAGAAGCTACAAAAATTTTCGAGGTAAAAAGCTGCTGCAGTGATCTTTCACTCAAGCTCTTGATTCTGCAGAGAGTGAAAATCCATGTATATTTGTTTCTTTACCAACAATATATGCATTAATTGTTATTGTCGCTGTTGTCGGTGGTTATTCACTCAAACGTGTAGTGCAGCACTTAGACAACAGATGACATCTTTATGGCAATATCTTGAATACATAAATTTTTAGGCAATGATGCAATTTTGATTTGGTCAAAAGTTATTAATATAGTGTAAAATGATTATATTTTATTTTTCAGATATGTAGTAAATTTCTTCCTAGTATTTTATCAACTCGGAACATGTTGCATATACGTACTCTTCGTCGCAACAAACATCAAAAACGTAGTGGATATATACTGCACGCAAATTGCTGTTGAATATTACATTTTAGCACTAGTAATTCCATTCATTCTGATAAATTCGATACCTCACATGAAAACCCTGGCGATATTCTCTATAATAGCTCTCTTGTTGACGTTAGCATCGTTCTCAATAATATTTTACTTCGCCTTCCTGGACTTACCCCCATTGTCGGAGAGATACATGGTCGGGCAAGTAATGGCGTATCCTCTGTTTGTTGGAACATTCCTGTTCTCATTGGAATCCGTTGCCGTGGTAAGTTAAGATCATTATTACATTTTTCACGCGCATTTAAAAAAGTGTTTGTATTGATAGATTGTCCAAATAGAACACGAAATGAAGAAGCCGGAACAGTTTGTGAAAACTTATGGAGTATTGAATATGTCTTGGATTGTAATCACGTCTATATATGCTATGGTTGGATTCATTGGTTATTGGAAGTACGGAAATGACGTCAGGGAAGACATCATTATAAATCTGCCGGAAAAAGATAAGTAAGTGTTAATTATAACTATTTTTTAGTTACAATAAAATTAAAATATTTAAAGATCAGTACTGTACTGATCTACTCTAAGTTTGAGTATAAAATTCTGATTATAAATAATATGAAATAAGCTTGAAAAGTAATACCTAATAATAGAATTAACTATCATCATTGTTTTCCAGATTAGCAGATTCATGTAAACTCATGTATGCAATATGCATATACATATCGTATTCAGTACAATGTTACGTCCCCGTTAAAATAATCTGGGAAGAATATCTTTATAAATGCATGGAAGGAAATGATAACATCTTTTGGTGGCAATACCTTATGAGAATTTGTATAGTGTTATTTACAGGTAATTGTTTAAACACTTTTTCCGATTGTAAACTTAATTACGGGGCGTTTATTACAGTAATCGTCGCAGTATCGATACCATTATTGGGACTTCTAACATCACTGATTGGAACTGTGGCGCTCACAACGTTGGGATTCTTGTTTCCCGGAATGATCGACATGTGCATCCGATATCCCGACTATGGTCCCGGAAAAATACACTTATGGAAAGACTTGTTCTTAATATTGCTGGCGTTTATTGGATTATTTCTTGGAAATTACGTCATTGTAAGGGAAATTGTTATACAGATGATCAAATTGAGATCATAATTAATACCAAATATAACACAAAATTATATTCGATCTTTCGTTTGTTTGTGGAGATGGTGATGACACAGTTTTTTCATTTTGTTACTTTTTTCCTAATATAGATCAAGAAAGTAAGGAGCAAAAAAATGCACAAGTTAAATTTTCTAGTTAATTAATTCACTTTTCACAATTAAAATTCTCTATATAAAATGTTTAATTTGCCAATAAACAAATTTCCACATTTCAACATGATGTTACATTAGTTAATATTAAATAACAAAATATACAATCAATCCACATGTAAAGAATAAACTTTATATAAATAACCGCTAGTAGTGTACCTTAAAATAAATTAAAAAATAACATTATTTATATAAAATCTAAGTCTAGTTATCACAAGTTAAAACATTGTTAAATAAATAAAACCCATTCGTATATGAAACCACTGGTATTTATGCGCCTAATTTAAAATCACAAACTAAAGAGAAATGATCCGATGGGTAGGTGTGGGAAGGTACGCGATCGACACCGATTTCATCGCCGCTTGGAAACTCCAAGGCGGCGTCCACCTCCAACTTGTCTTTGGAGTAAAAGATGTAGTCAATGGTGTGGCAGATCTCTCCTTCGTCCCTCACTTTCCAGGTGGTGTACTGAGGTTCGCGAGGTTTCTCGTCCGCTGGATGACAGTCGGCGTACGCACTCGATAAATTGAGGTTGCAATTTAACACGGTGCTGTAGATGGGTTCGATGGGTTCCGCGTTAAAATCCCCGCACAGGATGATGGGTCTATCTTCGCAATGACTAGATACGAATTGTAGTAAATCTTTTCCTTGCTCGTTTCGTAACGTTGCTAACAAGGCACCCTTTCGGGCCTTTAAGTGTGTGGTGGCGACGCAAATTTCTTGACCGGTCTCTTGTATTCTTAAAATCATCAATATGGCAACCTGAAAAAAATATTCAAGATAAAAATTAAATAAAAATATGAGGTAAATAAAATGTATTAAAGTCTTTTAGTTGATTGTAGAAAATTAACTAATGATTTAAATTATTAAAACAGTTAGATTAATGAAGAGAATGGTTTCTACACGATGATCCATTATTTGTAGTTACAATATAGTGATTTTTCAATTTACACACTTAGCTTATGTTATGTTTGAAGTTGTATATTAATGGAAATTTACTCACTTGATTACTTTGTACTCTCCAGATCTCTAAGATTTTGCAGAAACTTTTGAGAAGATCAAATTTGTCCTTGCGGTAAAAAATCGCACAGCCGTCTGGTCCGTTGTTTCCTTCTATGTAGATGCACGGCGAGTCTGGTTTCGGGAAAAACATGCCCGTGTATCCCTGGGTGCTTAAAATGTGTCTTAAGAAGTTAAAATGGTCGACTTCCTGAAACAACAAGAAACGAACATAATAAGGGCATGTAGAGAAACCAGTAGTTACAATCACTTTGGTAAATTTTCGTAAATGAAATACGATAACACTTTCAAATATTTATTTTGCTGTTCGCGACAATTGTTTCGACACACTGTGTCTTCTTCAGACAAAGATCCTGAATCCTGTGTCGAAACAATTGTCGCGAACACCAAAATAAATATTTGAAAGTGTTATCGTATTTCATTTATGAAAATTTACCAAAGTGATTAGAATATGAACTTTTAACAACTAACAGCCTCAACTATTCAGTTATTCAGTAGTTACAGTTAAACAAAAAAATATTAAACAACAGTGCTGCGAGCATGGAGTTGCAGCCGCACTAAAGATAGATCGCAAAAGTGCAGCATTGTAAATCAGGGTCTGTAATAGGATGGGGATTTTTGGTGTTTTGAATTTGATAAGTGTCCTTAGCTAATCTGGGTACGTTGATTCTGAATGTGAATTTGGTTTGAGCCCATCACGTCAAGATTTTATTTAAATTGCATTAAAATTATTTCTTTAAAATACTTGATACATCGATAGAAAATATTTCAGTATAATATTATGTTTATTTCATTTCAATGACTCTGTGGAGACCTCAAAATAATATCCATGCTTTTGGGTCAGCAGTCTGGATTGGAGTGGGACAGTCGTGCAAGAAATTTACATTACGTTAAGAAAGAATGGCCACTCAGAGAAAGACTTGGACCGGGACAAAACAAATGTGTTGCGTAATGCATTAGTTGACCCAAAATTAGTTCTTTTGCCTCCCCTTCACATAAAGTTAGGATTGATGAAGCAGCAAGCTTTAAATAAAACAAGGTGACTGCTTTAAATACCTGTGCGACAAATTTCCTGCACTTTCTGAAGCTAAACGTAAAGAAGGATTTTTTGTAGGCCCTGAAATTCGAACCTTTAAATCGGACAGATCGTTCCAGAATACAATGAACCAGGATGAATCTGAAGCATGGAGTTCTTTCGTAGAAGTCATAGACGGTTTCCTTGGAAACAACAAGTCTCCAAACTACAAAGAAATTGTAGCCAACATGGTCGAAAATTATAAAAAATTGGGATGCAATATGAGCGTCAAACTTCATTTTCTGAAATCCCACGTTGACTCTTTTCCCGAAAATCTTGGAGTTGTCAGTGAGGAACAGGGAGAGAGGTTCCATCAAGACATAAAGGAGATGGAGAAACGTTACCAAGGAAGATGGGATATTAAAATGATGGCTGATTACTGCTGGACCTTGAAGAGAGACTCGCTCACAAAAAGAAAACTACAAAACGCAGTTTTGAGGAAAAAATAGCACGATTTTATTAATAAAAAAAAAACAACGATTGTCCACGTAGATTATACAGCATTGTTTTTTGAACAACTCAATTTTGCAGTGTAATTTTCTATTAAATATGGTTTTAATAAATATTTTCTCAATATTTTTGGCAGTTTCTATGAAAAATTTCAAACACACTTTTCCTGAAAACCTGACGTGCTGGAAAAAAACTAAGCAAAGATTCGTGATCAGCACACTATAGGACACCTATTAAACTTGGAACACTTTTTCATGAAAAAAAAATGTAGGCCTGTGCAATGAATGAGTGATGGGGATACATAAATACACAAATAACAAAGTGGAAAGACCACGTGGTCGATGGCCAAGTACTACTACTACTAGGATATTAAAATAGCAAAAAAGTGAATATTTTTTTAACTTAAACAAAAAAACGTGATAAGAATTGTGAGAGCATAATTTTGTAGCCACACTATCAAGAGGGAAACACAGTGGAAAGACCACATAATCGATATTCAAATACTACTACTATAACTAGGAAAATTCTCATGAATTGTTTTATAAAATTGATTAATGGTTGAGGCGTTCACTTCGTGATACATCTTGAATATTTAAATAAAGTAAAACTCACTTTGTTAATATCACACTATTTATTTAAAAAATGACTCGAGTTTCGATCAACAGCTGATCATTTTCAAATTTAAAATTGTTTTATAACTTAGGCAACCAACTAACTTAATAGTGCGGTATTTATACAGGGATTATATTGTTTGAGTAATGATTTTTATAAATCGTTCACCTTAGCTTAGTTATTTTTTCATAATACAGCTGCATAGATGAAACTTTAAAATAAAATGAAAACGAGAGCTTTTAGAAGCTATTTTCTACGTTATAATTAAATTGTTAAAATGAAATATATTTTTAAATCATTTTTTTTTAAATGTTCAGTCAGTTAATATTCTACTATTATTGATAGTACAGTAATATAGATAATAATTTAAAAGTTAAAAAGCCCTGATGATCCTAAGGACAGCTTCAAAACAAAGACTTTCACCAGAATGATAAATAAAGCACTTAATAAATCCAATTTTATATTTCAAACAAACTGACCATTATCAGTCTAAGATAAGAGTTTCTAATTTTGTGACTCTCAATGGTTTAAATTAATTTCTGCACGTTACATCTTGTCTATAAGTAAATTTACAACAAAACAAAAAAACTTTGATGAAATTATGCAACCAGTGAAACTTGATGTATAAACTATAATTAATTATACATATTGGATTGATCAGGCTGTTGAAACTCCATATTATCACTTAATAAAATACTGACGTAATGTAAGGTTTCAAAAAATCGTTTTATTGTTCTACAACAATTATTATTTTATTCAATACTTCTTCTGCTACTTTCTTGATGGAACCATATATTCAAAATGGGTGGAGTAAAACACTTGTTTTGTTCCATGATTTTATTATCAGTTTCCTGACACGTGTTTCGATCCGTTACGAGTTTAACTTTGAAAATGATCGTAACGGATCGAAACACGTGTCAGGAAACTGATAATAAAATCATGGAACAAAACAAGTGTTTTACTCCACCCATTTTGAATTATTATTTTATTAAGTGATAAATTATGGGTTTTTACAGTTAAATAAAAATAATAGGGCTGAAAGACCACTGGTCGATAGCCAATGTAAAAAAGAAAAGAAGCAGCATAGTAATTGTCGTATTATCAAATGTAACACTATTTTCCAATAAAGATGTTTATCCCTCTTTAAAAATAATAATTAACAACTCACTCCATATAAAATCAACATAAAATTTATTATCGTTTTCTACTGTTTATTTTTAATTTTGTTAATATGTGAAGCAGTTAAAATGATGCAGAATATCAACATTGATTTAGTAGCTCTACTAGCTAACTAAATCTATAAATTAATGGATATGTATTCTATAATTAGGAATATATTGGTTAAATTGCAAAAAATTTACACTATAGAAGTATACATTTTAAAAATACATCATAATTTTTCCTGCTATCAATTCATTGGCAATTTTTTATATACAGGGTGTCCCGTTAATGTGGGGAAATGGCTGGATCATAGATTCCTGGGGTCAAAATATGATGATTTAACCCAAAATATCTATATCCAAAAATTTACGGTTAAGCCGGAATTTAACTTCAAAGTTACGATTTTTTTTCATTTAAAAAAAAATTGTATTTCTTTTGTTTATAACAATTGAACGCTTTATTCGATTTGAATGAAATTTATTATTAATAACTACCATAATATAATACATCATTTCAGTTATTATGGTCATTAGTGATTGACAGGAAGTATAAAAAACAGTAGTACCACCACTTAAAATCTAAAATATTTTTTTATTGGTGCATCCAATAAAAGCTAAAAAAATATTTCTTGAAAGACCAATTAATTTTAAAACTTTTTTGTATCTTAATAATATTTGATATCATTTAAGGTTTTTGCACAAAAAAATAAAATATGAATATAGTATGCAGATTTGCACTCATTAATAAATAAATCAACTTATATTCAATTGAATAAAAATTAAATAATATTAATTGATACAATAAATCAAAACAACATCTAACATTTTTTAAACAATTTTCTTCGCAAAATCCTAATACAAGTAAGAAATCTGTTTGCTGCAAATGTGAATATTTATGAACTATAATAAAGTTAACAATAAATGATTTAAAGACACTCAGTAATTATTATTTTACATAATTTACATTTTTTAAACAAAGACGGCCACGAAAAACATATATTTTCGATTTGATGGAAAACTAGATTTTGTTTTTACTAGATAAAAAAAATATATTTTATTTTTTTGTGCGAAAACCGTACAAGATATTAAATTTTATTAAGAGACAAAAAAGTTTTTAAATCAAATTCTCTTTTAAGCAGTATTTTTTTAGTTTTTATTGGATGCACTAATATTTTTTTTTTTTTAGTTTTTAAGTGGTGGTACTACTGTTTTCTATATTTCCTGTTAATCACTAATGTCCATAATAACTTAAATGATGTATTATACTAAGGTAGTTATTCATAATTAATTTCATTAAAATCGAATAAAGCGTTCAATTGTTATAAACAAAAGAAATCATTTTTTTTGAAAATTTGAAGACAAATTCCGGCTTAACCGTAAATTTTTGGATATAGATAAGTTGTGTTAAATCATCACCAGGAATATATGGCCCATCCATTTCCCCACATTAACGGGACACCCTGTATATTGACTTTGTGTAAGATTAAGATTATAATTTATACCTAATGAACTATTTTAAAAGATTATATTCACTTACTAATCACACTAAATTGAAAAATTTATCAATTCTAATCTTTTGTTCTTCGATCCGATATTATAAAGGCAATTACAATCAATCGCATCTCTAAACAAATGAAGAAACAAAAGGGCAGTACATCTTGTCATAAAATTTTCTATCCACGATTACATGATGCCCTTTTTCATGTTGGATATTTTCGAGGATAAAAATAAACTAAATATTTCATCTATATAACATTAAATCGTTTTTATATTTACCTGAAGACATATTATGTCGGGACAATATTCAATGATCTCTTCAATAAGATGAAACCGTCTGTAATTCCAAGTCAAAGCCTTCTCGGGGCACCTAACGAAACTATCATTGAACTGTCCTAAAGCTGCAAGAAGACAATAAATAATTTCAATAACAATGTTTAAAAATCTTAATAATCGTGACTTACATTGGGATAATACATTCCATTGAAATACTCTTAATACATTTGGACTTGATAAATAGTCACTGCATCCTGTAAAAATAAAAAAACAGAATTACATAAATATTAAAAATAATTAATTAGAAGTAAAATTGGTCCTAAGCTACACAAGATAAATTTTAATTGTAGACATAGCATTTCTGACGTTATAGTTAATATATATTTATATATAGTAAAATTAGTTTTAGTATCGTATATAATAATTTTTGCTCATCTAATTATTTAAGAGTAAAAATGTAATTGAGTAAAAATATTTTCAATTCGTATTTACATGTATGTATGCAACCATGTGTACGTCTTCATATACTTGACCGGTTATAGGCTGTGTATATATTGTTGCATATCTTTATTCCTGACGTGTATAATTCATTATTTGATTTTACGAATGCATTGAGAATCTTTATTTTATACATAGGGAAGATTGTTAAGATTTAAATGTTAAATTGTGGAGGCGTTCACTTTGTGGTTCATCTTGAATATAATGAAAAAGGAGACTCGACTTTGTTTTAATAAAGTGGTAAAACAAACTTCACTTATTATTAATAAGTGAAGTAAGGAATTTTATTTTCGTTTCATCAAATATATAACACTTCACATTACTCCACCCGAAATTTAGTGGTAAAACAAAGTCATCATGCCTCCTTCTTCATTAAGATTTAAAATAAACCACTATACCTTTTTAAAATATTAAGGACAATCTCTTTCTACAGTAATAAATACACTAAATTTTAATATTTTATTATTGATTAGCATTTTTTATATTTCTGTCCATTTTGCCACCTGAATGAAAGTAAATTTTGAATAAAAAAATGGAAATTCAACAATATTTTTTATCTATGATAAACAATGCAAATTTAGTTGTAAAATCGTTTTCAAAATATATTTACATATAAGCATGTATGTTTTATATAACTGTTGCACTGACATGAGCACAAAAAATTCAAAAATTGTACCTAAATATGCTTGCCTCAGTGACTGGTTATTTTTATAGGCTAAAAGTACATTTCAAGAACTAATAGCCCATTATCGTTTAGCTATTGATAATGATAAATGTATATCTAGCGTATAAAAATAAACTGAGAAATAAGTGAATTTTAACCAGTGCTTATTTAAATATCTATTATTATTAAATATACTTTTATGTTAATCACCTTCCGATACACCGTTCAACTTTCTCGCCTTCAGGCCGTAAGTCAGAAAATCCTGGTTGACCTTGCTGCGACGGAACGTCCTCTTGACCATAGGATATAGTTCATACTGCTTCTGGCAATACTGTAACAGCTCGTGACGGCTGATGTTCTCCGCAAAACGGACGTCCTGATCCAGAACGTCCTCGTTCAGGATCTTCGGAGTGGAAGAAAAACTTCCCATCCTAAAACAATTAAATACAGTGTTGATTCAATACTAAACAATAAAATTGCATTTGAAAAATTATGAATAATTTTATTACTACACAAATTTTATTTATAAATGTGATAAATAATTAGTTAAGTCGATGAATTTGTTCACTTTCATGGGTCTGAATAGTACAGTTTTTTTATTATCATACAGATAAGTAACTTTATTATTATAAATGGTACATATTTGGTTTAATGGATAAATCTATTTCATTTTTTGCGTGTATAAAGTACAGTTAAAAATAAGTATTATAAATTACAAATATTTATTTATCTATATGTTAAAGTATTATTTTATATACTGAATTGAAAAATTGACTATCCTGCGTAGTAACGGTCGTAACCATTCTCTTTATTATTATTTTATATACTTATTAAATTCTAACACTATTTTTCTCTATTTTGCATTTTTTTGTGTCAATTCCATTTATTTTTAATGTTGAGGTGTAATTATAATATTTGTATTGAACATGTTCTTACCAATACGTTAGGAAATTAATAATTCCAATGATGAACATCGTTTAGAACTCTTTCAAATAAATTATTCATCTGATTGACCAAAGAAAACGCAACAAAACAATCACTATAATACTTTTTCAAAGAAAATTTTTAAGTAGGCCATGATAAACAAAAACAAAGCACATTCAAACAAACATCAGTGTCACAGTTCTCTTCTAGTTTTTACTGAATTTACCACTGCATTAAGATGGGTATTCTGTGAAAAATATATAAGGTAAGTAATGTATACGTTTATATTTAAATATATTAATAATTGAGAAGTGTCAAATAGTTCCAAAAATAGAAAGAACAGCATTTTAAATAGCTATTTACATTCTTACCTTAAATTAATATCCATTTATTTTATTATTTGAAAAAGGCACGTATAACGCATATAATAAATACAGTATGTAACATAATAATATTTTTGAAACTTACCCGGTTAATGTATAAAAGATATAAAAAAAATCATTTGTTACTCATGGCATACTTGCAAAATTTTATGAAAAGTTTTTAACCTAAAAAATGTAATAGCACTTGTTGAATATGTTAATTTATTAGATGTCGTTAGTGTCAGTTATTTTTGACCAATTAACACACATATTGTTTGATGTACCACGAAAATAATAAATTAATTTGATTTACGAACGAATGCGGCTGTATAAAGCAACAGAATTTTAAAATTCTGAATAAATCATTTAAAATTGTGGTAAATACATAAAAGAATAAAGATAGAAAGGTTTTTATTTAATACGATTTATATTACTCACAGTGAATAAAATTTATTATTAATGATTCCCTATAAATTTAATTTACTATTATTACACCAATGTATACAAAAATCTTTACCTTTAAAAATAAACACAATTATTAATAAAACAAAGTACTTATAATAAATAAAAATATATGACTATAACCAACAAATCAAAAATTGATTATAATGATGTATACATAGTAAAATCGCTTACACAAAAATATGACAAATGCAAATTCTGCAATAAAGTAAATAAACAAAGTGCACAATTTAATTTCGTATTTTTTTTAACCGACTTAAGACATATAATTACCTCTGTAATATTTTCTTCTGTAGAGTGACATTTTTAAGGAGTTTGTTTTCAACGTTTTTCACATCGACTTCTAGTTCGAGCATGCTGGCGAATAAACGTGAATTTAAGCCGCATGTATTATATACGGCCCCGGCGAACAAATGTTTTTGTGGCAAAAGGCGAAACCGTACAATCAGATAAGGTGATCTCGCAAAAAGCAACAAATAAATTAGAATAAATTAAAACGAAAGTCAAAGTGTATCGCCGTTTTGGATCTTTCGGAATTTTATTTCGAAATCCAGCGCCATCTGTCCACTGTCGAGCGCAACAGTGTTTTTACGTTATGTAACTGAATGAATAAAAGAGAGGGTGATTTTTTTTATTAACGATCGTAAATAGGTAATTACCTAAAATTAAAAATCCTGCGTAATATCTGTGTTAGCCTACGCATTAATTTTAGGATCATAATCTGTTTCCAAGAAAACACTATGTGCACCACTTGTTTACACTGTCATGTAACCAAACTTATTTTCGTCACCTTTGTTTAACACCACCACATTTTAAAACTTTTCGCGTTTAACACACATCGTCCAGATATTTGCAGGTGATTGTATTATTCTGTGTCGGTCTGTTTAAATTGAAACGAAGGTTAGTACGACAGTGGCGTAGCAGATGTGCGCTTTGAGGTTATTGAATGTTTATGTAAAATGAGCTCCACCGTTTCCGTTGAATCGATATTATCCGCGTAATATTCATGAGATTCAATGTTTGCTAAAAGTGAAGTGTGGTTTATTAACACCTTTTAATTGAAAAAAGGTCATTGTTTTCGCTACACTATTATATGCAATAGCGTATTATTAATGAATATATTAAGTTCGGTCAGTGAATGCGTGTCAAGCATTAACAAAATACGAAACTTAAAAAGACGATTGTTATTCTACATTAGTAATTAATTTAACGAAATTGTTGTTTTTACACAACAATATACGCAAACACAGAGATATGTGGTTGTAAACATGTCAAATATGATTTGAAATGCTAATTTGACATTTTCACAATTAAATCTAAAAATAAACAAGTAAATTCCAAAATGACATTTGCATTTTGTTTTTGTTTAAATACAATCGTAAATTTATTAAATCATTGTAGTCTAGAACTTGAACAATATTTGTTAAAAATTATAAAACACTGTATATAAATAAATAATAAGGTGACAATGTTATAACTTTTAGATATTGAGTCTATTTCTATCTTTTTTTTATTAATGGTTTAAAATGATTTTTTGCAGTGTCTTTTATTAAATTGGAAGAATATCATTATTTCAAATGTCAATTTCGACTTACTTCGTGGTCATGATAATTGCTAAAAACATATGAAGACAGATCTATAATCTCTTACACTAAATTAGGCTAAAATCCCTAAGCCAAATTTAATATATGAGCTTAGATATGTTTACAGAAACCATCATGAAAATAAATAAGACGATTTTATTGTTGATAGCAGCGTCCTCTCTGAACATATTGTGAAACTATTCGAGCGTTCTACTCAAATCATTTGCCATATATGTATAGTGTACCACTTATATATATATTTATTGTTTAGAAAAAGAAAAATAGGTTTTGACAACTTTTCACTCAATTTTCAAAATTGAAAAGTGAAAAGTTGGCTTTGGAAATCTTAAGCTACAGTCACAAGCTCGCATTAAAAGTACTGATGGTCATGTTGACATCTTAGGTTTGACCGTTTAACCACCATCAATATTTTACTCATACACGTGGTGCATGAGATGACTCAAAAAATTCTGACAAATGATGAATGGCAAACGATAAATAATAAATGACATATAACAAGTGACAGATGATAGTTGACAGGTGACAGATGCCTTGAGACTTTCAAAGACTTTAAAAAAGCATTCAGTTTTAGTTTAACGTTTTAATGTTGAACTTTGACAGATTAGAACCTTTCAAAACAATTTAAGTTATCAAAAAACAGTCTGGGGCCAAAAGTATATACAATTTTCTGGCTTAATAAACTTTGTTAAAACTTTTAGAACCTTCCGAAATTATGAAATATTCAACAATATTAAGACTTTACTTTCAAGCTGATGTTTTTGGCACATAACAAATGTAAAATTACAAATGATATCAAATAACAATTGGTAGATGATATTATAACTTTGATAAGGTCATACTTTCGTTGACTACTGACAAATGACA
This sequence comes from Ontholestes murinus, assembly GCA_963969525.1. NCBI lineage: Eukaryota > Metazoa > Arthropoda > Insecta > Coleoptera > Staphylinidae > Ontholestes > Ontholestes murinus. The sequence goes on along the minus strand of OZ018391.1, from coordinate 20,000,725 downwards.
AAAATTCTGGTTTGATTAACATTGTTAAAAACTTTAGAACCTTCCGAAATCGATTGATTCTTTAGTTCCCGACTGAAGATTTGGCGATGGATGACAAATGTTAAATAACAAATGACAGTGAAAAATGATAGATGACAGACGACAGGTGACAGATGATATTTTAATTTTGATACAATGACATGTCAAATAACAATTGGTAGTTGATATTTAAATTATTGGTTTTTGAGTTACGTGAAGAGAAATTTCAATTAAGAAAACACGTTCACTAAAGAAAGTGAATTCTGGCGTGTTTTATTAATTGGTAGTTGATAGATGATATAATTTTGATAAATTCATACTTTCGATGACTACTTGCAAATGACAAAAAATATGGTTTAATCTTTGTTAAACATTTTAGAACCTTCCAAAATCGATCGATTCTTTAGTTCCCAACTGAAGTTTTGGTGATGAATGACAAATGATAGATGACAGACGGCAGGTGACATTTTAATTTTAATGTAGCCATTAGTTTTAGTCTAAACTTTCTAATGGAGTTTTCTTAGAGATTTCCAAAACAACCTGATGCCAAAACAATTTTTTCTATGGTTTTAAATTTTTTGAAAAGTTTAGTTCCAGAAGTGTTTAGAGCTTAAGTTTAATATTTTTGGTGATAGTGTAAAATTTTGACAGATTAGTTCCTTTAAAAACATTTTAGAGTTATCCAACAGTCCGGGCCAAAAATTAATATAATATTCAAACTTTGGTAAAATCTTTAGAACCTTTTGTAATTATGAAAGATTGTTTTTAGTGACAAATGACAAACAAATGATAGAAATGACAGATAATAAATGACAAATGGCAGATCCTAGATTTTGACGGAGTTTTTTTCGATACTACTAAAACAACCTGAAACTAAAACAATTTTTTCGCCTCTCCGTGTTCCAAAATAGTCTTCTTTTTTTATTAGAACTTAGACATTGTTAAAAATTATTTATCTTTAGTATGTATGTTTTATTTTGGCGCCAGTGTAGAATTCTGACAGTTTAGAACCATTCAAAATAATTTAGAGTTATCTAAGAGTCTGGAGCCAAAAATTCTGGTTAATTAAACCTTGTTGAAACTTTTAGAGCCTTCCGAAACTAAATATTTTGCTGAAGAATGACAAATAACATATGAAAAATGGCAAGATAATAAATGACGAATGTCAAATGACAAATCGCATATGCCATTAGAATTTTATTAAAATCATTAGCTTTAGTTTAAAACTTTTGATGCCGTCTTCTTAGAAACTTTGAAAACAATCTGACGTTAGTTACAATTTTAGTTTGTTTTCAATTTTTTTTTGAAGAGTTTAGAGTTCTTCTTTTTCACTAGAACCAAATTATTTTTTCCTAGACATTGTTAAACATTATTCAGCTTTAGTTTAATGTTTTTGTTTTGCGCCAGTGTAGAATTCAGACAGTTCAGAATCATTAAAAACAATTTCGAGTTATTTTACAGTCTGAGGCCAAAAATTTTGTTTTATTAAACTTTACTGAAAATTTGAAATTTCAAAAATTATGAAATAGTCGACAATATTGAGTCTTTTGAGACTTTCAAACTAAAGATTTTACCGTTGAATGACAAATGTCAAATGACAGATGAAAAGTGATAAGTTACAGATAACAAATGACGAATGTCAAATGACAAGTTACAGATAACAAGTCAAATGACAAGTGGCGGATCACCCATAACAGACGACAGGTGTTACATATTTATCTCTGTTTTCAAATTTTTTGAAAAATTTAGTCATCTTTTTCACTAGAACTAAATAATTTTTCCTTAGACCTTGTTAAACAGTATCCAGCTTTAGTTTATTGTTTTTTTTTTGTGGCAGCATAGAATTCTGACAGTTTGGAACCCTTTAAAACACTGTTGAGTTAATTCAGCAGTTTGAGACCAAAAATTCTGCTTTATTATAATTTGTCAAAAATTTTAGAATTTTCCAAAATCATGAAATCGACAATATCGATTCTTTAGTTTCGGACTGAAGTGACCAAATAACGAATGTCAAGTGGAGTTTCTATTAGAGATTTCTAAAATCCCCTGACTCTTAAACAATTTTTTCTTTCGTTTTAAATGTTTAGAAATGTTCAGTTCCAAAATAGTTTAGAGTCTTTTTTCACCGCAACTAAATTATTTTTTGTTAGACATCGTTAAAGAGCATTCAGCTTTAGGTTAACGTTTGTTTAGTGGCAGATTAGAACCTTTTAAAACAATTTAATTACCCAAACCAATCTGGGCCCAGAAATTAATATTGTTTTTGTTTTATTAAACTGTGTTAAACATTCTAGAACCCTCCTAAATTATGAAATAGTGAACAATATTGAGTCCTTAGTTTGGGCTGAATTTTTGGCGACGAATGACAATTAGCACATAAAAAATGACAAATGTCAATTAAAAATTGACAAATGACTGAATGAGAATGAAATGAATGAATGAGATAAAAAATGTCAAATTGTGAAATGAGCAGATGATTAAAATATTGAATTTAGTCTAAAACTTTTGATGGAGTTTTTTTAGAGACTTCCCAAAAAAACACAGGTTTTAAATAAAGAGTTTAGAGTTTGTCTTAATGCTTTTTTGTAACTGTGTAAAAGTCTGACAGTTCAAAACAATTTAGTGTTATCCAACAGTCTGAGGTCTGAGGTTTTGTAGTCTTATTGTTGTAGATTCACGAAATGTTTTCGTATTTTTAAATTTATTATTGTCAAAAATCTGGTTTATTAAACTTTGTTAAAACTTTTAGAACTTTTCGAAATTATAAAATAGTCGACAATATTGTGTCTTTGGTTTCGGACTGAAGAATTTGCTGACGAATGAGAAATGACAGATGAAAAATTACAAGTGACAAATGGCAGATCACCGAAAACAGATGACATTATAATTTGAATCGAATCACCTTTAGTCTAAAAGATTTGATGAAGTCTTCTTAGAATCTTTCAAAACAACCCGACGCTAAACCAAATTATTCTGTGCTTTCAATTTGTTTGAAGACCATCAGTGTGGAGCTCAAAATTGTAATTTGTTAAACTTTTAAAAAATTTTGAATCTTCCGAAATTATGAAATCGATAATATCGATTAATTAGTTGCGGACTGAAGTTTTTTGTGAAGAAATGACAAATGTCAAATAACAAATGTTAGATGGCAAATAATAGATGAGAAATGACAAATGACAGATAAAAATGAAAAATGGCAGATCACCGATAACATTTAAATTTTGATACAGTCATTAGTTTTAAACTAAAAACGTTTGATGAAGTTTCTATTACAGACTTCCAAAACCACCTGTCACTAAAACCATTTTGTCTTTATTTTTTTTTTTTTTAAGAGTTTAGTTCGAAAATAGTTTGTCATTTTTTTGTCACTAAAACTAAATTATTTTTTGATATCGTTAAAGAGTATTCAGCTTGAGTTTAATGTTATTAGCAGCAATGTAGAATTTTGACAGATTAGGACCTTTCGAAACAATTTCGAGTTATCCAACAGAGTCTAGGCTCAAAAATTAATGTAATTTTCTGGTTTATCAAACTTTGATAATAAATTTAGAACCTCGTTAGTTTCGGGCTGAATTTTTGGTGACGAATGACGAATTGCACAAAGAAAATGACAAATGAGAAATGTCAATTCAAAATTAACAAATGACATAAAAATAACAAACGACATGTCAAATTGTCAAATGACAGATGACATTATAATTTTAATAAAGTCATTAGCTTTAGTCTTTTTTTGGTGACAAATGGAACATAACAAGTGACAAATGTAAATTAAATAATGACATGTAACATATGTCAAATGATAAATGGCAGATGTCAGTATAATTTTATTAATGTCATTAGTTTTAGTCTAATTGGGATTTCTTAGAGACTTCCGAAACAACCTGAGTTTTTAAGTTTTCTGAAGAGTTTAAAGTTCCAAAATAGTTTTATTTGTCACTAGAAAGATATTATTTTTGCTTAGACATTGTTTAATAGTATTCAGCTTTATTTTAATACTTATTTGTGGCAGTGTAGAATTTTGACAGTTCGGAACCATTCAAAACAATGTTAATGTCTGTGGCTAAAAATTCCCGTTTATTAAACTTTGTTGAAAAATTTAGAACCTTCCAAATTATTAAATTGTCAACAATATTGAGTTTTTAGTTTTGAACTGAAGATTTTGCTGACAGAAGAAAAAAAAGATAACAAATGTCGAATGTCAAAACAAATGGCAGATCACCGATAATAGATGACAGGTGACAGATGACATCATAATTTTGCTAGAATCATTTAGCTTTAGTATAAAACCTTTGATAAAGTCTTCTTAGAAACCAACACATTTTTTAAAGAGTTTGGAGTTCCAAAATAGTCTTTTTCGCAAGAACTAAATTATTATTTCTTAGACATTGTAAATCAGTATTCAGATTTAGTTTAATGTTTTTTTAATGGCAGCATAGAACTCTGACAGTTTAGAATCTTTAAAATAATTTTGAGTTATCCAGCAGTCTGGGATCAAAAGTACGGCTTTACTAAGTTTCAGGCTGAAGTTTTTGGTGACGATGACAGATGAAAAATGTCAAATGACAGATAACAAATGACGAATGTCAAGTGGCTGATCACCGATGATAGACTACAGAAAAAGTTTCAAAAATTAATGTTTTTTTTTGTGGCAGTGTAGACTTCCGACAGTTTGGAAAATAGATTCTTAAAGTGGGCAATAATGCCCCGAGAGAAATTGGGGGTGCATTGAGATGGTACAGCTGTTTTAAATTTGCGACAAATGGTAAGTAAAATTAAAAAGGTGGGGGGCCTCCAGAAAAAAACATATTCTCACAGTGAGCGGTGAGCAAAATTATGATTTAGAACCATTCAAAACAATTTAGAGTTATCAGAGTTATAACAGGCCAAAAGTGTTGGTTTATTCAACTTTGTTAAACATTTTGGAACCTTTCGAAATTAGGAAATAGTCGACAATATTGAGTCTATAGTTTCGGACTGAAGTTTTTGGTGACGAATAACTAATGAAAAATGACAAATGACGGATAACAAATGACGATTGTCAAATAGCACATCACCGATGACAGACGACAGATGGTAGATGTTATTATAATTCTGATAAAGTAAAAGTAGCTTTAGTATTCTTAGAGACTTCCAAAACAAGTTGACGCTAAAGCAGATTTTTCTTTTACATTACAACTATTTTTGTTTTGTTTTGTTAGACATTAGAGTATTTTGTTTTAGTTTAATGTTTTTAGTGATAGTGTAGATTTTTGACCCATTAAAACCTTTCAAACCCATTTTTGAGTTATCTATAACAGCCTGGGACCAAAAATAGATATAATTTTCTGGTTTATTAAACAAAAATAACTTTTGAACCTTTCCCAATTTTTAAATAGTCGACAATATTGAGTCTTATGTTTCGGACTAAAGTTTTTGGCGACTAATGATAATTGTCAATTAATTAATTAATAAACTTATGATTTTATTTTTTACTGGAAGAGTTAAACGGATTATTACTATTTTAAAACTAAATAACTATAACTATTGTTTGAGAATTATAAAATAAGTTTGTAATGAATCGTGGCTATATATCGCTTAACGTCAATAAAGTTCATTGAGGTGATTGCCTTATTTCTAGTTGACAGTTTGGTCACAAGGAACAAAGACCGTTCTGACTCTGAAGCAAGATGGGCAACGGTCCCTTCTTTGACCTATATTATCCATTTCATAATTTTTTATTGTATGCATTCTATAAACGTAAAGGTTTGTGAGTATTGGGATCTCCAAAAAAAAAGAAGATTAATAGAACATTTTGTTATTAGTACTGTCATTTTCCTAACCGACTTTCTACAAAACGACTTCATCCACAATTGAATAATTAAGATTTTTCCATTAGATTTAAGAAGAGAAGTTTGATTTCTACATGATGGAACACCTACAAATTTTCACTTGAGTTGTGGAAACTACTTAAATAATACCTATAGTAGCTGATGGCTAGGTAGAGATTATGAGGTGTTATATTAAATAAAGTAAATAACATGAATAATGTTTTTTTGGAATTTTGAAGTCTAATTTGGCTTCAAGGTAAATTATTAGATATAAATAAGAATAAGCATTAAATCATTATAATTATTGATTCATGGACCGGTTTCGATCTATTTTAGATCTCATCACTATAGTGCAGCTTGAGACAGGGAAACGAGTTTTACTTTTGAGTATAGTTATTTACTATACCGGGTAAAGTGTCAATTAATGTCTTAAATCATTATTTTTCCCCTAGGAATCTGTAGTTAAACAATTTCCTCACATTACTGGAACTCTCAGTATATAGATCAATATTTTATTTATTTTTAATCTACTTAAAACGTATATTCAAAAATAATCCATATAAAGCATCATGCAATAAAATCAAATTCACCAATGACTTCATCGTATAACGAAACAATACATCTCGACACCACGAATGGTCCGAACGAGGTCAAGTTTACAAGTCACTTCCTACATAAGCTAAATTCTACTGTTATGGTAATCTCACCTGGGTAAGGCCATGAGACGAGCGTACCTCCTCACCGAGAGCACGAGACACTGACTTCTGGACGCCATCACCATTTTGATTTGTTTGTTTTTTTTAATTCGTTTGTCCGTTCGACGCTTTTTTTGTTTCTCTTCGTTCGTGAATGTAAAGTTGGCGGGTTGTTATTGTTTTTCTTTTGTTTCGGGCTATCGTTAACAATGTATGTTTTGGGGATATATAGTGAACTCTTCGAATGGTGAATATGTAAAATATATCTTCATGCAAGATGTCATATTTATTTTACAAACTCTCTTCTGTATCTGGATTATAAATAGAGAAAAAAATACAGGTTATGTATGATGAATAAAATAATGTATACGTTCGTTATACTGCTAATTGCATATATTTCTATTCTTATTACATTGATTATTTTGGAATTAGTATTATATAAATCAAGAACGAAATAAGTTGACATAAAAATTAGAATCTGATTCTGCCATCAATTTTATGAAAATAAGTCCAAATCTACTGGGGATATTATCAATTGTTTTATATTTCTCCGTCGGAGAGTAAAACAAAATCAAGGGTTTTAATCAATCAAGATATTTTTTGTATTTATGTATGTATGAATATATTTGTTACCTAGTAAACTCCACAATCTGTATCCCAATAGCGGATGGTATGGGTCAATCGCCGAAAATGGTTGATATACATAATGTTACAGTGTGCACCATTAACCGGCGTCTTTTAACAGTTTGACAGTTTTACTTAAACATCCTGCTGCATTGAGTAGGTCATCACTGATTTTAATTATTAGTAAATCCTTGTTATTCTTCCGCGGCAGCGATATGTTATCAATAAAAATATGTTTGCATCGTATTTTTTTTAATAGAGTCATTATTTGATAATAAAATATTTTGTCTTTGCTTCAAACGAAATTCACTGATTGCTTATCTCATTTGTTTTCGGATTGCAAGTGTTTGGTATCTAAATTATAAAGTTGAAACAAAACAGAATATTATTAAATGGAAATAGTGATTTGAATTATTTCTCAGGCTAAACAGGCATTTTATTTCTCAAATTTAGAAAGTTAATTATAACATTATTACTTCACTGTGAATTCTAATTATTTAATTAAAATTAAATCATAAAACAAAAACAATTCTAATACGAATCAAATTAAAAATAACGCACAAAAACCCAGATGAATAAAAAACACGTTCATAATGACAAATAAAAACAAATTAAGTGATCTTTTATTATAATCAAATTCAAATTGACTCATAGAAAAACCGTATAAGTAATTAAAACAGTTGATTTTTTTTTAAATTTCATGTTTCAATGTGTTTGTCAAACATTTTATTTTTATGATGATATAAGAATTTTGCAGAGGAACAATTGACATATTCTATAAGCGGGTTAAATCTGAGTTTAAAAAATTATATAGTATTTCACAACAAAAAATATTTAAAGAATTACTCTGAAACAATTGCAATTTACCAGAGATTTACTATGAAAATTAAATTAAATTCTCACTTAATCTGTGGTGAAATTTGGTTTTGTTAGTTTATAGAAGCAAGTTACAACTAACCAATTAGTACCAATTTTACAAAAAAAGTTGAAGTTCTGTTAAAAAGTGATGTTAAAATTTGGACCCAAAGACCAATTTTTGATAGCCCGTTCACAAATAAAGCACAACATGTAAATACTATTTTTGTAAAAAGAAAAAAATGTGAATAAAGATATGTATTATCATTATTTGATATTAAATATTGAAGAAAGAAAAAAACTACTTTTCTTAATCAGTTAAATATTACCAATTTTTAAACCCTCTTTAACATCAACGTTGAACTTAATATTTTGTTACAAATAACTAGAAAAATATTTAGTAGAATTTCGGCCACCAGTAGCCAGTGGTGACCTAAGGTTTTTATTTTATCTTTTAGAATTATCTTCTGCAAATGTAAAAAAAATAATTTTTATCTAAACGGTTAAAAAATGAAAATTTTGAAAAAAAACAATTGAATCGTTTTAAAATCTTTAAACTGCTTAAATTAAAAAATAATAAAGTCCTACCGATTTTACCAAAAATTAATTGAAAATCTGTTAAAAACAATTTTAAATTCAGGAGAGCTGAGAAATTTTTGGTATAATTATTTTGCCCACCAGTAGCCAGTGTTAACCTAAAGTATTTATTTTATTTTTCAGAATTACTTCTGCAAATGTAAAAAAATACATTGTTTAGACATTAGCAATCATGACGTTTGTAAGACAGATAACTCCAGGCTGAAAGACCGCGGGTCGATAGCCGTTTGACAGGAAAAATAAATTATTATATTACATTTTTACCTAGATAAAAAGTGTTAAAACACTTATGGAAAATTACCGAGAACCAATTGAATGTTCTAAAAGTGTTAACCTGCTTGGATTAAAAAAATAAAAAAAGGACTACCGATTTTACCGAAAATTGATTGAAAATCTGTTAAAGACAATTTTATGTACAAATAACATCGACAATTTTAAATATTAAATTTTTTTTTCTAAAACAGTTGAATTTTACTAATCTCAAAAAATTGTTTCACTCAAAAGTTAAACTTAAGGTGTTATTATTTGTTGGAAGAGCAGAAAAGCCTTTTCTTTTAAAATATAAAATAAAATTTCTCATTTTTAAACAAACTAAAAAAGCGTAACATGAATTTATGATGGGGATACATTATGCAGCTCTATTATATATTGAAATAAAAAAATGCTTTTGGAGCTACTGTGTGGTGGAATATGTTGCATTGATCAATAATAGAAACTGTATTATTTGGATGAATAAATTTATGTTAAAAGTTTAGCTGGATTTTTAACTATTTTAAAAGATTTTTCAAGTCTTTGTGTTTTTTTGTCAACTACAAAAGTTACCAAAAACGACACAATCAAAATGTTAAAACAGCTACTTGCTTAATAGATTCAAGATTTCTGATATTATTAGAATTTTTAGATTTATATCTAAAAAGATTTTTCAAGACTTTATAAAAGTTTGATTTACACAAATAAATTATTATGTTTATTGTTAAGTAACCACAAAAGTTCAATTCGTTTTCATAATAAATTAAAATAATAATACAAGTATGTTCAAGTAACAATTTGGAAATAATAACTTTTAAAATAATTTCAACCATTTAAAATATAATTTCGTTGCAAAAAATTCTTTTAATATTCTCCGGTATTTTATAATGTTTCAGTTTACTTTCAACCAATTTAAAATTCTAAATGATTTTTCTAGTTTCTATTACAATTTTTTTACCGTCGAGTTTTTTTCAGCTAATTTATTATATTAATTCAAAAAAATAAAACAATTAACCTTGTTGGTATCACTTTTCTTTTTCAGAATTTGATTTTGAATTATCAAAATGTATCTCGAAGTGAAACCTCCACAATTAGTTAATCTTCTATTAGTTTTTCAACAAACATGTATATAACAAAACATTAAATATTGCTCATTGTAAACACACGTTTATAAAACATCATACAATTCTGTTTCCAAAATTTTATGAACGTTTTAAGTTGTTACTTAGCATTATGATATATGATATGATATAGCAAATGCGAAAGCGACAACAAAATAACTGTTTTAATCATAAGAATAGTTGCGACCGCTACTACGTGGTAATTATGATAAACACTTATTTAGTGTTTATTAACTGTTTTATTTTCTTGGATGAAGCAAAACCATTGATAATGTTTATTTAGAATTATTACTTCTGAGAATCGATTTTATTTAATATTTATTTAATATACCAGCATATTCACTTAAAAAAAATTAATCAATTCAAAGTTAAATGCGGTAATATATATTCAAATTCTTTATTAACAAACAGATACATATATTATACAAATATTAAATTAAACTTACAATAAGTGAAAAAATGGTTGCGTAACTGTCATTGTTAATTGGCTATCGACCAGAGGTCTTTCTGCCAAGGTTAGTCATTTATGTCGAATGTCGGTCAGTCAGTATGTAATAGATATATAATAGTAATATAATCAATATGATAGAATGTGTTCGAAAATTGTTGATGGGGGACTTTTGTATTTTGGAGTGATTGTGGGGTTTCTGTAGAAACAATATAGGGATAGGATTTGGTAATTAAAGGGATTTTTGGAGAATTTCTCAGCAAGAGATTGAAGACGTTCTTCTATGGGGATTATCAGGGTAGTATCGTAAAGGAGTTGGTTTGAGGGATTGTGTAGTGGGTTTAAGGGATGTCGGAGTTTGGTAAGGGTCCTAAGGGAGGCTCGCTCGCTGACCTGGATATGGTGTAGTGTGGGATTCTGGACTGTGGAAAATAGGATGGATGCATAATCAATTAGGGGGCGACATATCATTTTATAAATTAAAGCTGCTGTTTTAATGTTTATACCTGCCTGCTTGTAAGTTAGGTTTCTAAAAAGTTTTGCTCTGGTTGTTATTTTACTTTTAATGAGGCAAGCATGTTTCTTGAATTTGAGCTTTGTGTCGAAACTAAATCCAAGGTATTTGATGTGTGAGGAAGGATATATAGGGTTCTGTGAAATAGAAATGGTATATGGGTAATTAGTGATTTTGTGGTAGGGAATAAGGAGCTGGGACTTTCGAGGGTTAATTTTGATTCTCCATTTGGCGAACCAAAGTTCGAGGGTATCGATGAGCTCTTGTAATGTTTGCAGGGCTTTGGATAGGGTGGGAGCATGGGATATAAGGGCGGTATCATCAGCAAATTGTAGGATATATTTGGACATATTGAAGTATTTTGGATCGGGGTTATATATGTCGGAACAAAAGATGTTGTAAATGAGTGGGGATAGAGGGGAACCTTGTGGAACACCTTGTTCAGGTGTGAATGTGGAGGAATAGGAGTTATTAATTTTTACTTTGAGGGATCTATTAAACAGAAATGATTTTAGGATATGTATAAGATGGGGTGGGATATTAAGGAGGTGACATTTGTATAGCAGACCTTTGTGCCATACGGAATCGAAGGCTTTGCGGATATCAAGGAAGAGTGCTGCAGAGGATTTGCCTTCAAGGTGGGTAGTTTGTAAATTGGACGTAAGGATGGTAAGTGGGAGGCTGGTAGAGCGTTTAGGAAGGAAATGCGGTAAAATTATATAGGATTTTGCTAATGTTTTATTATCGTCGTAGATGTGCCACAAGGTTCATTCCTGAGGCCACTTTTATTTTCAATTTATATTAATTGTTATGCAACTTGATATAATTGATATGCAAAATTATAAATATTAATTAATTATGACTTATATCAGTTTTTTTGTTAAATTATGCATTACTTAAATAATACATCAATAAAATCCAAGTTTTTGTACTTTTGAATGTCCTGGAGTTTTTCAAATGTATTCTTATATTAAAAATTTCAAAATCTTATTTAGGATAAATATGCGTATTGCATTGTTCGGGTGAAAATTTTATGATCAAATAATCGAAATAATTATAATAAGGTAGTGATAGATTTTGAAGAAAATGCCGCTGTAAAGGAAAATTTAGTTTTTTCTTTTCATTTTATTTTTTCTATAAAAGATAATATACTTTTTCTTTATTACTCGATAATAATAAATACTAGTACATGTTCTTGTGAATAATAAAAAAAATAATATATTCAATTTCATTTGCGGTATTATTGTTAATTTAAAAGTTTCTACAAAAGTATTTTTTATCACATATAACATATATTTATTTGTTTTTGGCTTATTTTATTGCTTTAATTCCATTAGAATTATTCTATATTATATCATTTGCATTATGGGTTACAGACAAATTGAGCCCACTGATTGATTTTTTCAAAGAATGTTTAAGTGAATGAAAATAACACTACAGTTTATAATAATAATAATAATAATAATAAACGTCTTTATTCAAAAAAATGGGCGAAGTTTAGCCATTAAGGCTACTCTACCACTTAACCCATAAAACATAACAATTTCACAAAAAAGAAAAAAAATAACTATGCTAAACTAAACAATTTGCAAATAATAATAAAATAAAAACTATTTAATTTCACAAGATAAGGCAGATCTAGCCAGATTTGCACGTAGCTGTTTTTTAAAAGAGTATACCGGTAGTAACGTTGTTGCCCTATTTAATTTGTTATATAAGTTCACTGCGACGTAGCTGAAACAATTTTCAAATAAAGTGTTATTCCTTACTTCACTTGTTTATTAATTGTTAGATGTACATTTCGTTCACAAGGTGAACATTATCAATAACAAACTGATAATGTTTACCTTGTGAACGAAATGTAGATCTAACAATTAATAAATAAGTGAAGTAAGGAACAAACTGTAGTGTTATTTTCATTTTCAAAACAATACGTACAATCAAACCATCAAAAATGTTTAAGTGAATATTTCTTTAAATCGTTTTTAAAAATGAGTTAAGTGTATTTTTAATATATATTTACCTCCCTCAATTCGTTTTGCATTAATATAGGGTCCTATTGACCCTATATCTAATTAATCTTGACAAATATTAATAAATAATACATTCGCCTGTACAGAATATTGACCTAGCGTTACCCTGACCTATCTTAATAAAGCGCAAATAACCCCAGGGCTGTTTTACGGTAGGCTAATATACAGTTTGTTGTGGTAGGTCAAGAGTACGATAGGTTAATGCTAAAAATGTACAATATGTGGGAGCGGACAATAACTACTTAGAAAAATGGACTTAAATTTTGGGTGCGTCTTATGGTAGCATTGAAATATTATTTTCAATAAATCTTTTCTACATTTGAGGTACGTCTAATGGTCCGAAAACTATGGCACGCTACTGGAGGTAAGTATGACGCAAGTTATCTCAAGACAAGTGGGGAAATCACCGATTTACCTTCACTCTTTGTCTTTGATCGTTGATAACCAGTATTAGGCTTAGTAACATAAAATATATTTTTATAAAAATAGTCTTATAAATTGAGACGCGTCTTATCATCGGGTGCGCCTTATAGTCCGAAAATACGGTAATACACCAGAAAAGTAGAAGAAAATCAACAAAAATTGGATTAAACGGCTGAAAGACGAATGCTAATTAATTATTTAACATAATGCAATATTAACATAATTATATTGTATACAGGGTCTATTATAAAAGTAATGTGCATAATTTTATTGTTGCGCAACTGTGTATCACAGCAGGGTAAAGGAGCCGGGAGATGTGCCCTTCCTATGCAGCCGGTTGCCAGTTTGCTCCAGACAATCTTAGTGGAAAGACGAGTTTCAGCGTGAAGTGTCATACAGCGCGATGGAACGTTCGATTGAATAACGATACGCAATCAAGTTTGGATATAGTGCAACTGAAACATTCCAGATGCTTCAAAAGGCTTTCAAGGATAACTGCATTTCAAGATCACAGTTCTGGGATGACACAAAGCGTTCAAGGAGGGCCTGGAGGAGATCGCAGACAAACTGTTCTGGACGCCTAACAAAGGCTTTATTGACGTCCGAGGAATCGTTCATTTTGAGTTTGTTCATCTTGAAACTGTCAACACAGGTGTTCAAGATATTTCAAAGACACGGTCAGACTCGACCATGACAATACCCGCAGCCACATGGCCTTCATCGTTACCAATTTCCTTGCCTGAAGCAACTCCGCAGTGGTTCCCCAGCTGCTAGGATTAGTACTGCTAAGGTTAGTGATCGTTCCGTGTCTAGACTACGAAGTGAAATGGAGGATCTTGGTGTAGACATGAGTGGTACGGATGAAGCTCATTTCACAATAACGAAGGGCAGGAATGGGTCCCTTACGTCACCAACTAAAAGAATGCGAATGGATGTTGAAAAAAGATCAGAAAGCAAAAATAGAAGTGTGTTTGTTACACCCAGGAATGAAATGGGAGTTAATGATGTTGCTATGCGCAAGAAATTGGTTTGGATTGCACACAGAGTAATTGCTAAGAAAGACGGTAAAATAGCACTCAACGGTGAAGTTGATGGGTTTATTGGTACGAAGATGCCCAAACATCTGTTTTCTAGAAAACGTGGAACTGTTAAGACAAATCAGCGATAAGTTTGTCTTTATTCTCTTTTTCTTATTTTTATTGGACGAAATCAGATGTTTATAAAGTTGTACATCTGCAGGATAAAAACTAAAATTTGCAATTAGCCAATTAAGGTAATAAAGATTTATCGTAAAAATTGTATGATTTGAAGAGACTTTGATAATAAATTCGTAAATTCCTTACATTTTCGACTTGGCTCCATGCGACTTTTTTTGTTTCCTCGCCTGAATAGATAGCTGAAAGGCATTTGGAGTCCGTGGAAAACATCCAAAAGCATGTTACAATGTTTCTAAGACACATGTCCACCGAGGAGTTCGAAAGACACGTTTCCGCAATTGTATTGATGCCAAGGGTGAGTATTTTAAAATTTTTGAAGCTATTGTACTGGTACGATTAATAAATATATTTTTTCCTAAAAATGCACATTACTTTTATAATGGACCTTGTATGTTTTGTAAAAATCTGTAAATTACCGTGTGTAATGCTTTGGTTTTTAAAAGAAAATGGGACAAATATTGATGAATTTATAAATATTATTAAATAAAAATTGTATTTTTCCTTTTAAGACTTTAATAACGCTACACCTTTACAAGTTTAAGAATAATTTTTGAACTTTATTTATTATTTTACCTATTTGAGAGTCATTTAGAATATGTTTTTGTTTGTTTATTTCGCAAAATTTCGTTGTTGGAGAAACCTTATTTATTACACGTGCAAGTAATAGCACATTGTAAATACAAATAAATAACTATAGTTTACGAATAAATCAAATTCACTACTTGTTTTCCATTGTTTGTGTAATCTATTTATTTTACACGCACATATTATTTTCATATTTATTCAAACACGTAGAAATCGTTGGCATAAGTGAAATAATAAAAAGTGAAATATTTCATTACGAATTAAATTTAAAAAATATAGCAATTTATTAAAAAACATACAATACAATACAAGCATAAATTAATGATGATAAAAATGACAAATCACGTGCAAGGAATGTTTGGAGTTCTAATATTTAGTTTTTTTTTAATAAATGTATTAATAGATAAGACTTATTATAAAAGAGTGAAAGTTTGAAGATTAATCTAATGTATTTAGTGAAGTTTATAAATACAAATGATTATATAATTAGTAAGTGATTGTTTATCAGTTTCTTGACATAACTAAAACTTTTAGTTTTTTACCCTTTTGATAATGGAAACTGATAATAATCTCATAAAACCAAACAACATGTAAATTTGCAATCATTTGTTATGTTAAATATTTCTTGTCAATGAATACAAGTATATACAAAATGATTTATCTAAAATACATGATACTATAAATAATCAATGCTGCAAAATGGTCGTTTTTAGCTCTTTTGTAAAGAGTTTCAATAAATTGTCTTATTATCAAGTCATTCAAATTTTATAAGGTATTATTAACCATTTATTACAATAACAATTATTTTCCAAAGTTCAAATAAAAAATTCATCAGTGCTGGAACTTGATTAATTAATTAAACTTAAGAGATTTTATTTAATCATAATTATGGAATAAAAATGCCGAAAGGAATTTACTTTACAAACAAACATTTGAATGTCATGTAACTGCGGAAAAAGACCAGTTCCGCCGATGATATTTGGGGACAATAAATAATTTAAACGATCATACCGGAATGTCATCGACTCGGCCTATCTAAAGTAAGATAAACTGCACAATTATTCAGTAGGAAGAAGAGGACGTAAAAAAAACATGTTTTAGCAGTGATCTAAAAGATGGAATCATCAACAAGGAGGACCGGAACGTAACGAATGACATTTAAAGTAAAACGCAAAAGGGGATTATCTGTAAATGCCTTTGAAGCTATAAAGAAATAATGGCCATTGTAAAAAAAAAACTTAAGATGAAGAATAGTAAAAAACCATTAATTAAATAGTTTATTAGTTTTATGTTTTATTCAAATTATCAAATTAATTTTCGTCGATATTTCTATTTTTTATTATTCTCCTTTTTATTTAATTTAGCAATACATAAAAAAGGCAAAACTAAGCTTTAATTAAATTAAAATATTTTGAAGAAAATTAAATATTTTTTTATTTAATTTTCCCCTTACTACTCACTATATAGTAACTATCACCACCATTTTGATCAAATCATATGTATGTATTCTTGAGTTATGTGAAGATTATATTATGTTACTGTATGAAATGGCCTCCGTTAATAAATAAATAAATAGATTATTTAAATAATAAAAACGCGGTTAAATTCAGTGAAATATTTAATTTAACTGCGTTTTTATTATTGATCAAATCATATTGAAGTCTAAAATTTCATTAACTTACATTATTTTACATGAAGGCTTTAGTTGGCTGTGCATTTGTAATTTCTTTATGTGTTATATTCCACTTTATGTTTTTAGTGCATTAAGTAAATTAGCCCAAATATTAATATTAATATTTAAGTTGATCATATGACTCTGCTATGTTTATTACATTTGATTAAAATATTATTCATATAAAGATGTAACAAAATTCCTTATCATTTAATACTACTT
Source organism: Ontholestes murinus (assembly GCA_963969525.1). NCBI lineage: Eukaryota > Metazoa > Arthropoda > Insecta > Coleoptera > Staphylinidae > Ontholestes > Ontholestes murinus. Next base: position 19,983,645 of record OZ018391.1, on the reverse strand, counting down.
GAAAAGTTTATCAATATTTAAACTTGCATATATGCAATCCTGTATATATACAGGATTGGGCAAGTATATTAGAAGATATAAGAAAAAACAAGAAACTTGTATAACAACACACTTGTATAGAATTTACATTTATTTTTACATTTATCAAATGATAATTTTAATTTTTCTTAAAATTTTTCCCATTTTGATTTACTATATTTTGATTTCTAACAGATATTCTAATTTTCGAGTTTTTTCCGAACAAATTCGTATTTATTTTACTGTCTGTGTGAGATAGTTTTCGTATGAAATGTTATCATTCCATTATGAGTAGCAATTGTATATCAAATAATTATGTTATTAGTGGAAAATTAGTTTTGAAGATAGGCAAAGACATTTGTATAATGCTAGAAATATTTTGAATTCAATATTTTTTAAAGGAACAATCAGCAATTTTAAGTAAATATGCTAAACATGATAATAATTCACTCGATACTTGTTTTAATCTACAAGAGGAATCAAAAATAATAATGATATTTTACCAAGTGATTAATGAGAAACAAATACAAGGAACTAAAAATAAAAAAATCTAAAAATTTAGAAAAAAAATGCTCTAAAATTTTGATAGCAGAAGTTTTGGATGAAAATTTTCGAAAAATAAAAGAAATATGCTATAAAAATTGAAAGAAATGAAATCTCTAAAATCTAGAAATTTGGACGAGAAATACAGGAAAATTCTGTAAAGCTTGAAACGAAATTTCGATAAGATAAAATTAAATTTATGAATAAAAATCTCGTAAATATGAAAAAAGAGAAAATGCTGGAGAAAGTCCGAAATTTGGAAAATATGTTAGTGAAAATATTGGATTATATGAATTAAGAATTTCTCGAAAATATGAGAAAATAAGATAAGAAATAGTCTTTATAAAGTAAATGAGATATTTTAATTCAATTTTATCTTAAAGAAAAATGAACAGTTTCAAGATATGTGAAAAGTTTCAGGAAATAAGAGTTGTTGAAACATGCTCCAATTAACGTAAACATACTACAGATGAAGATAATTCATTCTATGTCTTCTTTAATCTACAAGACCAAAAACGTTAGTGCGAAATTTCAAATATTTGGAAAACAAAATATGCTCAAAAATTTCTACAAGATAAAGTAAATTATGAATTAAAAATCTAGAAAAACGAAAGTAGTTAGTGACTTTGTTAAATGTTGTAAATGCAACTCAGTCTTTCATCATAGCTGTGCCGCACTGCTGAAATATTTGATTCGCACCAATGAAGGGGAAGTTATCTGCTGCAACAAGCATACTAGAGCAGCCAGTTCCAGTAGTACTTGTGATGATTCGATTTTGCCTGACACCTTGTCCATAGCACCCGCTGCTAGTGGATACAATATTTTATCTGATCTTGTAAATACGGTTAAAGAGCTTAGAGAGTCCGTTAGTCAATTAACAATTAAATGTGATAGGTTAGCTGAGACTAACATCCAGCTTTCTGCCCTAATATCTGACATGACTAAATTAAAAAATGATAATCAGATCTTACAAGATGAATTGTTCACTCTTAAAAATAGTCTAACCCAATTAGAAGACAAGATAAATGGACCTAAGGTGGACGTAAATCTAAATATTATTGGCGAAATTGATGACCGCAAAAGAAGGGAAAATAACGTCATTCTATTTAATTTACCTGAACATCCCTCTAATGACAACCTAAACGACATTGATAAAGTAACATCACTACTTCTTTCGCTTGATAGTTCAGTATCTGTTAGGAAGGTATTCAGATTGGGAAAAGTCGGTGACAGGCCACGTCCTATTAAAATCATCTTGGACCAACGCTGTAAAGCAACAATGTTACTTAAGAATAAAAGTAAGCTTGATAATAACCTTAAACTGAAACATGATTTAACGCCGATGCAGCGTGAGGAATTTAAAGTTGCGTTGTCGGAACTTAAACGACGTGAATCATGTGGCGAGAAACTCTTCATTAAATACGTTAATAACACCCCGAAGATATTCAAAAAAATTGTCCAAGAAAAAAACTAGTTTCTACCCAACACTCACCTAGCATTCATGTACTTTATCAAAATGTTCGAGGATTAAACACTAAATTTGTAGACGTACAGAACAGCTTGCTCAACAATGATTTCGACATTTACTTTTTGACTGAAACGTGGTTGCACAGTGTTGTTAACAGTTATGAATTCTTCCCGCATGAATTCGATGTCTATCGGCATGATCGTGCTAGCTCCATTGGTGGCGGCGCATTAATTGCCGTTCATTCGCGGTTCTCTTCTGAGCTCATCAACCACAATTTTCCATACTCTGATTACACGCAACTTACTGCTGTTAAGCTTAAGCTACAACATAAACAGCTAGTTTTAATCTGTGTCTATATTAAACCTAATGCTCCAGTTAATGAATACTCTCGTGTATTTGAATTAATTGAAAATGAGTTCCGCGGTAAGCAAATACTCATAATGGGTGACTTCAACATTCCTGAATATCATGCTGGTAATAACACGACTTCTTTGGAGACTTTGCATGCTTTTATTAATTGCAACGACTTATCCCAGCATAACAACATCATAAATAATAATGGAAGAATCCTGGATCTAGTTATCTCTTCAACAAATTTAGTTAAGAGTGTTGAGCGCTGGAACTTTCCCTTAGTTAAGGAAGACCCTCACCACCCTACGCTTAGCATCTCTGTTGATACTGCCTGTGCTGATAATCTGAAAAATTTTACTCAAACTGCCCATAAGTATAACTTTAGGAAAGCAAATTTTATAGGCCTCTATAATGACCTCTCTAATTGCTGCTGGAATGAACTCTATACGTGTCCCGATGTACACATTGCCTGTGATGTATTATATAAGAAGCTTTACCAACTGTTTGATAAGCATGTACCTACATACCCTGCAAGTTGTAAATCGTATGACAAACCTCCTTGGCTTAGTCGTTCAATTAAAATTAAACTTGCAAAGAAGGACAGAGCTCGTAAAAAATATCTGCAATCACGGAAGGAGAGTGATAAATGTGTTTTTCAAAACTTAAGAAGATCCTGCAATAATGATATAGCTCTTGCTCACTCACAATACACTGCTCAGGTTGAGAAGAACCTCAGTACCTCTCCACAACTTCTCTGGCAATATGTTAACCATAAAAAGGCCTCGACTCGCATTCCAGGTGTCATGACACTAGATGACACTGAGTTATCCAACTGTAATGATGTAGTTGATGGTTTTGCTAATTATTTTAGTAAATCGTTTGCTCCATGCTCATTATCTGCCAATGTGAATGTGAACAAACTCAGTCATCTAGCCAATGTCAAGTTTTGTGTATCAGATGTGAAGAAACAGCTTAGTGGCCTCAAACCTAATTTAACTATGGGCATCGACTTAGTTCCCAGCCTGATCTTGAAGGATGCTGCAAACGTGTTATGTGATCCTTTGTGTTTTATTTTTAATCTTATATTAAGTAGCGGTATTTTTCCCGATGCATGGAAAGAGTCGCGTATCTGTCCAGTCTTCAAAAAGGGAGTTAAAATTGCAATCGAGAATTATCGACCAATTTCGATCTTGAGCAACTTGTCCAAAGTATTTGAATCACTTCTCAGCAACTATATTTATAACAACGTCAGTGCGTCTCTCCATAAAGATCAACATGGTTTTATGAGGAAGCGCTCTACGACTACCAACTTAACCAATTTTACAGATATTATTTCTAAAGCCATGGATGCTGGGAAGCAAGTTGATGTCATCTATACTGATCTTGTTAAAGCCTTCGATAAGCTGGATCATGCCCTTTTATTATCTCGGCTCATGGACTACGACTTGAGTGCCAGTGTTGTGAATGTGATTCGCTCATACTTACATAATCGGCGGCAAGTGGTAGAAGTTAATGGTGTTCGGTCGCGCACGTACATAGCTTCTAGTGGTGTTCCCCAGGGGTCTAACCTGGGGCCATTATTATTCCTATTATTCTTTAATAATGTTTGCTCTGTACTTAACTGTAGTACCTTTTTATTTGCGGATGACTTGAAGATTCTAAATGTTATTGACTCTACTGAAGACTGTTTAGACTTGCAGCATAGCCTGGATGCTATGGTTATTTGGTGTCTAGATAATAAATTAGAATTAAGCATTGGCAAATGTTCAGTTACATCCTATACCCGCAAACAGAACGGTATTAAATTTGATTACTCCATAGGAGACATACGGCTGGACAGATCTAATGTAACATCTGATTTGGGTATTACCTTTGACAGTAAACTTACATTCAACTTGCACGTAGCCAAACTTTCTGCTGATTGTTACAGACTCTTAGGCTTTATAGTTCGTAACTGTAAACCTTTTAAGAACATTAATGTACTCATTAAATTATTTAATACATTTGTACTAAGTAAGCTGTGTTATTGTTCAGTGGTCTGGTCGCCTTGCTATTCTAAATATATTAATATGCTTGAAAATGTGCAAAAGAGATTCTTGAGATACATTTATTTTGTTAAATATGGTACTTATCGTTTCGATGTTCCATATCAAGATTTACTACGTGAATTTAACTTTCTATCTCTGCAAAATAGACACATCTTGTATGACTTATGTTTCTTATACAAGTTAATTCATAACAAAATAGATAACCCTACTTTCTTATCACAACTAAATTTTAATGTACCCAGATCCTCATCCCGACATGCTAATACTTTTACTTATCGCGTACCTAGCACCAATCATTGCCTTAACTCTCCCGTCTACCGTCTACCTCGTCTGTATAATCAGTTTCAGCACCTCATTGATGTATATTCCCCATCTATTACGGCCTTCAAAACATCTGTTATTGCTTGTCTTGATAATAGGCATTTTTAAGTATTTTTTTTTTTTTTTGTAAATGTATTTTGTATTTTAAGTATGTTTTTATCTTATTTTGCAAATGTGTACCGCTGATCAATGTATCTTTTGTTTTTGTTACTGTAATTATTTTATTTTATATAATTAAGTTTTAATTGTTAATATCACTCTGTAATTGGCCCCAGTGGCTGTTGGGTTGATAAATAAATAAATAAATAAATAAATTAAATTATAGACACTGAAATATATAAATGTTGAAGACAATTCAACAGTTTCAAGGTTTGTGCAAAAGTGTTAAACATTTTACATACTTCAATCAACATAAAGGTGCTAGAGATAAAGTAAATTCCCTCGATATCTTTTTTTTTATCAACAAGAGGAATGAAAAGCGTTGGTACAAAAAATCCATAAATTTATAAAAGAAAAGCTCAACTATAAGATAAAATAAGTTTTGATTTTTTTGTTGTATTTGCTTCTCGTTTATCACGTGGTGAAATATTTTTCAATATTAGGGGTTGTTTACAATGAGGCATTTAGTTGATTTCACAATTTTTTACAATTTTTTCCGACTAGTTTCAATTGTTACATAATTCCTATATAATGATGTAACAATCTAGACTGATCTGAATAAATTCTAAAAAATTGTGAAACCTACCAAGTGCCTCATTGAAAACAACCCCTAAGTTTTAAATGAAAAATCTTGGAAAATGCCAGGAAATTATAAAAATGTGTAAGAAAAATTGCTAGGAAATTCTAAAGTCTCGTAATTTGGAAGAGAAAATGAAGGAGCATTCTAAAAACCGTGAAAAGAAATTCCGATAAGATAAAATTAAAGAAAAAAGCTAGACAATTCTAAAAATTTGAAAGCAAAATTGCTGGGAATGCCTAAAATATTGTAATATAGTAGAAAATTTTATAATATATTCTAGAATCCTTGAAGAAAATTCTTAAAATTGGAAAAATATTTTACTGAAATGATCGGATTATATGGAATCTGCTGAAAAATCCATGAAGATAAAGTAAGAAACGATTTTTAAAAATGGCTAAAATCTTTCAGTGTAATTGTTTCTAAAAGAAAAATCACAGTTTCTGTACAAAAGTTTTACGAAATAAGAAGTGTTGAAAATCTCACATACTCCGATCGACATAAATACTCTTACTTCTGAAGATAATACCTTCGTTATCTTCTATAATCTACAAGAGGAATCACAAACGTGTGAAAATTTCAAAATTATAGAAAAAAAATTGCTCAAAGATTTCTTTAAGATATAGAAAGTTTCGTATGAAAAATCTTGAAAAATAAACGATAGTTAATTCTAAAATTTTGAAGATAAATTGTTGGAAAAAAAGATAAAACAAATTGTGGATTAAAAATCTTTAAAAAATAAAACAAATATTCTAGAAAATTCAATTGTTTCTAAAAGAAAAATTAACAGTTTCAAAGTCTGTGCAAAAAAATTACGAATAAGAAGTGTTGAAAATCTTATATACTCAACATAAATATGCTACAGCTGAAGATAATTCCTTCGTAATTTTCTATAGTCTACAAGAGGAACCAAAAACGTGTTAAAATTTCAAAAATGTAGAAAAAAACATGCTCAAAGATTTCTATAAGAAAGTAAATAGTAAGTAAGTCAAATAAATGGTAGAAAATTCTAAAATTTTCAAGAAAATTTGCTGGAAAAATTCGAAAAAATTCAAAGTATAAATGCTAGGGACTTAAAGAATTCAAGAAAAATACCCGATAAATAAAAGAAAAATTGTTGGGAATGCCTAAAATATACAGTAAATAAAATGTTAAATATTCTAGAATCCTTGAAGAAAATTGTTAAAATTTGAAAAATATTATTTTACTGAAATGATCGGATTACATGGAATAAGAATTTGTTGAAAATCCGAGAAGATAAAGTAAGAAAAGGTTTTTAAAAATGACTCAAATATTTTAGTGCAATTGTTTTTAAAAGAAAAATTAACAGTTTCTGTGCAAAAGTTTTACGAAATAAGAAGTGTTGAAAATCTCACATACTCTAAAATCGACATAAATATGCTTACTTTTGAAGATAATGCATTCGTTATCTTCTATAATCTACAATTGGAACCCAAAATCTGTGAAAATTTCAAAAATATAGAAAAAATATGCTCGAAGATTTTTATAAGAAAGTACGTAAGTGCTTTATTCGTGTTTTGACAGCAATGTCGAAAGTTTCGAATGAAAAACCTCGAAAATAAATGGTAGAAAATTCTAAAATTTTCAGGAAAAATTACTGGAATAATCCATTATCTTAAAGATAAAACAAATTTTGGATGAAAAATCTCAAAAAGTTAAGTGAAATATGCTAGAAAATTGGAAAAAATTCAAAGAATAAATGCTAGGGACTTAAAGAATTCAAGAAAAATACCCGTTAATGAAAGAAAAATTGTTGGGAATACCTAAAAATATTATAATATTGCAGAAAAAATGTTAAATATTCTAGAATCCTTGAAGAAACTTCTTGAAATTTGAAAAATATTTTACTGAAATGATCGGATTATATGGAGTGAAAATTTGCTGAAAAATCCGAGAAGATCAAGTACGAAAAGGTTTTTAAAAATGCCTGAAGTATTTTAATGCAATTGTTTCTACAAGAAAAATTAACAGTTTCAAAGTCTGTGCAAAAGTTTTATGAAATAAGAAGTGTTGAAATTCTCACATACTCCAATCGACATAAATATGCTACAGCTGAAGAAAATTCCTTCGTAATTTTTTATAATCTTCAAGAGGTACCAAAAACGCGTAAAAATTTCAAAAATACAGAAAAATTATGTGCTCAAAGATTTTTTTAAGGTAAAGAAAGTTTTAAACGAAAATTCTCGAATAGTAAATGGTAGAAAATTCTAAAATTTTGAAGAAACATTTCTGAAAAAACCCAATACCTTAAAGATACAACAAATTGTGGATAAAAAATCTCAAAAAAAAAAATAAAAGAAATATGCTACAAAATTCGAAAAAAATCAAAAAATAATTGCTAGGGACTTAAAGAATTCAAGAAAAATGAAAGAAAATTTGAAAGATAAATTGTTGGGAATGCTTAAAATATTGTAATATTGAAATTTGAAAAATATTTTACTGAAATGCTCAGATTATATGGAATAAGAATTTGCTGACAAATCCGAGAAGATAAAGTAAGAATGGGTGTTTAAAAGTGCGTGATATATTTCAGTGCAATTGTTTCTAAAAAAATAACAGTTTCTGAGCAAAAGGTTTACGAAATAGTGTTGAAAATCTCCATACTCAAAAATCGACATAAATATGCTTACTTCTGAAGATAATGCCTTCGTTGTTAAATAATCTATAAGAGGAACCAAAAACCTGTGAAAATTTCAAAAATGTAGAAAAAATATGCTCAAAGATTTCTATAAGATAAAGAAAGTTTTGAATGAAAAATCTTGAAGGGTAAATGGCAGAAAATTGTAAAATTTTGAAGATAAATTGTTTAATAAATCTAATATCTTACAGACAAAACAAATTGTGGATGAAAAATATTAAAAAATAAAAGAAATATGCTAGAAAATTCATAAAAATTCAAAGAATAATTGCTAGGGACTTCAAGAAAAATACTCTAAAATGAAAGGAAATATTAAAGAATATTTGTTAGGAATGCTTTAAAATATTGTAATATAGTAGAAAAAAGTCTAAAATATTCTAAAATCTGTGAAGAAACTTCTTGAAATTAAAAAATATATTTTACTGAAATGATCGGATTATATGGAATAAGAATTTGCTAAAAAATCCAAGAAGATAAAGTGAGAAAAGGTTTTAAATGCCTAAAATATTTCAGTGCAATTGTTTCTACAAGAAAAATTAACAGTTTCAAAGTCTGGTCAAAAGTTTTACGAAATAAGAAGTGTTGAAAATCTCGCATACTTTAATCGACATAAATATTCTTACTTCTGAAAATAATGCCTTCGTTGTTAAATAATCTACAAGAGGAACCAAAAACCTGTGAAAATTTCAAAAATGTAGAAAAAATATGCTCAAAGATTTCTATAAAGCTAAAGAACGTTTTGAATGAAAAATCTTGAAGAGTAAATGGCAGAAAATTGTAAAATTTTGAAGATAAATTGTTGGATAAATCTAATATCTTACAGATAAAACAAATTGTGGATGAAAAATATTAAAAAATAAAAGAAATATGCTAGAAAATTTATAAAAATTCAAAGAATAATTGCTAGGAACTTAAAAAATTCAAGAAAAATGAAAGAAAATTTTAAAGATAAATATGCTTACTTCTGAAGATAATGCCTGCGTTTTTGAATAATCTATAAGAGGAACCAAAACCCTGTGAAAATTTCAAAAACGTAGAAAAAATATGTTCAAAGATTTCTATGAGATCAATAAATCTCGAATCAATAGAAAATTCTAAAATTTTTAAGATAAAAAAATTTAACATCTTAAAGGTAAAACTAATTGTGGATAAAAAATCTCAAAAAAATATAAGAAATATGCTAGAAAATTCATAAAAATTCAAAGAATAATTGCTAGGGACTTAAAGAATTCAAGAAAAATACTCTAAAATTAAAGAAAATTTGTTAGGAATGCTTTAATTTAAAATATTGTAATATAGTAGAAAAACTTCTAAAATATTCTAAAATCCGTGAAGAAATTTCTTGAAATTAAGAAATATATTTTAAGAATTTGTTAAAAATCCAAGAAGATAAAGTACGAAAAGGTTTTTAAAAATGCCTAAAATATTTTAGTGCACTTGTTTCTAAAAGAAAAATTAATAGTATGTGCAAAGGATTTACGAAATAAGAAATGTTGACAATCTTACATACTCCAATCGACATAAATATGCTACAGCTGAACCAAAACCGTGTAAAAATTTCAAAAATATAGAAAAAATATTTGCTCAAAAGTTTCTTTTCGATAAAGAAAGTTGTGAATGAAAAATCTCAAAAAATAAACTATAATTCTAAAATTTTGAAGATATATTGTAGGAAAAATATAATATCTTACAGATAAAACAAATTGTGGATGAAAAATATCAAAAAAATAAAAGAAATATGCTGGAATAATTGTTAGGCACTTGAAGAATTAAAAGAAAATTTTTGAAATTTGATAAATTACTCAAATGATAAAAATTGCTAGAAAATTCGAAACGGTGAACTAAAAAAATGTGATTTTTTTTCGCAAAATAACAGAGAAGATTTTAAATGCTGAACTATTTCTAGATGACATACAAGGTTTATTATAAAAGTAATGCGCTTTTTCTTTGAAAATTTATATTTATTGTATAGGGTGTCCTATTTTACATTACGGTCTCGAATAATTTGAAAACAGTGCATCGTAACGAAAAATGTTCCGAATGGAAACTTTAATAGTTTCGAGGGGGACATCGGAAAAGGGCGGTCAACTACTAAATCTCAAATGGAAACCCCTATTTTCTATTGCAGATTCGGAAAGAGCATAAAAAATATGCATTTTTTATATGGTGACTTTTTTCGAATTCCATACAGATGTCACTAGATTCGTAAAAATTCGTTTTTTTGAAAAAACTGTTTCAACAGATTCAAATGAAATAAATCCGTAAATGTATAATTTTTACGCTCTTTCTGAACTTGAAATAAAAAAATAGGGGTTTCCATTAAAGATTTTCAAGTTGACACCCTTTCCCGGCCCCCCTTGGGGTCTAGGGGGACTATTGTCAGAATCCGATGTCCTCCTCGAAACTAAAAAAAGTCTTAATAGAGAATGAAGAGACCTTTAAACTATATATCACAAGCCTATACTTCCCATCTAAAAAAAGGGGTTATAAATGAAGATCATTTCTTTTTTTTTTCGAATAAAGCTAAATATCGACATGGGGTATGCTACATGAAAAATACTCAGAATTTTACGAAGAATCCATAAATGCAATAAAAAAATAGGGGTTCACATTGTATATTTGAATTTTATCTCAAAAAATGAGCGTTAAAAAATGTCCGAGCATTTTTCTGAAAGATAATGTGCTGAATTTTAATCGAATTGATTCCTTACTTTATGTACACCCTGTATATTTATTGATCTGATACTTAAAATTCTTTAAAATACCCTCCCCCAGTAGCATCAATATACTTGCAGAAATATGTCTGCCATGCTTGGAAGCCATCCTAAAACTACTAGATGGAAATGTCTCTTAGAAACGTTGTAAAAACTTTTGGGTTCTTTCCACGGACTTCCAATGCTCTCCTTTCAGTTCTCTCTTTAGTCGGGAAAAAAGTCGCACTCGCCAAGTCTGGATATTGCTCCTGGCCAAGAAATTGGTAACGATTAAGATCGTGTGGCTGGAGCATTGTCCTCCGCCATGACACCTGACCGTGTCTTTGATGATAGATCCACACGCGCAATCCTTCCCTCTTGAGCATTTGCATGTAAAAGGCTGAGTTGACACTTACTTCTCTCAATATTGGACGATTCCTCGGATGTCAAAAAAGCCGGTGTTAAGCGTCCAGTATGGGTTTCGTCGATGATCTCCTCCCGGCCCTTCTTGAACGCCTTGTGTCAACTCCCTGACCGTGACCTTGACCTTGAAATACAGCCATCTTTAAAGGCCTCTTGAAGCATCTGGAATGTTTCGTTTGCATTCCTTATAAGCCGCACACAAAACATTATAGCATATCGATGTTCATGTAAGTGGAACAACACCCATAAACGGGGAGGCTCCTCTTTTTACTCTCCTCGGAGCGAACTGGCGACAGGCTGCTTTTAAAAGGCCGACCCTTCATTATATTTCCGGACGAGTTTTACCCCGCTTGGATGGATCGTCGCATCACAATAAATTCATGCGCATTACTTTCATAAAAGACCTTGTATGCTATTAACAACTAGATAGAGATCTACCTTATTACGCAATTGAGGTATGTCAAAACCCTAAAAGAAATTACTTAATGAAGGGTGGGTTAAAGAGCCTACATTAATTGGCCAACTTGATCTCCTAATTTAAAGCTATTTAAAATCAGGTCTTTATAAGACCAACTCTTAATTAACATAGTTGATCAAAACAAATTATTAATTGATTTTTGTGTTTGCAAGTTTGTTACGTTTTTCTTTTGTTAAATAACTTTCAGTTTAATTCCCTTTCGCCTCTTTACTAATATATTTCAATTGTGATTTTGCGCGATTTTTTAGTGCTGTTTCTTTTAGATTAATCTTCTCTTTTGAGAAAATATATTATTAATGTATTCCTCAATTATTTCTTAGAACGTTCTATTTACTTCTTTTTTGGTATAATTTTAAACAAATTTAAAAATATCTTTTTTAATAACGGCTTTTATACTTAACTGGTTTTCTTAATAGACGTCAATTCTTTCTCTTTAAAAAAACTTTTTAACATTGTTTCCAAAAATTATTCCAACTATTTTAAAGCAAACTTTGATTATTTTACTTTTATATTTTATGTTTCTTTACATTTTACAACTTTTAAATAAAACCCTCGCTTATGATTTACTGATTGGAGAATATGAATCGATAAATTACGAATGTAATTAATTTTGAATCTTCTAATTTATTCAGTGTAATTCAGAAAAGGTTATGTAATGCAAGATATATTTGCTCCTTTTTCTTATTTTATTAAATAACTTTTCGGTAAACTAGTTGTGATGGATGCCGAAAATAATTCCTTTATCATAATAAACAATATCTAATTGTATAAAACATTCCGTTGATAATAATTCCCCAAATCGGTGTTTAATCTTCAGACGTGCCTCGTAGAATAAACACCAATCGTCATTAGATCGTTAATCACGTTAATATTTTTAGTAGATATAAATATATACATTCCCTTATGAATATATCATCATTAGATCGTCGTTTCTGGTTTGCCGTGATTTTTATCGCGATATTATCAATGACAAGGTCGCGACGAGGAAACAATGAAGAAAACGAAAACACATAACTTGATAACGTTTTCGGGAAGTGTTCTTTTCGATACCGTCAACAGAGAAACGGTCAACGATCTTATCGGGATGACCACTGATCCGTTCATTGGAATTCAACGGAAGGATTGGATAACATAAATAATAATTGAAATTCCGTCACCGTGCCGAACAAACAGAAACATAACCCACATGTTTCGGTTGTAATTAATTACCTATTTGTTGTTGTTCACTAATTGACTAATTGACAACGTGCATAATTCACGCTTGAATATCAAGGAAATTATAATGTCATTAACAGATATATACAAAACAAGGTCGGTGTGTGGACGTGTATAATATCCATGTATAGGTTGGAACTCAGTTTTTTTTTTGTGATATTATGCAGTGTGTTTCCGCTTAAGGTATTATTTCATTGATTCGATAAATAATATAATACTAGGTCACATATTCTTCTATGTAATCAAAGTAATCTTCTAAAGAAGAATGTTAAGAAATTTAAATAAAGTATTCTATATTTGGAATAGTATTAAAAGGTATTTTAGTAGATTGGAATATTTATGTTCAATTTATGTTATTGCTAAAGTTTTTTCAGAGAAGAGAAATGTTTTTTTTTTCTTTGTAGTAACAGAAACTTCTACAGGATTATATAAAAATTTCTACTCAATTCTATTGTTCGTGGAAAATGTTTGTTATTCTAGAAAATTCCAAAATTTTAAAAAACAAATGCGAAAATCTTCTAAATAAAAGTCCTGGATAATTCTGAAAATCTGTAACTATAGATGCATCAAAAAACAATTTCAAATTTTGCAAAGGAAATGACAGAAAAGTTCTAAAAAAATGATTGATTGACAGATTAATAGGTTTACAGATGATAAATTGTAGTTTAATAGATAAAAAGGGTAAATTAACTACCACATAGTAACGGTCGCTACCATCTTTTTCATTTAATAGATAACATGAGATATTTTGTACAAAACAAATCGATAGTTTTTATAGCAGATCGGCAAATACAAAAACGATACGTTTAACAAATAATAATTCAAGAAATGATAGATTGACAGATGACATATCGACATATTAGTACATTTACAGACCACATGTTGTTGATAGATGACATATTAACAAATGGTAGATGTTAAAATCATTTAATATCATCGCACGATCTGTTATTTAATGTTTTTTCCAATGACCAGTCAAGATCAACTAACAGTCATCTAAGGTAACTAGTAGTAACAGATGATAACTTGGCAGAGGACATATTGATAGATGGCAATGACCATTCTAGGTCAAACAGCTGTCATCCAAGGCAATTAGTGGTTACTGTTAACAGAGAAATCATTGCTTGGCATATGAGATATTGAAATATGATAATAACTAATGACTGATTAGCAAAATGACAAATAGTAATTTAATAGAATAGATTTCTTCATAACAAATCAATTATTTATAAATGGCAAATTTTCAAAAGTTAAAAATAACGGTTTAACAAATTATACGTTAACGGATTATTAGATTGAAAGATGGCAAATTGCCACTTAAGTTGATAGATTGATGACATATTGATGAATGATGAAGTTGTTAGATGTTAATATCATCCAATGTCATCTAATGGTAATTTAGGGCTATTCATAATATTTATGGTCATAATTACATCAAAGTTATCCAAAGTCATTTGAAGTTATCCAAAGAACAAAAATGGTTGGAATATTCCGAAAAGAAAAAAAAACTCTTAAAGAAAATTTAATAATATTTATGGTCATAATTACATCAAAGTTATCCAAAGTCATTTTAAGTTATCCAAGAACAAAAATTGTTGAAATATTCCGAAAAGAAAAAAAACTCTTAAAGAAAATTTAAAATTGGAGGAAAATGCAAGAGAAGGGTAAAAAATTCTCAAAAAAGTGAAAGAAATGTGCTAAAACGTTCTAAAAATTGCAATTTGCAAGAAACATTTTTTAGAAGATTTAAGGAGCTTCTAAGAATAGTCTTAAAATTTGGAAAACAAATTTTATCAATAAAAAACTCGCTGGATAATTTTGATAAGATAAAAAATATTAGAGAGAAGTTTTCTTACTTGGGTTAAGACTTCTGTAGGATTATATATTTCTGGAAGAAAATTTTGTAGAAAACTTAAAATTATTCAAAAGGAAAAATTTTTCTATTTAAAATAGAAAAATCAGAGTAACTATAAATTTCAGAAATCTAAAGAAGAAATAGTTGGAAAATTCTAGAATCTTTGTAAATGTTTTCGCAGTTTCAATCGAGAAAAAAATATTGAAATTTCTAATTTATCTACTAGAAATAACCTACAAAATCCCAAAACTTGAGGGGTGAGTCCCTTGTCAGCACCCAACCATCTGTAAGTCCCGGAAAAGCCAATCCTCCAAAAATTAACAATCCTTTAAACGAAGCTCTTCATTTCACTCTTCCTTTTAACACATTCCTACTACATACTAGGTGTTGAACTGTCCTCTCGGTAATAGGAATTTAAAATATAAAATCACTCTTATGCAATCAATAAATCATGGAAAACGTGATTTTCGTAAAATTTTAACTTTAATTTTTTATTTTCATTCCTCAAAAAAGGTTTTGAAGTTGAAATATTGTCAATTTCTGTAGTATTTTTAATTCTAAATAATTTTGGTCTCTTATGTTTTTGTTCTAAAACAATTAGGGGAGCAGAACATTGCATACGTGTGATTTTACATGTTAAATCCCTATTACCGAGAGGACAGTTCAACATCCGGTATATTTGTTATATACATCCATCCCCATTCCCGAATCGATCAAACCATTTTTATGAAGGCGTCACTTTACGATTATGCGATTATTATAGGTGATTTCAATGTAAACAAATGTAAACAGACATGTATCCAATCATTTACAACACAATCAAACTTCACACGAATCCACTCATCACCTACATTTATCACGAACGACCATTTATCTATCCAATTCCAAATCAAAATTCCTAAAAATACATCCCCCCCCCCCTGAGTTTATATATGACTATAAGAATTGTAAATTTGAAAAAGTCTCTGAAGATATTACCCAATTTATCCAAGACAATCCTATAATCAATCAACAATCAACCCCATAACTATTGACATCTTCCATAATCTCGTAGCTCCCTCCATATATCCTTAGACTATTAAAATTCAAAAGACAGCTATACCGAGACCTTAGATTAACTGACGAACCTGACATTAAAAGACGATTCAATAAAATTAACAAAGACATTCATAATTTAATACTATAATATAAAAAAAATACATGGCTCTCAGTATGTCAAAAAATAAATCAATCGCGTGGTAAAGACTATTGGTCACACGTGAAAAGACTATCCAAATATAAATCAACTATTTATTAAATCCATAATTGACCCTGACACCAACACAGAAGTAACAGATAAACACAGCATCTCAAATATTTTTGCAAAACATTTTGACAATATTTTCCAATTTTCTAATGACACTCAATTCGACAATTTCCATCTCAATAATATAAACAAATGGTTCCACTCCTTTCCTACATCCTCTATTCAACCTACTCCTGATGAACTAGACATAGAAGAAATCTGTTTTAATAAACTCAGAGCGGGAAGAAATTCTGCCCCTGGTTATGACCAAATCCCTCGCCTTGTCCTTAAAAAGCTCACTGTAGACATCCATCGTATGTGTTTATAAAAATGGTTCTGATCCAAGCAAAGTCTTCAGCTATCGCCCCATCGCTCTTCTTCCAGTCCTATGCAAACTCCTTGAATCTATTCTAAAAGAAAAAATTGACCAATTCTTTGACAACTCCATCCCTGAATACCAATTTGGCTTTAAATCTTAACGCTCAACCATACTACCCCTATCCATTTTAACCTCTAATTCTAAGTTAGCAAGAATAGAAAAGAAACACTCTGCCATACTCTTTCTAGATATACAGAAGGAATTCGACTCAGTTTGGCCCAAAGGCTTACTATATAAATCAATGCATCTAAACCTTCCACCTTACCTAATTACCCTAATGTACCAATTTCTTACTAATAGATCCCTACAAATCAAAATAAATAATTGCTTCTCATTCATATTTTATCCCAACCAAGGTCTCCCTCAAGGCTCTCCCCTATCTCCTCTGCTTTACAACATCTATTGCCATTATCTCTAGAACCCCAATCGCAATTTTTTCGATCCCTCAAAATACGTTCTTCAGTTTGCGGACGACACCGCACTAATAGTCCACTCCTCCTCTCTTAATAATGCTATGTATTCCCTTCAACAACTCCTAGACTCCACCACAGCATGGTTTAAAAAATGGAGGATATCTCTTAACCCAACTAAAACCCAATTTTTAATCCCAGTTCACCGAATTTCAATTATTTGCAAATATTTAGGAATAACAATAGATCACAAATTTACATTTAAATCCCACTCCCTAATAATGAAATCTAAGGCAAAACATTTCAGAGGTCTTACCTACAAGACATAACAATATTAAATGCAGTCAAAATATATAAAGCCATATGCCGGCCCTTGCTGGAATACGGTCCAATCCTTCTTTCCCAGTCTCCACCATCAACCATCAAAATTCTTTCAGTAGCTGAACGCTCGGCCCTATGCACCCTCACTAAACTCCGTCACCTAAATAATTCTCTCCGCAATCCGTCAAATGAACTCCTTTACAATATCATCTCTATCTTCGATCGCATACATTACTTATCTACTAAAATAGCTTCCAACCTACTTAAAAAATATTGTACTCGTCGAAACCCCCTTATCCCCCTGAAATTTAAACACCCCACAGAATCTCTATTCTAGAAAATAAAAGCCTATAGACCAACGGGTCGATAGCCCATTTACAGATTGTATATGTTATAAGTATATAATATCTATGTTATTATGTACAAAAAAAGTCTGTAAATAAAGATTCTGTATACCATATATAAAAAATATTTTTCCTAAAATATTTCGATATGCATTCCCAAACCCGACATTGATCTCACAGTAGTATCCAGCTACACTACAGAAGTATCCCATTACACTCCTTCCAGTAATGGGTAAACTTTTCGAATACCTCCTCAAATAAAAGCTCTTTCATTAATCTAAAATCCATATCCCAGAATACCAGATTGGTTTCCTACCTCCAAAATCAACCATTCTTCCTCTATCAATTATTACCTCCAATATGTAAACCAATCATTTAAAAGGTTGTAAATCAAAAATTTTGTTGCTAGATATTTAGAAAGCTTTTGATTTGGTTTGGCATATTGGCCTCCTTTATAAATGCTTCCTCCGAATATTTCACGCTACTTAACAATACTTATATATAAGATATATGCAGGTTTTTAATACTAAGTCGTAACCGAATAAAGACTTTTTTGAATAGATTGAAAACAAAAATTTGTAGTAGAGAACATAAGGATTTTATAAATGTTTTACTTTCAAAAATCGATGGAGTGGTTATCAAAATATTTTGTTTCGAAATTTTTGATCGATCGCCATTTTGACATAAACAATAAAAATACAAATGTTTTAGAGAGCCGAAAGCTACTATTGAAACTTTTTGTTTTTTTTAAAGTTCTTCAAATAAGGGAGGAGTTATAGCGATTTTTAGAAAAAAAAGGAACTCCAATAACTCCGAACCGGAACACCAAAATCACAAATTGGAACTAAGAAACGTCGTTTGTTCTAACGAGTTTTAACTGCCTTTTCCGGGTGTAACGACTTAGTATTAACACCCTGTATATGTAATATATGTCTAAACATATGTAATCTAATTTGGTTGATTGAGTTACTTGAAGCTTAAAATAACTTTGATTAAAACACTTTCTAACTTTCTAAAATATTGAAGAAAGGTTCTAAGTGTTGTAATCAAAATCATATGTAATTTGTTGAAGAAAATATGTGCTTCTACTAATAATATTTAAATCATATGTTATTTTTTAAAATTAAATTAATACAATTTATTTTAAAAAAAATAACAGCGAGAATGAATTATACTCTATTAAATTTGTATGAATAATGTACGTGATAATCAAAAATTTCCAGAATTCTCATTATTTTAACTGCCATTGTTGTTGGGACGAAATCCATTTATTACTACGCAAAAATATTAAAAGTTTCCGCGATTTCATTATTTATAACATTCAGTGTCGTTTAATTATGACAGCATATTTTTAACGTAGAGAATTATTTTTTATCAAACTAGAAGAATTATTTTTATTTATTATTTAAAATTTTAAAAAATATGCAACTAATTTTGAAAATGAACAACAATTCCAATTATCGTTCAGAATTACACAGCATATTTTTAGGTCTATAAATAATAACGTTTGAATACACAACAGGCATCCAATAAATTGTTTTCGATATCTGCGTACTATTTCTAAAGATTGTATTTAATCTACACAAGTATTTGCAAACAAGAACATAAAATACCCAGCATTATTCGTGTCTGTGATAAGAAAAATACAATAGATTTTTTAAGTACTTTATATATACAACATCTTTATTCCAGAAACTTACAAATATTTACAATAATACATTCAGTATGATTGGTGTTATTCCGTCACTGTTTGGTCTATCGATTGCAAGTCTTTCTGCCCTTAGTACATTAATAATTTTAAAAATATCATAAGTGGTTTTTTTAGAAAATTTTCTTTGAAAAAGAAATATTCAATTTCTAAAGAATCAAAGAATAAAATGTTCTTAGAATAGAATAGAGGATAACCTCTTGAATAATAATAATAATACTATATTAAGTGGGTTAAGTGGTAATGGCTAAATTTCGCCCATTTTTTTTTGAGCAAATAAAGACGTTTATTATTATTATTATTATTATTATTATATTGAGTATTTTATATGATGAGAAATAAATTGTTGTTATTCGAAGTAAAATATTCGATTGATGACTGAAAAATAGTAAATGAAATATTTATTTTCTTAAAATTACATATAATTAATTATGCATCTAAAGTTGCCTTTATTTTATTTTAACCTCAAATATTGTAATTGATTTTCATTTATGTTATTAAATACAGTAAGAATTATTTTGTTCATAAGAAATGAATGTTTTTTTTTAATTGTAATTATAAAATGGTAAATTGTTATGAATTATTAAAAATAATAAAATATAATTACTGAGTAATTATAAAACGTTTTTGTTGTTCATAAGAAATGAATGATTTTTCATTTAAATTATAATTGCAAAATGGTAAACTGTTATGAATTATTAAAATAATACATTAAAATGGTGATGTGGCAATCATAGTACTTTCCCTATATTTTACAATTACTTGTTATATGAATTTCATTTAACTCATATAGTTTATTAGCCATAGGAAAAATGTCAAAATTATTAATTTTTAATTTTTTTTATGAACTTTATGAAAAACATGCTTAAATAAAATTTGTTCAGTTTTTCATTCTCTTCAACATTTTTTAATTTCTAGTATTAAAGTATTACAAATAAAAATGTTTAATTTTTATTGTAATTTAGGAGTAAAATTCTTAAAATTCTGAAGAAAAAATTGCTAGATATACTAGAATTATTATTTTTTTAAATAAATCCAAAAAGATAATTGATGAAATATTAGTAAATTCTTGGAAAGAAAACGTACGAAAATACTCATGAACAATTATTAGAAGAAATCTGGAAAGAATATTCTATAATATTCTAATAATCTGGAAAGGAAATGGTTGAAGAAAAACATTACAAATGAGAAAATACATTACATAAAAAAACTGATAAAACAAAGTTACAATTTCTTAGAAAAGTTTGTGGAAAATTCTAAAAATTTCGAAAAAACTGATACATTTTACAAACTAGAAAGAGAAACCCTAAGAAAACTCTGAGAATTTAGAGTTAAAAATTCTAAATCTAAAGCGTTAGAATTGTATGGAAGAAAAATATCAACAAGTTATGGAAAAATGTACCAGAATCCTTAAAAATGAAATTCCCAAAATTGTTCCTAAAAAATTTTCATAATAAAATTCGGAAATAGTCATAATTTTTCGTAAAATAGAAAAATAGTGTCCAGAAAAAAAGTTGTTTGATGAGTATTACTGAAAAAAATATCTTACAGTTTAAAAGAGGTTTTTGGGAATATTCAGGAAAATGAAAATTCACTCTATTACATACTAATAAACATTTTTAGAAATTGATTGTATGTTAGAAATTTTTACAAAATTCCCATAAGATAATTCAGAAAACAGTGATAATTTAACTAACAAGGAAAGAAAAATTGCTTAAAAATTCTAGAAATCCTCAAAACAATCATGGAATATTTCAAAGATAAAATCCACAATATTTTGTGAATTCAAACGGAAAACGAAAAATCTCTTACAATTTAAAAGAGACATTCCTTAAAAATTATGTAGAATTCAATAGAAAAATTAGATTGTTTTCAAAAAAGAAAATTGTATGAAATCTAGAAATTTGAAAGAAATACTCCTATTCTACCAATAAAAATAATCCACTGAAATTAAAACCATAAAAATATCTATACACGGGAAAAAAACGTGCCTTGGGCTTCAGATATGAGGAGTAAAATGTAAAAATTGCAAATTGGAAGAGAATAAAAGGAACACTGACGAGAATGATGTGTGAATTTTTTTGGAATTCTGGAATTATGAGAGAGCAGTTCTTACAAAGTCTCTCTTCTACAAAAATTAGAGGAAAAAATTAAAAATCTCTGATAAAAAAGTATTAAATAAAAGATCCCCAAAAATTTTGATAAGATAATTTTAAAAATAGTGATAACTTCTGTTATAATTGAGAGAAAATTTTCTCGAAAATTCTAATAATCCCAAAAGAAAGTTAAGGCTATATTCTAGAAATTAGAAAGATTTAAAAAAGACATTCTGGAAAATTTAGAAAATTACACAAATGTAAAGCTAAAAAAGTATAAAACGATTAGGAAATTCTTTATTTCTTATATTACAGAAAAATTGACAAAACAATTTAATCTTGCAATTTAAAAGATAAATTCTTATAAGTTAATTAAAAAATAGTAAAATTTATTAAAAAATGATACGAAACTTGCTGAGTTGCTCTGAAATAAATTCTAAAAATAAATGTAAATTTTAGAAAAGAAATATTTCAAAATTTCAAATAACATAAAATCAAAAAATATTTAAAATATTAAAAACAAAAAAAATCTGAAAGTAGAGAATTCTTATAAAGTTAAAGAAATATTAATATGCAAAATTCTAAAATTACCGAAAAAAATGCATTCTTGAAAAATTCAGATGGCATAAAGCAAGAAATATATAAAATTCTTGAGAAATTAAAGACAAATAACAGAAAAATTTTAGAACACTTAAAAGCAGTTGTAGAAAAAAACTTGTGATAAACTCCCATTAAATTAAAGAAAAATTGTACATTGTTAAAAAAATTAGATGATATATAGCAAAAAATGTCTAAAGTTCTTTACAAATTACTGAAAAAATCCTGAAACTAGAAAAATTGAAGAAAATAAATAAAAACTAGAAGAAAGTTCTAAAAATCAGAAAGATACGTTTCTGGAAAATTCTGAAATCCTAACTAAATTTGGCGTAATATCTAAAGTATTTGAGAAACTCTGGAAAGAAAATCTTGCAATTTGAGAAATACGTTCTTAAAATTTGGATAATATAAAGCAAAATGTGTTAAAATACTTGAAATCTGACCTAAAAATTGGTGCAAAATATATATTAAGAAATGGCAGAAATTTCTCGAAAAATTGAAGTATTTTTTTCTAAGAAAAGTATCACAATTTATAAAAGACATTGCTGAAAACTACATTCAAAGCAAGAATTGTTATTATTTTATTTGAAAAAGAAAATTGACAAAGTAAAATTTTTGAGTGTGTATCTTAATAAAAATTATATATATGATACGTGGAAATGATTTAAATCAAGCTTAAATGAGATTAGTCATTTATATTTAAACTTAAATTTGGATTCTGCTTTATTTTTTATTATATACAAGGTTTTATTGTTTTGTAAACAGCAAAATCATCAATAATCGTGTATATGTATGGTGGGTGGGTGGCCTATCTCACCCTTCAATGAGTAAAACATAAATGAGGGTTTTATTTAAAAGATGTAAAATATAAATAAATACAAAATAATTGCAATTTTTAGAGATTTATTCATACAAATTTTTCACTAATTTTTGATAATGTTTTACTGATTGGAGGGTAGGATAGAGGCCCACCCATCAGTAAAACATAATCGAGGATTTTAGCTAGAAGTTGTAAAATGTAAAAAAAACATAAAAGAATGGTGGCCATCATAGTAATTTCCTTACATTTCTCTCGAAAACTATAAGTTTTGCGCAAAAAGGCTATTCTTAATAATTTGTTCATTTTTGAATTGTCTATTATTATTTATAATATAAATTTCAGGTAACTCTAATAGTTTATTAACAATTGGCAAAATATATCAAAATTTTCAATTTAATTTTTATTTTCTCGAAAGTTAAGAATTTTATGAAAAACATGTTTCGATAAAACTTAGTCAGTTTCTCATTCCCTTTAACTTTTGTCTGAAAAATTTTGTAAAATTTTTCATATAAAAAAAAAAATAAATCGTAAAAACAAAAAACGGCTTTGAGTAAACATCCACTTCCGGTTTTTGAATGTTCACCAAAAGCTTTTCAGTTTTAGTTTTTAACAATTAAACCTTAAGTTTAAAGTTTCATCTCAATCGGATCATTCGTTTTTGAGATTCAGCGCCCACAGACATTTTCATGCACGAAAACAATACTTCCCCTATATATTTCTATATAGGGAAAGTAATAATAACAGATTTATTTGGAAAAAAAAATAAACTTCTTTGTTGTCGATATGGCCATGGGATACAAACTCCAAAAATAATCTTTTTACTTAAGTAAATAGATCACGTGTTTGTGGGTTCGAATCCCAGGTGGATTTTTCTGAAAGGAAGAATTCACCGTGCGGATGATAAATTGATGTGTGTATATGTATGTGTCTTTCATTTAGAAATTAGATGAAAAAATAATAAACATTTGATGATGGCTAATGACTCCCGCTTTAATACACCCTAACCCAAAAATCCCCGTTATATGTGTGTTTTACAAAATACAAATAATAATTTTATCGCCTTAAATGTCTAATTAATTATTTTTTTACGTCGCAAATTTAAATATCTTGCCATTTATCCGATAGTAACTACAACGCCATTACTTTACATTATCACGTATGTGACTTTTGATCGCCTACTTATCTTTTCGCCGGATAGAGAGTCTGCAATATTAATGTTCAAACATGCATCATTTCAATGCCATGTGCGTGATTTTGGTATCTCACTACAGTTTCTTCTTCATATCAATCAAGTTCATAGTTTAAATATTTGCGTGAACGCGACGTGCAATTTATTAATTCTAATTTTAAATGAAATGAAATGAAATCGTTGGGTTTTGGTAATTTATTTCAAAATTGGGCTAATACTTATCAAAAGTTTTTGTTAGCTAAAGTATAGACGATTTATTTAACTCAGCGTTTCTCTTATAAACTGAAAACAAAACACTGACACATCGTGATTGATTTATTGCGCTAGATGTACATTTTGAGTACTTATTATCAATAGCTCATAACGAAGTAAACTAAGAAAGAATGGATGCAGAGATACTCGCAATAACAGAGACAAGGAAAAGGAATGTACACAACCAATAACAAACACAAAATAATATATTGTGGGGTAGAAAAGAATAAAAGGGCGGCTGAAGGTGTAGGTTGTATTATACACAGAGACATAGAACACCCAATAGAAACATGGCAAGAAAAAGCGTCAAGAATATTAACAGTAACATTAAAACGAAACAACAGAGTCTGAACAATAATTATAGTATATGGACCAAATGAAGACGATTTAGCAAGCAACAAAACAGCTTTCTGGGAACACCTCAACGAAACAACCGAAGTAGCCACTGGTGAAGTGTATGTAACAGGAGACTTCAACAGCAGAATCGGCAAAGTCGTAAAAGACACCGATACGAAGAGAGCAAAATATGGGGAAGACGTAATAAACGCTAATGGGAGGAGAATGTTAGATTATTGTAGAATGAACAATCTAGTAATAGCGAATAAATTATTCAAACACAAGGAGATTCACAAATACACCAGAAAAATAGTAAATAGGAACGAAAAATCTATAATAGATTATGTAGTGACAGAACAAAGAAGAAAGAGCAAAATAATATATACAAGAGTAAAGAGAAGCTTCGAAATAGGAAGTGATCACTACCTGGTAGTAACTAACAATTAAGAAAGACTGTCAAGATAGAGAAAAAGAAAAACCGCTACCAACTACAACAATAAACTACAACAAAATAAGATCATATAAACTAAGGGATCAACAAACAGCAATACAATATAAGGAGACAGTAGAGGACAAGCTAGCAGTGGTAAAAGGACAATGTAGAGGAAATGTGGAACAATCTAAAAAGAAGTATGCTTGAGGAGGCACAAGAGACTTGTGGGGTTAAGAAGAGTGCAAACAAGAAACAACAGACAACTTGGTGGTCAGAGCACATACACGAAAAGATAAAAGAAAAGAAAAATGCATGGCAAAGATACTTAAATGACAAAAACAATAATAACTACGAAAGATACAAAGAAAAGAGGGAAATAGTAAAATACGAGGTCAGAATAGCAAAGACCAGGTATTGGGAAAAGTTCGGTGAGACAATACAGAAGAACGCAAAGGAAAGCATACATACAAGATAAACACGGAAGAATTTTGAAGGATAAGGAAAAAATAATAGAAAGATGGAAAGAATATTTTGAAGACTTACTAGATAGAAATAACAACAATGAGCAAGAGACACAAAACAGCGATAAGAGTAACACAGAAACAGTAACGGAGAGTATCAGTGAAAATGAGGAAAAAAAGGAAGACCAAGAGAAAACTGGGACAACAAATTAGAAGAAATAATAGACAAAAGAGGAAAGACAGTTAAACAAGCAAAGGAATTGGCGAAGAAAAGAAGAGAGTGGAAGAAGTTCGCAAATAAATAAAATAAAATGGTGATGTGGCCATCATAATACTTTCCCTATTATTTTTGATGATGTTTTACTGATTGGAGGGTAGGATAGAGGCCACCCACCCACCCTACATATACATATACACTTTAACTCCTTTTCGTCTCGCTGTATCCAATGAAATTAATTACAAAATTCTTTGAATAAAAAAGAAATTATAAAGGTAAAATTTTTGATTGAGTGAATTAGTAAAAATTTGATGCACGATGGGTGGACAGACTTTAAATCTAAATTAGATAGTATTAAGTATAGAAATTCATTTACATTTAAACTTAAATTTTGTTTTATTTAGTTTTTATTACATAAAGGGTTTAACTGTTGTTAGCAGTAAAATCATCAAAGATTAGCAATTAAAGTTATCATGTATATGTAGGGTGGGTGGGTGGCCTCTGTCCCATTCTCCAGTAAATAATAAACCAGGGTTTTAATTAAAAGCTGTAAAATATAAATAAACAAAAAATAATTACATTTTTTAGAGATTTATTTACAAAAATTTATTCAAATAATTTTTCATGTTTTACTAATTGGAGGGTGGAATAGAGATAAGAAAACAGCAAGAAAACTACCAATGGAAAATGTCTGTACCTACAGAGATATTTTTAGCCATTTCAATCTATAATTACTAAAATATCGAAAGTATAGAAATTCTAGAAAATCTGCAATAGAAATTGATAAAAATTCTAGAACGGTATGAAAGGCTAGAAAACAGCAAGAAAATTATGAGAAATTTTAGAATCCTTGCCGAAAATTATTGCATTATTGATAAAAATGACTTCAAAATTTGAAAAATTCTAGAAATGAAGAACATTTAGAAACTTGAAACGAAAATGCTGGAAAAATAGCGAGAAAATTACCACCGGAAAATTTTAGAATCCTTGGAAAAAGGTATTTCAACTGGAAAGAGAAATTTCTTCTAAATTACGATAAGAGGCATTGAAATATTTTAGAAATCAGAAAAAAAAAATCTAGAAATCTGTGCTAATATAATCATCAAATTTTTTCTATAATTTAGAAGAGAAATTGCTAGATTTTTTCCAATTTAAATCTTTGGCTAAACATTGCTTAAAAATTTGAAATCCTACAAATCTGAAATGTTTAATAGAATTTGCTGAAAAATTCTAGAATGGAAGAAAATGATAAAACTAGAAAAGAAAATGCTAAATAGCGGCGAATACACTAGCACTAGAATGTTTTAAAACCTTTGAAAAAATTGTTGTAACTAGGAAATTAAATTCCTGGAATATTTCGATAAGATAAAAGAAAGAGAAGCATTGTTGATAAATTACAGAAATCTTGTAAAATTGTAAAACCTTTAATGACAATTTCAGAAATTAAAGAAAGGAAGTTCTAGAAATCTGTAAGAAAAATTACTAAATTATAATCATGTAATTTTTATTTTTAGTCAAATATAGAGAAGAAATTGCTGGAAGAGAAAGACAAAACCACCATAAAGAATTTTTAGAATCCGTGGAATTTCGCAAAAGAACTTCCAATAATATTTTTTTAATTAAAAACACTACAACCTTTATTAAAAAATGTTGTATTTAGATAGAGAAAAACATAG
The DNA here is from genome assembly GCA_963969525.1 of Ontholestes murinus. Taxonomy (NCBI): domain Eukaryota; kingdom Metazoa; phylum Arthropoda; class Insecta; order Coleoptera; family Staphylinidae; genus Ontholestes; species Ontholestes murinus. Next base: position 19,956,313 of record OZ018391.1, on the reverse strand, counting down.
AACAGAAAATGCTGAAAAAAAAAACAGAGAGAAGACCAAAACTAAAAAGTTTTTAAACTTTCGGAGATAACTTCTGCAATTTTAACCTTGGATAAAAATTGTTTTAAAGTTTGGGAACCTAGTAATTCCAGAAATCTAAAATTGGAATTGCTGAAAAATTCTAGAATGGAAGATAATTTAAAAAACTAGAAGATAAAATGTTTGAAAAACAATGGGAAACTTACCACTGGAAAATGTTAGAACCCTCAAAGCAAATTATTGCAACTTAGAAAAGAAGTTTCTGTAACTTTCAAAAAGATCGAATCAGAAGGAACATTGTTGTAAAATTTTAGAAATCTGGGAGATAACTTTTATAAAAATTGTGAAACCTTCAATGAAAATTTTTGCAATAAAAAAGAAAAAATATTTTAATATTGTAAGGAAAATCGACCAAAATTCTATAAATGTTTTTAGAATCTGTGGAGGAAGGTTTCGTCAGAAATACTTCTGAAAAATTTCGATAAAATAACAATTTCATAAAAACTCTAGAAAGAGAAAAACGTAGGGAAAAAACGCTGAAAATAACTCGTTGGTTAAGTTTTGCAATTTTGGTGTTAAGTAAAAATTTATAAACGATTTGAAAACCTACAAATTTGGTGAAAAACTCTAGAATGAAAAAAAAAATTAAAAGAAAAGAAAATTTTGGAAAAACAATTTTAGAACCCTTGAGGAAAATTATTGCAACACGTATAAGAGAAGTTTCTGAAACTTTCGATAAGATGGAATACGAAGAAATATTTCAGAAAATTTTAGAAATCTGGGAGAAAACTTTCATAAAAAAATCAAAGAAAGTTCTTGCAATTAGAAAACAAAAACAGTTTAGTAAACTGTAAGAAAAATTGCTGTTCTATAATTATCATATTTTTTTCTTGAAATATAGAAGAGAAAAAAAAAGAAAACACTAACATTAGTAAATTTTAGAAATCTTGGAAAAATATTTCGCAAATGAAAATTTTTGAAAATTCCGATAAGATGACATTTAAAAAAATCTTGAAGCCTCAATTAAAATTCTTAAAATTAAATAGAGATAATTATAAGACAGAAAATACTGAAGAAAATTACCACTAGAATATTTTAGAACCTTCAAAGATAATGTCTGCAATTTAAATCAAGGATAAAAATTACTTGAAAATTAGTAAACCTAGTAACTCTAAATATTAAAAATACCAATTGCTGAAAATTTTTAGAATGAAAGATATATTTAAAAACCAGAATAGAATATGTTGAAAAAATAAAGAGATTTTATAATCCTTGAGGTAAATTATTATAATTAGAAATCTAGAAGAACTATTTTATTAAAGTTGTAAAACCTTCAATAAAATTTCTTATTCTACAAATTTGTAAAAAATACTTAAAATTCTATGTCAACTTTTTAAATAAAAAAGAAATTCAAAAGGTAAAATTTTGAAGTGATAGTACTTTCCTTACATTTTTCTCGAAAACTATGAGGTTTATGCAAAAAGACTATTCTTAATAATTTGTTCACTTTTAAATTCTCTACAATTATTTACTATATAAGTTTCACGTAACCCGTATAGTTTATTAGTAATTGGCTAAAAACGTCATATAATTTTTTTCTCAAAAGTTAAGAATTTTATAAAAAATATGTTTAACTAAAATTTGTTCAGTTTCTAATTTCCTTTAACTTTTGTTTGAAAAGTTTTGTCATATTTTTGATATTAAGAAAAGTATCGGGAAAAAAACAAAAACGGCTTCGAGTAAACATCCACTTCCGGTTTTTGAATGTTCACCAAAAGCTTTTCAGTTACAACTTTTAAAAATGAAACCTTATGTTTAAAGTTTCATCTCAATCGGATCATTCGTTTTTACCACACCACACATTTATGCTCCAGCGATTTTGGTAATTGACTTCCCTCTGCCAGTGTGGATTTGTTTCTGACGAGTAGTGACTGTTGTGCAAGTTAATTTTACCAGAGCTTGAAAATGTAGCCTCATCCGTCCATAATATTGCAGATAGAAATTGTTGATTATCATTTAACATTCCTTTTAACCAGTTGCAATAATCTAGTCGTCGATCAAAATCTATGTCTTTTAACTCTTGATGTAAAACAACATGGTAAGGATGCATTTTATGTTCTTTTAGTATTTTATTCACCAAAGAATAATTTAATTCTAGATCTCTTGCAATTTCCCTAATACTTGCACGTGGTTCAGCGTTAACGTATGCCAAGACGTTAATAACATTTTCTTCATTTTGTCTTCTACGTACCCTATTTCTTACCGACCAACAGGTTGAACATTGCCAGTTTTTCGTAATCGTTCTGCCAGTCTTTTAAAAACTTTTCTTGAATGACGCCGTCTTTCAGGAAATCGTAACCCAATTCTCTTTCAATAATGACTGCATTTTGTAGACTTTTAAAATACACTGCTAGCATATCATATGCTTCTTCATTTGAAAAATAAGGCATTATAATAAAGTGATTTTTCAAACGTTCAAATTAACTTTGACAGCAACAACAAATTATAAATAAACAATCACAAAACAGAAATGTCATTTCCAAAGGTGACTTGATTACTTTTACAACATCGCCCAGGAAAATAGTTTGACATACTCGTAATGTTACAGCTTATCCATATAAAACCATTGAAGAAATTTTAAGGAATCTAGGATAAAATTTCACTCTAGAAGGACTGAATTTGTGTTACAGCAAATAAGGGGAAACATTTTGAGTATCTAAAATAACTAGATGCTTTTAGAAATTTCAGCGTTTTGTAAATTTCTGTTATGGGTAATAAGTTTTATTATTTTTCATTAATTATGCTAATAAATATTGTTGTCATTTGTTTTTACATGACATTTTTTCTAAAAGTAACTTTAGCCATATATTTTCATTTACACCTTACAGGGTGAACCAACACTTCGAAAACAACGAAAAACAACAACGAAAATTTAAAAAATCTAAATATCTTTGGAATGGCAAGAGATATCAGTTTACGGTTTTGACGAAACAATATGTAATTTCATTTTATTTTTTGTAAGCTGCTTCGAGTTATATCATTCCATTTGATATTTCTGAGAAAAATACATAAATAGGGTTAAGTGTTACATAACGCCCTCTAGTTGCCAGCGCATAGATTAAATGTGTTAATGATATTTATTTTTGTAATCAATTTCTAATACTCTTTCCATTGAGCCTAAGCTTGTGAAAATCGGTTAAGGTATACGGAAGTTACAGACCATTTTCTGTAAACAAAAGTATACTTCCCCCACCACTTAACTGTAGGTGATAGAAAAAAATGACTTAAGCAAAAATTGTAAACCAAGTACAGTAGTTTCTAAGTTTGATAATTTTCAATAGCCTTAATGCGGTAATATTTTGTAAAAAACGCAAATTAATTATGCAAATGATAAAATGCGCCACCTAGCGGAAAGCTAAGCATTTAAAAATGTTTTTACGCATTTTCTTTTGGCCGATTTTGTGATAAGAATTGTTTCCCCCAAATTCTAGGATATACGGTTTCCTAGATAAGGCCACCCTTAATGAATCACCCTGTGTAATAAAGCAATAATGAAAATTTAATTGTTTCACTTCAACAACCAAACAAGTGAAAAAATTCACACTTTTTTTTAAATTACTAATTACTACTTTTTTGAAAACCTTGATTATGCAATTTTATTCGTCTCGTAAAACTACACTTTTTTTCGCCATTTAATCAATTTTCAATCTCTAATAGTTTCCGAGATCCACATAGAGAATATCTAAAAAAAACTCACCCGGTATATTCAACTTTCTTCTTATCTGACGATTTTAGAGGAATCCTAAAACAGTTTTATCGATGTGTTTTGTGCGGTAAATCTTGGTTAATTAACTTTATTGAAAAAATCTGTGGCTTAGACATCTGATCAAAATAAAAATAAAATAATACTAATAAATAAGTATGAAATTAACTTTCAGACAATTTCACATCAAATCTCTTACGTATTCCCATTACGCGAATGAATAAATAATATTGAAACAATTACATCCCGAACAATGAAATAAATTCAAATTACCCACGAGATGAAGTAAAAGTTACGTACATGTTTGCTTTCACCAACACACGACTCCGTGATTCATTCCGTGTTTATTTAATTAACAATCGATGCGTTCCGTTTATTGGTTTCCACTCTATGAATCACAATTGTGGGATTGATACCCGTGGGTAAAACCGCGCGTATAATTTTGACACACCGACTTTAATTAAACATTAAACGGAACGCGAAGGCATCGGCTTATACTTGCAAATATCGCAATTAAATTAAAAATATATTCAAAGTTATGCGGGCGTACTCGTCATGAAAGAAAAAATTCATTCACAGTATGGTAATTGTTATCATTAAATGCTATAATCTTTCTTTGGACAACAAAGGTTTTTGTATAATATTTATAAATATGAAATAAATTAAAATGGAAATTTTGGCTTCGTGCGTCTAGACCGTGTTTTTTTGATGTCTTAAATGTAATGATAAGATGTAAAAATAAAATATAGAGATAAAACTCTTTCAAAATTCTTTGTTGAATATTAACTAAAATATTACCATTGATATAAAGAAATTTATGCGCAGTCTATTAGTTTAAATTTTTATGTATATCTAGGGTGGGTGGATTTCTACTATCATATCCTTTAAATCAACAAGCATATCACGCTTTTCTTCGTTTACATAAAAAACGGAATATTTATTCAACAAAATCTATACAAACAATTCAACTTAATTTTTATACATGTGAGTATAACAAATATTTTTTATGTAAATCTGTGGAGTATGGTGTAGGGGTTGTAAGTTGTGTTAGAGGCCACCCACCCACCCTACATATATTTGATAACTTTAATCACTGCCACTCTGTTAGTTTCTAAAAATTATAATTAAAATATTACTGTTGATACAAATTATTTTATACACAGTGTAAAAAATTTGGACTTAATTTTAGTCACTCTTAATTGGCAGTGAACTGTAAAAAAAGTAGACGAATTATTAGTAGATGAAGATTGTCATCATCAAGCACTTGAATTTGGTTTGGAAGTTAATCATAATGTTAATTTTTGAAAGATGTGTTTGATGAGTTATACAATTTTAGAAAAGGAAATATTTCAAAACTTATATGCTAATATATTAAATGTTGATTGCCACGAATGCCAAAGGAAAGAAGGAAATCAAGCAATTTAAAAAAAAGTATCCCATATGATTTAACAAAAAATTGATTCATTTACTTAAAACAAAGAACACGTTATATAACCAATTAAAGAAACGACCGAATGGTTCTTTAAGGGAAAAGTATAAGTATGCACGTAAAAACTTTAAAAATAAATCACAAAAGGCATTCATTGATAACACCGAGTTTTGTATGTACAGCTTCATTTTGGTCTTATGAAAATACAAAAAGGAAAAAGTAATCTTTTATCATATTATTAATAAGTACAATTTAGCGTAATGTAATTGCGGTAATTCATTCATATTTGTCAGAGAGAGGTCTTTATGTAGGTTATATGGATTGCTGGTCCAAGACCTTTGCAGCTACATGTGGTGTTCCGCAAGGCTCGAACCTAGGCCCACTTTTATTTAACGTGTTCATTAACGAAGTTGCAAGTGTTTAATGTTCAAACTAATTGATAGTTCTCTAAAAACAATTTGAGAATCTACTAAAACAGTTATAATTGTTCAAAAAAGACCATCAAGATTTTTTCTATAAGAAATTTCAAATCATTGATTGAGAAAAGGCTCAAAAAAATTTGGCAAAATTAATTGAAAAATGACAAAGAAAAACTGAAATTTTATTTAAAAAAAAAAATTACAAACTGGAAACGATGAAAAACTTACCTTTAAGTTTTAAAGAAAAACATGAGTTTGAATTTTACTGAAAATTTTGGCAATTAATTAAGAAATAGAAAACTGCAAAAATGCCAATTAAAAATTTATCAGAAATTATTTTTAAGGCATTAGAAAAGATATTTTTAAAAATTGAGAGTTTTGCAAAACGTAACCAATTGAAAATTGTACAAAGGCTTCTTATGTAATTGATTAAAAAATCTTAAGAAATTTTCGGCACAAACAATTAAAACAGTAATTAGATTTAAAATCAATTTTATAATAAAGCTGTACTGAAGAGATTGAAATATCGAAACACGTGTCTACAGATGGTTATAAAATTGAGTATTGAATTATTTAATTGCTTTTGCTAATTTATTTTAATTACATCAACCTAAATTCATTTCTTGTTCCAAATTACCATAGTATAGTCACTCACAAACTATTTAACGTACATTCAATCATTTTTAGTTCATTTTACAGAAAGAAATACGTTCAAACTAGTGTTGCTTTGCCTTGCTATTTTGTAACACGCAAATTACTTTTGTATTATTCAATGTCTGTCGAAGTATTAGCTAGAGAAGTAGTTGTTTCAAAAGTGATTTTTTCTTGTAGTCTTCATAAGACTCATTTGTTGTAGATTTTACGAAAATATTTTCGTGTTTTTTCTATTTATTAGTAATTAGAAGATTCAAATTCACATTCACCACGGGTTAAGTGAGAATGTAATTCATCGTAATTAAAACAGTTATAGTAGCTGAATTTTTAGAAAAAAAAATGTTGAAAATGAGCTTTCTGAAAGGAAACCTAAAGAAGGTTACTTGTTTAAAAAAAAAGAAAACAATTTGAAAGCTACAGACAAAAAAAGGACTTCAAATTTTACTGGAAAATATTTTAAAGGATTATCAATTAACTAAGAAAATAGAAAATTGTTGGTCGATAGTCATTTAACAAACAAACTAATTCACTAACATTCATTGTATCATATACGTATTATATTTAGTTTATTTATATATTTGTTTGTTAATAAAGATGTTGTATATATATAGAAAATTGCAATTGAAAATTTGTCCGAAAAAAATGTTTAAAGGCATTCTGAAAAGGTTTAAAAATATAAATTTAAAAAAACACACCTATAAAATTTTCTGAATTGATTATTTTTTAGCCACAACAATTGAAAAATGGAAAAGAGAAACAATTGTAGGACCTGAAACAATTGAATTTGATCTTTAAAAACGTATTAAAAAAAACAATTTCACTTTCATGGAAAAACATTTAAAAGCTTTAAACTCAGAGTTCAAATTTTACTGGAAAGTAATATTTAAAAAAAATTGAACATTAAGAAATAAAAAATTGCAAACTTATGAGTTTAAAATTTGATCAAAAAAATTAAAGGCTTTGTATTTTTTTTAAATCTAGATTAAAAAAAACTTAAATTTAAGGTCTATAAAAATTTTCTAAATAAATGATTAAAAAACATTGAAGAAAATAATTAAAACATTGCAAAAAGAAGATTTGTGACAGCTAAAATTTTATTTAAAAAAAAACAATAAAAATCTAAAAATTCGTTCTTGAGTTACGTGAAGATTTAATCAATAAACTTGGAATTAAACAATAATAATTTATAATTTTTAGATAATAATATAAACACGATATTGTAAAGTAAAGTATAAATAAATAAACAAAACAAAAGTGTTTTTATTTAATTATTAAAAATCTGTTAAAAGAAAGTCATTTCAATAAAAATTAAAAAATTAAAATTTGCTCAAAAAAGTGAAAATTCTATAAAAAAATAAAACAATTGGAAATTCTATAAAAATTTAAACAATTGAATTGAATTGAAGTAAAGCTCCAGAAAACTTTGGCAAAATAGTTGTAGAGAAAATAGCAGCTAAAATTTTACAAGAAAAAAAATCTGTCAGATACGATTAAAAGCTTTATGAAAGCTAACCTAAAGACGGTTGATTTTCTTTGTAAAGTAACATTTAGACATTCCCGGCATTAGAAAGCTTTGAACAAAAAAAAGTTAAGAGTTACAAATTAATTAAGAAATAGAAAATTGTAAAAGTACCAATAAAAAAACAGCAAAAAAATTTTTTAAGGCATTCTAAAACAAAACAATTTTGCAAAGAAGGCTATAAAAATGTATTTATAATTGATTGAGAAAATCCGATAAATTTACAATTGAAATTTTATTGAAAAACAATTGAAAATCTGTTTTAAGCAATTAAAGTCTTTCAGATTTTTTATAATTCTCTTAAAATAGTTAAAATTTTATTAGAAAAGGCTTAAAAATTTGTTAAGAAATTAAGATTTCTACAACTAGTTACTTGAAATCCGGTCAATATGTAACGAAACCATTTAAAAAAAATACTTTAAAATGTTTATTATAACTTTTATTTTTATTTTACCTAAGATATTTTAAAATGTTTATTATAACTTTCATTTTTATTTTACCTAACAACAATTGAATATCTTGTTAAACAGGATTTTTTTGAAGCAATTAAAATTTGCTTAGAAAGAAACAGTTTAAAAAATTTTAATTAAAAAAACAGATTAAACCTGCTTAAAACTTTTCTAACTAAAGAGTTAAAACTTTCTAAAAAAAATATTTAATAAAAAGTTTAATAAAAAAATAGTCAAGTTCAAGTTAAGAAAAAGAAATGAAGTTTTCTAAAAGAAAAACATTCGAACACTTAAAACATACTTTATAATTTTATTAGAACTTGGATTTAAGAAAATAATTGAAACATTTTAAAACGTTTATTATAACAATGGGAAATCTTGTAAAACAGGGATTTTTTGAAGCAATTAAAATTTGCTAAGAAAGAAACAGTTTAAAAATTTTAATTAAAAAAAAAACTAAACATTTATTTTCTAAATAAAGAGTTGAAGTTTTCTAAAAAAAACATTTATAAACTTTGCTTGAACAAACAAAAATACTCAATTTCAAGTTAAGAAAAAGAAATTAAGTTTAATAAAAGGAAAACTTTCAACACACTTTATAATTTTGTTAAAAATTAGATTTAAGAAAAAATATGAAACATTTGCCCTCTATACCAATTCCAGCAATCCAACCTCCCGTAATATTGAAGTTAGCGAGCGAGCGTACCCTAACCAAACTCCGACATCCTCTTAATCCTTGAGATTACAAAAGAGTCAACAAAAATTGACAGAAACAATTGAAAAATTGCAAAGAAATCAATTTCAGAAATTTTTGAAACAAAAAACAATTGAACAATCTGTTGAAATCAATTAAAAGCTAACCTGAAGACGGTTGATTTTTTTTCTTAAAAAGACAATTGCTCTTCTCGAGAAAAATATCTGAGAGCTTTAAACAATTTTCAATTTTACTTTTACTTTTTCTTCAAAGGTTAACAATCAATTGAGAAAAAGAAATATTGCAAAAATTCCAATTAAAAACTTATTTAAAAAATATATTAACAGGCATTCTAAAAATTATAAAAAAATTTGAGAGATTTGTGAAAAGTAACCTATTGACATTTTTTATACAATTGTGAGTAAGAAAAATCGTAAAAAAATTGGCACAAACAATTTAAATGCAGCTATAGTAGTTAAAATTTTGCAAAAAAATGTTAAAAAAAAAAACAATTGAAAACTTTCTGAAAGCAAACCTGAAGAAGTTTGCTTGTTAAAAAAATAATAATTGCCCTTCATGAGAAAATAATTTGAAGCCTTTAATAAAAAAGGACTTCAAATTTTACTAGAAAATATCTTAAAAGATTAACAATTAATTAAGAAATAGAAAATTGAAAACAAAAATTAAAATGTTTAAAAAAATACAGATTAAACATAAAACTTTTCTAAATAGAGTCAAAGCTTTCTAAAAATACATTTATAAACATTGCTTGAGTAGTTTAACAAGAAATACTCAAGTTCAAGTAAAAAAAAAAAAAAACGAAATCTAGTTTTCTAAAAAATCTTGAAAAACTTAAAAATCAGTTTAAAATTTTATTAGAAATTGGATTTAAGAAAAAATATGTAATAGGTGGGTATTAGGGATTATTTATTTTATCCAACATACTACAAAAATATTCTAACATTATGAAACATTTCTTTAAAAAACTTTGAACAATTTCTTAAAGAAAAACCAATTCATTGGAAAATTGTCAAAAGAAAAACAATAAAATTGTTGACAGAAATAAAAAATGCAGTTGGAAATTTGTCAATGTTTAAAGGCATTCCAAAAGAATTAATAAATCGTAATTGCAAAGAAAACAAATCCTCTATAAAATTTTCTTAAGTGATTAAATTTTTTAGCAACATCAATTAAAAAAATTGCAAAGAAAAACAGTTGTAATACATGAAATTTTACAAAAAATCAATTGAATTTGTTCAAAATCTTTAAACTATTATTTATTAGACTATTATTCTTTAGAAAGTTTTCAAAGATTTTGAACAAATTCAATTGATTTTGTAAAATTTCAGGTATTACAACTGTTTTTCTTTGCAATTTTTTAATTGATGTTGCTAAAAAATTTAATCACTTAAGAAAATTTTATAGAGGATTTGTTTTCTTTGCAATTACGATTTAAGATTTTGAATTATTTTTAACAATTTCACTTTCCTAAGAAAAAAAAACTTGAAAGCTTTAAACAGAAAATGGGTTCAAATTTTACTAGAAAATAAATAATAAATTATTATCTAAATTATCTTCAAATAATAGATGAAGGATTTTTTAATACTTTGTTTGTTTTACTCATTTAAAAACAACTTAAAACAGTTGAAAATTTATAACATAGCACCAATGGGAATTGATAAGTAAAAAGGCATTTAAAGTTTTATTTAAAAGTTGATTTTAATAGTTAAAATTTGACTTAAAAAACAATTTAATTTTTTTTTTAATTTAAAAATTTCAAAATTACGAATTGAAAATTTGTCCAAAAAATAAAGGAATTATAAAAAATTAGATTTACAAAAACAAACTGAATTTAAAAGTCTATACAAAATTTTCTAAACAATTGATTAAGAAAAACATTGAAGAAAATAATTGAAACATTATGAAGAAAACGAGTGGAAGCAGCTGAATTTTTATTTAAAAATCAATTAAAAATCTGTTAAAAGAAGGCCAATTTAATAAAAAAATTAAAACGGAATCTTGAAAAGAAAACAGTTAAAAATTCTAAAAAATTTTAAACAATTAAGTAAGAAAAAATAGAAAAACAGAAAATCAAAACCATTGTAGAGAAAAGCAGTCATAACAGCTGAGATTTTACAACAAAACAATTGAAGGTGATTTCGGTATATAAATTGAAATTAAAATTGAATCTGCCAGAAACGATTAAAAACTTTCTAAAAGCTAACCTAAAGATTTTTTTGTAACATAGCAATTGGACTTTCCTGACAGACACAGAAAAAACAGAAAAATAGAAAATCAAAACAATTGTAGAGAAAAACAGTTATAACAGCTGAGATTTTACAACAAAACAATTGAAGGTGATTTCGGTAAATAAATTGAAATTGTAATTGAATCTGTCAGAAACGATTAAAAACTTTCTGAAAGCTAACCTAAAGACGTTTTTTTTTTGTAAAATAACAATTGCACTTTCCTGACAGAAACATTTGAAAGCTTTGAACGAAAAAAGAGTTAAGAGTTAAAATTGCAAAAATGCCAATCAAATATAGCCAGAAAAAATATTTCAAGGCATTCTATTTAAAAACGAAACAAAACAAATCCACTTTTGCAAAAAATCTATACAAAAATTTATAGACAATTGATTAATTAAATTTAATTTAATTTATTTAAAGTGATCGTGTCTCCTTCATCATATTCAGGATGTACTACAAAGTGAACGCCTTTACAATTAAACATTTCTTGACTAATTGACAGTTAAAATTAAAAAGAAAACAATTGAAAATCTAAATAACACTAATGTATCCTTTCTTTTCTTCACTCTTCAGTAAAGTGTGAAGAAACGATACAATAGTGTTATTTATATTGAATACTCTTCACAAACTACAAAAAAAAACAAAACATCGAATTGAAAATCTGTTATAAGCAATTAAAATATTTCTGCTTCGTTTGAATTCTCTTAAAATAGTTAACAATTTATTAAAAAAAGGTTTCAAGAAGTGCTAAGAAATAAAGATGTCAATACAAAGTTTCTTTAAAATAGGTTAAAATTTACCGAAACTATTTTAGAACGTTATAAACACTTTTATTTTTATTTTACCTAAGAAACAATTGAAAAATTCATAAAAACAGTTTTGAAGCAATTGAAATTGGCTGAGAAAGAAACAGTTTAAAAAATTTTAGTTAAAAAAAACAGAACCTGCTTAAAACTTTTATAACGAAAGAGTTAAAACTTTCTAAAAAATATTCAAGTTAAGAAAAAGAAATGAAGTTTTCTAAAACAAAAACATTCGAAAACTTAAAATACACTTTATAATTTTATTAGAATTTGGATTTTAAAAAAATATATCAATCATTTCTTTTAAAAAACTGTAAACAGTAATTATAAATGATATTAGAAAAGGGCAAAAAAGGAAAACAATAAAATATTTGACAAGACAAAATGGGGTTAAAAGCATTTTATAAAGTAATTTGTTTAAAAGTAGCTAATTTTTTATTAAACAATACAAATCTATTAAATCCATATTAAAACTTTCAAATTATTTTTTAATTCTCCTAAAACAATTGAAATTGACTTGATATTTTTATATTTAAAAATTTTCTAAAAAAGCTAAACTTTTACATAAAATACAATTGAAAATAGCTTAAAAAATTGGTTTTCTAAATAAGAGTTTAGAATTTTGAAATAATACTTTCAAGCTAACTTAAAAGATAGTTAAAGTTGAAAAAAAAACAAATGAAGATTTCTAGGAAAAAATATTGAAAAAGTCTATTTGAAAGTAAATGTAGCCTCAATGGCTAAACTTCGCCCAATTTTGTGAGCAAATAAAGGCGCTTATTATTCTTATTATTCCTAAGGAAATTTTAAATTAAATTTCAATCTTTTTTCTTGGAAAACTTCATTTGTTTTTTTTTTGTAAACTTATATTTGTATTTGTACAATTTGTAATTAGGACCAGTTTCCTGTTGGACAATAAAGATTTATTATTATTTATTTATTATTAACTGTTTTAAGTTAGTAGAAGCAATTGATTTAAAAATTATGTTAGAAAATTGCCAAAAGAAAAACATTGACATTTTTGACATGGAAAAGATAGCATTATAAAAATTTTATGAAAAACTATTAAAAATATATTAAATCTAATTATAGACTTTCTAAAAATAATTTTTAATTCTCTTATTAATAGGTAAAGGATTGATTAACACTTCGTTTGTTTTACTGATTTAAAAACAACTTAAACAGTTGCAATTTCATAAAATAGTACCAAAGGGAATTGATAAGCAAAAAAAAAAAAATATTTAAAGTTTAATTTGAAAATTGTATTAACAGTTATAATTTTACCTGAAAAACAATTGAAATTCAGAAAATTTTTGGAACTAAAAAATGCTAAAAAAAGAAACAATTTAAATTGAAAAAACATTAAACTTACTTCAAATAGTCTAAAAATAGTGATGAAACTTTCTATAAAAATGTATAAACTTTGCTTGAAAAAAAGTATAACAAAAAATGGAATTGAATATTTATTATAAAACAGTCGTTAGTTAAAAAAAAATAAAGCCGAACTTATCACCAACATTCCACAACATTTGTCTTTTTTTGTTATTTCAAACATGTTTACAAAGTCTATTTCTTAGAATTTAATATTATTATAATTATTACTATTTTGTATGCAGCATTTTATAGTTTTTTTTTCTCTAATTTTGCAACTTGAATGTTTTTTTATTATTCAATTATATAAAGAATCAATATGAAAAGATAAAATTATTGTTTCCCTGTCAACAGCAGACACTGACCGGTTTCCATCTATTTTATATCTCATCAGCGTAAAGAAGTTAAAAACAAGAAAAACAAATTTTATCAGGAGTTTTAGAACTTAAGACATTTTCAAGAATTAAAAAAACATAACTAAACTTTGTTATATCACAAACTCTATTAAAATTTGTTTGACTTAATTAAGAAGGTCAAAATTCTCAAACTAAAATTTTATGACACAAATTTTAATAAAGCGTGTGATATAAACAAAATTTAATTTAACAACAAATATGTTAGATTTCGTAATCTTAAAACACTTTTGATAATGATAACTATAGTCACGTGTAATTTTAAATAAAGTGGTAAAACAAAATAATCGTGTATCCTTCTTCACAAACAAAATTTACTAGTTTTTTTTAAATATTTTTAAAATATATCACAAATTGATAGCCTCACAATCAGCTATTTCAAAAATTTTTGACTGTTTTCAATAATTGTCTGTGTAAATTAAGGTACTTTAGTGCAATGGTATAGTAATTATATATAGCAATATTTTTTAAGACATTTTTAGATTCGTTCATTAAAAAAATATCAATATTAATTATTCAATTCATTTAGAGTTACGAGAACTGTATATTATCAATAATCTATAAGTAAGAAATGTGATTCATTGATTTCAAGTAAACGCGAGGAAAGTAAACTAAACAAAACAATTGAATTTTTCAATTCAGTGTAAGTATGGATTACTACGTAGTAACGGTCGCAACTATTCTCTTTATTACAACAATTGAAAGAAGTTGAGCTGCAATCCTTGCATGACTAGCATGAAAACAATTTTTTATTACATATAAACAAAACGCAATTAAAATTGGAAGTAATCCAATGCAACTTTATATTCTAAAATTATACTATTATTTCAGAGAAGTTTGATTTTTATTTTGGATTAATTTAATCTTTCAATTTAAACTACGAACTTTTTGCTTATGTAAATTAATAATTTACAATCACTCGGTTTTACTTTTTGCGTATTTTTTATGACAATTAATTGAATGCGTTTCATTTTGGAAGGTTAGTGAACCGGAAGCGTATTTATAAATTTAGGCTTGAGCCAAGGTTTTCGCGCCATTTCGCATTTATAAATAAAATCAGAAGCAAAAAAATTGTCGTTACCTTACGAGGTACATTAGGAATTCTTTCGGGGGTATGTAATCTCCGGAAGTCTCGTCCAGGCCTCCGTACTTGATCTCCAGACTCCTGGCGGTCAGGCGGTTCTTCGCCGCCGGCGAAGTCATCATCGAGACCTTAGCCAGGGTTTCCGCCAAAGCGAAACACTCGCGAAATTTTTCCGCCTCCATTTCGATTAGAGCACACTCACACTGAACGGTAAGCAACAAATGTAAATGCGTTCGTTACACGGTTGTTATATATACTAGAACAAGTAGACGATAGCATCGATACCTTATTATAAACAACAGGCAGCATGCGTTATCATCGAGGTGTGTTTCTTTTTTGTTTTTCAAATTTCAAGTCGTTCCTGTCTCGGTCCGTCCGTTCGTTAACCGGCGCGTAGATCAGAAATTTTAATACTGACGCGTTTTTCAAATCGTTAAACTTATATTTAATCCGAAGGGTAAGGCGGCAAACCCTACTTTACAACCGATACCTCGACTGACCTTACCGTTTGTTTTGACCATCACCTGATCTCTGAAATACATTTAAAGCCGACGGTAGAGCGGTGATATACGCGGAAATACACCTGTTGGCCTTAACCATCTCCATAATCTATCTCGTGTTGGTCACATTGTCTTTTGCTTACGTTTGTAAACGAGTTTTTTTTTTGTAGTGAGTGAAAGTGCTTTTCCTTTAACACCACGTACCCGAACTGTTTGCTCAAGTAAAATCTAAATTAACCGATCAAAGACAACAAACACATTAATTACTTTCATGTAATAATGTGCTATTACCAACGACAACCTTCTACGCTGAATGAAATCAGTATTTCCTTCTTTCTTGAATAAAAAAAGTAATTTAAAAAGCAAATATATTTACGTAGATTATTAATATATTATTATATTATTTTTACGAACAATAAAAATTTATCAAAATTAGTTATTTTCCACGTCGCATTTTAAACATTTTTAAATATACACAATACACCGTAAATAATTATTATACAATCATAACATTAATTACAATCGAAACGAACAATTTAAATGTAATAAACCACAATTATGAAATAATGACGGTAATTTCGCTAATAATACAAAATTAAAATGTTGATTTATGCCTCATTGAAAATGATGATAACAATTATGGAATTTTTGAAAAGTGTCATAAAGCGGGACTGAAAAGGTGATATCCTTGGTGAATAATAAACCATATGAATGAACATATTTTCTTTAATCTTTTATTTATAAAATATGTTTTATCGTTTCTAATAAATATTAACGGTTTAATGTATTAATAAATAATATTTGCATAATGTAGAGTAATTTAAAATATCAAAAATAATCATTTTCATATAAACACCCTTCAGTCACCCTACATCAATTCATTAGTGCGAATCATCCAGACAGTTAAGCTAGGTAGCAAAGGTATTTATTTTTTTTACACATAATTAGAGTCAAGACCGATGGTCTATAGCCCAAACGGACAGACTAACCATTATATACCATTTGTAAATGTTTTAATTCTGTATAGGTATATCTGTATGTTCGATAAAGATGTTATTCTCCCTCTCATTTTCATAAAATCCTTAATAAAATTAAAAAAATAAAGCTTTTAAATATTAAAACTATGTCCTTAAGGTTTTTTTTATTGGTAAGATTGATGAGAATATCAATCGATAGCCTTTAGACAGAAAAAATATTGACACTTTGTTAGTTACATGTAAATTTTTCTTTTTTTCTGTAAATAAAGATGTTTATTATTATTATTATGAATATGCTAACATAAATAAACATAAATACTATTCAGGAAACACACAAATGTTAATAACAATAAAAAACCTTTTTTTAAACCTTGAAAGTTTTAAATTTGCTTGTAAATTAATACTGGTAGTAATAAATAATATTCGGAAACAGATAACTATTGTTAAAACCTAACATTTCAACATTAATAAATTGAAATTTTAAATTTTCATTGTACGGTAGAACTAGCGTACTCATGACCTAGGTTAATGCGTAGACTATTAAGGTAGGTCAAGAGTACGATAGGTCAATGAATTGATTGTTGTGGTAGGTCAAGAGTACGCTAGAATAAAAATAAGAATCTAAGGCTATATTAAACTAATATTTTCTGCATGATACAATGAGTTTAATAATTAAAGTAACCGGGAAGGAATTCAAATTGACAAAGCGCCCAAAGAATTGAATATCTCAACAGAAAACAATTGATAAAATTAATTTTTCTTACTATTAATATTATCAATAGAAAACAATTAAAATGATTTGAATTATAAATTGACAATCAACACAAGCTTGACGATTGAGAATAATTGAAAATTTATTATTGAAGTGTGTATTTCCTAAAGATAATAAATAACAAATGAAAGTTGAAAAATCACAGAAGACAACTAACAAATGATAGATAACAGATACAGAATGACAAATGACTAATGATAAATAATAAACAAATGACAAATAGCATATTGCAATTTTTTAAATAGCAAATGAAACATGACCGATAATAGATAATAAATGATATGGTAAAACCATTTTTTTAAGTATATACGAATTAGCCAAAATTTGTTCATTAATTATTTCTAATTAATATATAATTTTTAATTCAGGAAAAGTATTTTAGAATTCAAACTGTAAACCAAAAAAAAATCACACATGACAAATGACAAATGATTGATGATAGATGACAAATGTGGAATGATAAATGACTAATAATAAATAAAAGAAAAACAGATGGTAAATTATATGGTAAATCTCTGTATTATGAATATATTCAAGAATATACACAAATTACATAAGACAAATGACAGATGACAGATCACAAATGTCAGATGAACATAAGACAAATGACAGATCACTAATGATAGATGATAGATAACAAATGGTAGATTAAGAATTTTAAAAAAAAGACAGATGTGAAATGGCCATTTTTATGAATATTTTAGTATATACAAAAAACGAAAAAAATAACTATTTTTTCAATTGTTTTTGTTTTTAATATAGAAATATTCTATTAATTCGACAAGTTTTTAGCAAATTGAAGCTTGAGCCTAGATTATGTGACAATTGACAAACGGCAGATGATAGATGAGAAAATGGCTGAGATAACAAATATAGACAGTCAAATGACTAATGACAAATAAAACAAATTCAAATCACAAATGATAGATTAAATTTAAAAAATGATAGATGAAAAATGTCAGGTGATAAATGACATTTGACATGATAAATTATATGGAAAACACTTTTTTATAAAATTTTTGAGTATTAAGAACGAAAAAAAAACAAAAAATCAACCGTTTTTATTTGCTATATTGATTTTAATTCAGCAAAAGTTTTTCATGAATTAATGTATAAACCCGTATTCTTTGGCACCACATGACAAATGACAGATGTCAAATGACAAATGGCAGATATGAAATAACAAATGTAGAATGGCAACGACCAATAACAAATACAATAATATATGACAAATGACAGATTGACATTTTTAAAATGACTAATAATAAGTCAAGTGATAAACGACAGATGACAGATTACAAATTATATGAAAAAATTATGTTTTTACATAAGAAAGAATGAAAAAAAAAAATAAAAAATCTAATTGTTAACTGTTTTTGTTTTCTATATTGTTTTGATTCATTGATACCTAATCAAAGACAGGCGACAGATTACAAATGACAAATGACTAATAACAAATTAAATAAATGACAGATTACAAATTTTCAAAATAATAAAAATGGGACAGCTACCGCCCTATTACCCTTCTACCTGTTATTGGAAAAATGTACAAGTCCCTTCTCAAATACAAAATCCTTCTCTAATTTCCATTAAAATCCCCAAATACGAAGTTGGTTTTCTTCCCCACAGATCAACTTACCTGCCACTCACTATCCTAGTATCAAATTTTCAAACATCCCACCTCGAAAGCAAAGACTCAGCAGCTCTATTTTCGGATGTCCAGAAAGCTTTTGACTCTGTCTGACATCAAGTGCCACCTTCTATCATTTTCATTATTAAACAATTTCCCTGTAATAGATCCCTAAAAGTCAAAATTCATAATTCATTCTCCTCTCTATTTACTCCCGAACAAGAACTCCCTCAAGGCTCTCCTCTCTCACCTCTGTTATATAACATTTTTTGTGCTGATATCTACAACCCTGATCCTCTCTACTTTAATCCATCCAAATACCTCCTGCAATTTGCAGATGACACTGCCCTAATCACACATGCTTCCACACTACCAAAAGCCCTACAATTCCTCCAAGAGCTTATTGACTCCCTTCAACGATGGTTTGCAAAATGGCGCATTAAAATCAATTCCCACAAATCACAGCTCCTAATCCCTTATCACCGCAGCAATAATTCACCTCACAAAGTCCATATTTCCCAAACTGCGATCCCTCCCTCAGTTTCCATTAAGTACTTGGGCATAACCATAGATCAAAAAATTAATTTTAAAAAACATCCTAGAACGTCTTCGATTCCTATAAGAAAAATTCGCCAAAAATCCTTTTAACTTTCACATATTATCCTTATACTGTCTTCCTAGAAACCTAAACATAATCCCTAAATTTAAAAACCTACATTCTACCATTTTTGATTTCATGCATCTACTCACTAACGACTGACGCCATATGACTGGACAAGACAAGGCAGAAAGACCTCTGGTCGATAGCCTTTTGACAGATGAATACATTAACACATCATTCATTGTTCATCATTTTAATGTAAATATGTAGAGAATTTGTCAATAAATAAATGTTACTACTAAAAATTGAATAAAAACGTTGGTCATAAATGACCAATGACAGATGACAAATTATATGGAAAAACTATTTTTTAGGAATTTTTGATTTTGCAGATGACAGATGAAAAATAACAAATAACAGATGAAAGATAACAAATGCGGAGTGGCAAATGACTAATGACAAATTAAATATCGAATCACAAATTGCAGATTACAAATTTCAAATTATATAGAAAAACTTTTTTTTATGAATATTTGATTATATACAAAAAAAAACACAAAATTCGATTGATAATTGTATTTATTTTTATATTGTTTTTAATTCAACAAAAGTTTTTCACAAATTGAAGTATGAGCACATATTAATTGGCACATGACAATTGACAAATGGCAGATGAAATATAACAAATGTGGAGTGGCAAATGACTAATGACAAATAAAATATCAGATGCAGATGACAAATTTAAAAAATGACGGATAAAAAACGCAGGTGATAAATGACCAATGACAGTTGATTAAAAAATTATGAAGTATGAAGCGATATTAATTGACACAAAAAATATATAAAAAATTCATGAAAAAAATATCATCAAATGACAAATGGCAGATTACAAATTTTAAAATTGACAGATGAAAAATGTCAGGGAAAAAACACAAAATTCGAGTGATTTTTTTATATAGGTTTTAGTTCAGCAGACGTTTTTCACAAATTGAAATGTGAGGCCATATTAAAATCACATCTCGAATTACAGATAACAGATGACAAAATGACTAATGGCAATTAAAAAAATAATTACAAATGATAGATTATAAATTTAAAAAATGACAGATGAAAACTGTCAGGTTATATACGAGAAAACTATTTTTTATGAATTTTTGCTTATATACAAAGGAACACAAAACACAAAATACGATTGTCATTTGTTTTTTAATTTTTTTATTTAGCTTTTGGTTCAGCAGACGTTTTTATAAATTAAAATATAAAGCCATATTAAAGACACATGATGAATGACAGATAACAGATGACAAATGGCAGATGATAGATGATGAATGGCCATTAGTCATTTATCATCTGCCATTTGTCGTCTGTTATCTGCCATTCATCATGATGACAGATGTAAGATGACAAATGATAAATGACAAAAAAAATGACAAATGGCAGATTATAAATTTAAAAAATGACACAATAAAAATATAAGGTAATAAATCACTGATTAGAGGTGATAAATCTCATGAGAAAACTCTCTTTTATGAATTTTTGAGTATATACAAAGGAACTACAAAAGAACACAAACTTCGATCGTTAATTGTTTTAAAATAAAAGTAATAATTAGAATTAATTGTAATTATTAGTATTTTTGTAAAATACTACACCTCTAAATCAATATTTAACTTAATTGTTTTTGTGTAAATTATATATTTTACTTCTATTAATTGTTTTTGTTTTTTATATAGCTTTTAATTCAGTTTCACAAATTAAAATGTGGATTCATATGAAATGATAAATGACAAAAGAGAGATAACAAATGACAGATGACAACAAGTGTGGAATGATAAATGATTAATGACATAATAAATATCAAATAACAAATGTTAAATAACAAAAAATAATATATAAAAAATAAACATTATGGATGGAAAATGTCAAATGAAAATGATTGAATATAGATGAACAATTATATGACAAAACTATTTCTTTTATGAATGTGTGAGTATACATATATGAAGAAAACAAAAAAACACAAAATTCGATAGTTAATTGTTTTTGTTTTTTTTTGAATTAATGTAATTCAGTAAAGGTTCTTTACAAATTGAATCGTGGACCCATATAAAATGACATATGATACAAGACAAATGACAGATGATAGATAACAAGTGTGGAATTACAAATGACTAATAAAATTGAAGTGTGGACCTACCAGGTCTATAAATATGAAACCGGAATTTTTGTATAGAAAATACACGTTTATTGTATGAAAATGATAAAAAATATTTTATTCAAAGTATTGCCCATCGCTAGCTATACATTTTTCCTACCTGTCTGACAATTTGTGGATGCCACGTCAAAAAAACTGTTGCTCTTCTGAGGTAAACCAGTAATCAAGACATTTTCGTACATTTTCGTAAGAAGTAAAGCGCTGCTCGGCAAGAGCGAGTCCCATCGATGCAAATAAGTAGTCATTGGATAGAGCCAAGTCTGATGAGTAAGCCGCATGCGAAAGTATTTCCCAACTAAACGCCTCAATCGTTTCCTTGACCAGTTTTGCTGGGTGTGATGGTGCATTATCATGAAGCAAAATCAATTTGTGTTGCCTTTTTTGATATTCTGGTCGTTTTTCACGCAAAGCTTGATTCAAAACGATCATTTTTTGTCGGTAGCGTTCGGTATTAACGGTTTCGCCAGGTTTTAGCAGCTCATAATAAATCACACCCTTCCGATCCCACCAAACACAGAGCATTGTCTTCCGTCCATAGCGATTTGGTCTTGTAGTCGATGTTGATGGTGCGCCTGGAGTTACCCATGATCTTTTACGCTCAGGATTTTCAAAATATATCCACTTTTTATCGCCAGTCACAATTCGATGGAGAAATGACTTTCTTTTGTACCTTGCGAGGAGCAGCTTTTCGCAAGTGGTTTTTCGGTTTTCCTGCTGTCTTGCATTCAGTTCATGTGGAACCCATTTTCCCATCTTTTGGATCTTGCCCATGGCTTTCAAACGTATGGAGACGGCTTCTTGTGTTACATTTAATTGATCCGCGAGTTGTTGTTGCATTTGAGCGTCATCCTCATCCAACAATGCTTGCAATTCGCTGTCTTCAAACTTTTTTGCTGGTCTTCAATGTTCTTCGTTTCTCACGTCAAAATCGCCACTTTTTTGAATTTTTTAAACCACTCAAAGCACTGTGATTTACCAAGAGCATGCTCACCGTAAGTTTCGATAAGCATTTAATGCGATTCTGCAGCAGTTTTCTTCAATTGGTAACAGAAAATCAATGCTGTCCGCAAATCGTAGTTTCCAGGCAAAAAATTAGAAATGTTCAAAGCTATTACAAACTATGCTGTTATATGAAACTTGTATTGTTGTGAGTTGAAAATCGTTGTCAGAGATGTCAACCAGGAAATGGCGCCAATGACGCGGTTTGGCGGTAACTACATTGACAACTAGGGACATTTATGGGCAAATTCCGGTTTCATATTTATAGACCTGGTATATGAAATGACACATGACAAATGATAAAAAAATTTAAATAACAAATGGCAGATTACAAATTTAAAAAATGACACATGAAAAATATCAGGTGATAAATTACCGATAACAGATGATAAATCACATGGGAACACTCTTTTTTATGAATTTTTGAGAATATACGAAGGAACGAAAGAAAACCCAAAATTCAATAGATAATTGTTTTTTATATAGCTTTTAATTTTCACAATTAAAGCGTGGATTCATATGAATGAAAAAGCCAAATGACAAATGAAAAATGGTATGTAACAAGTGTGGAATGACAAAAAATAACGACGAATAATAAAAATTAAATGATAAATGGTAGATTGCAAATGTATTCAGTGACAGTTGATGTCAAATGATAAATGACCGAAGACAGATGAAAAATACACGAAAAAACTCTTTGTGTGAATTTTTGAGTATATACGAAAGAAAAAAAAACACAAAATTCGATCATTAATTTTTTTGGACTCATATAAAATTACATATGACACATGACAAATGACAGATGATAACAATATGTCAGCTGATAGGTAAAAAGTGTTAAAATACAAATGAATATTCTTTACAAGTTCTATTAAAAGAAATATACATAAAAATATGTAACATAAATATAACTAACTTAAAAATTTGAAGCATAGAACTTGAAGGTGGACTAATGACAAATAAATAATAGTAGTAGTAGTAGTGTTTGGCTATCGACCACGTGGTACTTCCGCCATGTATCATTTGTGTATGTGTAAATGAGCTTGTTACTTTAAAGGATCGCCCCGCCGCTCTAAAGCATCATTAATTGTATCCCAACGGTGAATGGTACCGGTCGCCCATCTAACTACTGACCCGATCCAACGTTGCTGCACGTCAGTTCGTAACCGAATGCGCACCATCGGCGTGTAATTTTTTAATTTTTATATAGTTTTTAGTCCAGTAAAAAAAACAAATTGAAGTGTAAATTTTTTTGCGTCGACATGAAGGTCATCTGCCACCACTGTTGTCTGAAGTAATAATGATAAATAAAAAATATCAAATGACAAATGGCAGACAAAAATTAAAAAAATGACTGATGACACTTTTTATGAAGTTTTGACAATATACGAAAGAAAGCAAAACCTAAATTCAATTGTTAATTTTTTGTTTCTTATATACTTTTTAATTCAATAAAAGTACTTCACATATTGAAGTGTGTATCTCCGAGAAATAACAATCCACAAATGAGAGATGGCAAATCATAGATAACAAATGACATATGATAAATGATAAATATGTAATAAAATGTAATTCATGGCAAATAGCTAATGACAAATCACAGATTTCAGATTTTAAAATAACAGATGAATAAGGATAATACATGATAGAAGATCCATAACACACAAAAATCGATCGTCAATTGTTTTATTTAGTTTTAAATGTAGCTTCGATTTAATTAAATGTTCTTCGCAGATTGAAGTCTCTGCTCACAAGAGGTAATAAAGAAACGGCAGATCACAAGACAGATGAAAAATTATTGAAATAAATCACCAATGGTCAAATAATGTAATATTTTCTTCAATTTTTTGCAAAAAGTGCAAAATTAACAATTCATGAAAGCATTTGAATATAAATTAAGATACTAAAAAATGTTGAAATGTTTAAAACGCTACAGCAGTTAAATATCACTTAAGAAAAGTTATGAAAATTACCAATTTAAATAAAGTCTTTAGTTTTTAATATATATTTATATTTTAGGATTAAAAACAACGTAAATATTAAAACAAAATAAAATACAAAAAACTCAAATGAAATGAAGGTATATAATTACAATTATAACAATATTTTTGTTATACGCAAAATCCCCGAAACTACAGGAAAATTATTAATTAAAAAAATGTTACAGGTCAGTTGCATTTTGAGAATTTATTTCAATTGGATTTATTTTTATGTGCCATTCTGACACCAACTTGAATGAAGTCAAAGGAGAAGCAATTTGAAGGGTGGTAGTGTGGTTCGCCAAAGAGTAAAGAATATTGCGATGGATTATAATACATGTGATCGGGATTTTGTATGTCATGACAATATATGTTATAAAGGAGTGGAGATAAGGGAGAGACCTGAGGAACGGCTTATAATATTGGGAAGAAATAAGAAAGTGTTTATCAGGTTCTCACCTGGCAGGATCTATTACAGAGGGAGTTGGTATTAGGATATTTAAATGGCATATTATATTACATTTAACTATTATTTATAATTTTTACTTTCCCTATATACGAAGTATATATAGGGGGAGTATTGTTTTCGTGATTTTTTTTTTGAAAATTTTTTTTGCGGAAATATCCGTTTTGGGGTCCCCTGAGCCCAAAAAACTAATTTCTAGAAAAAAAATTTTTGTGTCTGTGTGTGTGTGTGTCTGTCTGTCGGTGGGTGCTGTATCTCAAAAACGAATTATCTGTTCGAGATGAAACTTCAAACTTAAGGTTTTGTCGTTCAAAACTGGAACTGAAAAGCTTTTGGTGAACATTCATAAACCGGAAGTGGTTGTTTACTCGAGGCGTTTTTCGGTTTTTTGGTAATATTTTTCTAAATATGGGAAATTTTAAAATACGGTTCAAACAAAAGTTAAAGCTAATAAAAAACTGAAAAAGTTTTATTCGAACATATTTTTAATAAAATTCTTAACTTTTGAGGAAAAAAATTAAAATTGAAAATTTTGACATTTATTGCCAATTGCTAATAAACTGTCAGAGTTACATGAAACTTGCATTACAAATACCTTATAGTTTTCGTGTAAAATATAGGGAAAGTACTATGATGGCCACATCACCATTTATTTTTTTGTTATAAAATTGATTTGATGTGGGTATTTTATTTTAGTAATGCGTAAATTTCCTTGTCCACTACTACGCAATGTATAGTTTTTTATGCCTTTTTATATGTTTATTATTAGCCGAGTGTTTGTGCCACATAAAATTCCCCAATAACCTGAATATAATTTTCAGAATGCTTCCGGAACTGTTCTTGGAATCTCTCCAATTTTATTAACGAAAACAATAATACGAAATAATGAATTGCAATTAAAATAATTGGCTTACTGGACTTGCACATTCCTCATATTGCAGACATTATAATGACCTCATAAATTATTCAAGAATGCACCTTTCAGTCCATATGAATTTCATGTGCAGGGTCGCGAAAGTAAAATTTGGACGCCTACATCTCAAAAATAATTATATTTGTTACGATAAGGAAGTAAAAAAATACGCAAGATATAAAATTCTAGCACTGAGTTAAAACATTAATGATTAATTAATTGAGAATTGTATTAGTCAGTGTTCTGATTATTAGAAGTTTTTATTGATAACGAAAAATATATTAATTATTTCCAATAACTAATCAATAATTTTCGTTGAATGTATATTATGCAATAATCTTTCCTCTATCTCGTCATCTATCACTGAAGGTTTTTTTGTTATTATCTATGCATGTATTTAAAATTATAATCAATCAAGGAAATTGTACATACTGTATTTTTTAAGTTTTTTAAATTTTTTACCTCATTTTTTGAATTATTTTAAGCCCTGTAAATTTTATTTTTTAGCAAATTTCATTTGTTTATTTTTACTAAAATCTCACTTAATTTTTTAAGTTTTAGACTACTAAACTTTTAAACTACGTTTCCTTTAATTCTTTTCGTTAATATTTGAAGGGTTTAAGCATTTTTAAAATTAAACTCTTTATAAAGATATTGCCAACTTTTTTCAAACTGAAAAACATTTTTAGTCTTTAAAACATTTATATAAAAACAAATTGTTTTTCTTACTTAAATCATTTTTGATGTAATTCCAACTCTTTTTAAGCAATCTAAAAGGTATCGGCAATTTATCAATTGTTTTTGTTTGTATGATGAAATTCGAACGGATTTGAAGCAATATTTTCTCTATCTTCATTCTAAGTTTTCAACTGTTTTCAAGCAGATTTTCAATTGTTTATTTTAATAAGACGTGTTTATATTTAGGTGTAATAAATAGTTGTATAAGAAAAACGAAGCTTGAGAAATGAAACAAGAAACATATTTATTGAAATTAGTTGTAAAAACTTGTTAGATTACAAAATAGTAGTGATTAAAAGTTAGTATTTAATCTTAAAACAAATACATCGGGGTATGATGAAATAAATATGTTTATTAATAAAGAAAGTTGTAATTGTTTATTTATTATTGTGCTTATAATATAATTTTCAAATTCCATTATATTTTGTATTTTTAACTAAAAATATTTATACCAGTAGCTTGGATTTAATCCAAAATGTGTGCTGAATTTACGTAAAATTTTTCACAAACACGAAGGCCACTGAACTTAAGACACCGTTCAAAATAATAACAAAAATAATCCAGACAGTACACTTTCACATACGATCATTACAGGAAACAAACAATTAAAACTGATTTTCAATGTAATAAGAAATAACTGCGAGTAAGGTCGAAAAAGTAAATTAGCAGTATAACGAAATTGAGTAATTCATAACCTAGACGTACTCACCATTGCAGGAAATTAAATATAAACATTTGCGAAGGTGATGAAGTAGAAGAAAACACTTTAACATAAATTCACCAGTTCAAGTGTTGCACTTGGTCGGTTATCGAAAACGGACTAACGCGGTCCAGCCGGACAAGTGGGCTCTGGTCATCTGCTATCGGTAGACGTCTGTTGATTATTTCACTCATTCGCTATGATAAGAAGCGTCGCTTTTGTCTGTCTTTTTCCGACTATCTTAGGGGTCACGTTGTAGTAAAATCAAGGTTCTTCAAAAGCGGGTCAAAATGTTTACTGGTTTTTATATCTTTTGGCACAATGCCCTCACCAATGGCACGATATTTACACATGATCAACGTGGTGTGGTACCTTCCTCGTCGCCTATTAATACATCTGTAAATTTGGATATTATTCATAAATTTCCATTTGCTCGAAAACTGTTTGGATGTTATTGTTTAATAATAGAATCGTCACAAGGACACGTCTAACACAAATACTATTAATTTTATCTACCACCAATATTGAACTATTAATAATGCTTATATAAAATTTAATTGACAAGAAATATAATGTAAATTTAACATGCTCATCATATCAAGATCTTCCAGAATACAAAAAAGTAATTAATGAAAATTTGACTAATATAATAATAAACTATTGGGTTGAGTCTTAAGTCATTTCGGTTTTTTACTATAGTATTTAGAGGCGAAAATATGAATTGATCATTTTTTTAGATCTTTCAAATAACATCATGATGCCACACTCAAAGAACTTCTGGCGATTTTCAGCAAAAAAATGAAGACACCATTGTCTGGATTGAATTGTTTACCATTCAAAGAGTTTTGCAAAGACCAAAACAAATAGGTGGATGGCGCAAGGTCTTGTGAATATGGTGGATGGTCCATCAAATCCCATCCAAGTTCCAGCAACCTCTCGCAAGTCATCAAATATGTTTGTGAACATGCTAGAACACAACACCCTTGTATTGATGATTTGGTTCTGTGGTAGCAGCTTAGAATATTCGACTCCTTTGAAATACTACCAAATTTAGAGCATAACTTTTTTCTGATATTTGCTTTCAAATATCAGTGGTTTCAGCTTCTTCACCAGGTGTGCACCATGATTGTATTCGTACGCCGCTGTCGTAAACTATCCATTTCTCATCACCAGTGATAAAACGTTTGAGAAATGGATAATTTTCATTGTTTTTCAAGAGATTTGTGCTCTTTGTTAAATGAATTTCTTTGAGTTTATGCGAAACCCAAATATTGAGTTTATTAACATATCCCAGCTTGTAGAAATGTCTTTCCACGGTCTTTAAAGAAATATTTAATACTTCTGCAAATATTTGAGTCGTGTAACGACGGTTTGCTTCGATAAATGCTTTTATTATATCGTCTTCGGCTTAAACTGGCCTTCCTGAATGTGACGCATCTTTGACATTGAAATTACCGGAACTGAATTTGGCAAACCAATTCTGGCACTAGCGTTCTGTTAAGCAATCTTTACAATAAACAACACTTAACTTTTTATTGGCTTGCGTTGCGATTTTCCTTTTTCTGAAGTAAAACATTAAAACATATTCCTCGGTTTCCTTTTCCATCTTTCGGCCACCGCTTTACAAGTACGGAATTAATTCACTTACTTTTTTTGTAAATGACAAATTAAGTCTCTCCTGTAAAATGGTATTTAGGTTTGATGATTGGGCTGAAGGTAGTTAGTTAAAAGGCAAGTGAAGACATCTGTTGGTCGAAACCGAAAAGACTTAAGACTCAACCCAATTGTTTTTAAATTTTCATTATTTTGATTAAATATAAGGTAAGCGACATTTCACAAAAAACTTATTTTTTTTTTCAATAACATAAATAGAGAGATAAACATCTTTATTGGAAAATAGTGTTACATCTGATAATACGACAATTACTATACTTCTTCTCTGCTTATTTTCTTCTTGTTTTTTCCATTGGCTATCGACCGCTGGTCTTTCAGCCCTTGAAAACATATTTTCCTTGTTTTAATATGTAATATACAAATTTCTCATTATTATTAATTCATCAGTCCTTATCATATAGAAAAGTCAAAATCAAACAGTTTATGAAAAAATGCCCTAATTTTAGATTTTGATATTTTTTTTAAATTAATTTTATGAAGATTGATAAAATGCAAGAAGATTCAAGTTGAAGTAATTATTTAGTTGAAAAGATTAGAAAAGTTTTCCAAAAACCAATGTGTTACGAAAAAATTGCCTAATCCAGTTTTTACAAAAAATTTATTTATACAAAAAAAATTAGATGATTTTCCAAAATAATAATAAGAATAACAGATGCCTTTATTTGCTCACAAAATTGGGCGAAGTTTAGCCCCAATAATAGAAATAGGTTTAAAAAATCTAAAGAAATTCTTTAGAAATATTTAAAAACAGTCAATACATTTCTTCGCTTAAAACAATTGAAATTCTTCAAAAAAACCAATTAAGTTACTTTATAAAATAAACATAATTAAAAATTTTCCTTGAAAAATTGCCTTTGAAAACTTTACTTTAAAAATTGCTTAAAACCAATCATTTTTTTAATTTAAATTTGGTATGAAACCTAAGTTGTAAAACGACTTGACAAGATATACCATATTTTTTATTCTTTATTTGAAAAGAATGTTTTAGTAAAGAAGCTTTAAAATGCCCTTTACAAAAATATACCTATGTCAAGTTATATTAAATAATTTAATATTAAGAAACAGAAAATTTTACCAAAACTCAATTGCAAATCTATTATAAAAATTTGTTGTTAACATTTTATAGAAAACAACAATTGAGACTATTTTACAAAAACTTAATTGTTAAATTTGTTAAAAATTGTACTGTTGAAAACTTTGACAAATACTTTACAAATTGCTTAAAAACAGTTGAGAACATTCTAAATTAAAATTATGTAAGAATTTTTTTTTAATGTTAATAAGACAAGAAAAACAATTGAAATTTACTAAGAAATATATTAAAATTATTCCTGGAATTTAGTAATTTACTAATTTCATTGAAGATTTAATAATATAAATAATTACAAAATTATTTATAAGCTGTTATCATGATATTTATTTTAAAAAAATCAGCTGAAATATAAGAATAATGTTGAAATTTACCAAAAATTAATCAAAAATTTAAAGTGCGAAAACTTTCTAAAAAAATACATTTTGCAATTTGCTTTAAATCAATCAGACAATCATTTATTTTCCGCATATGCCACAATATACAAAATTTATATACAACCAATAAAAGCTTATTGGTTATTAAAATAATAATTTTAAATAATAAAATTTCGGAAAATAAAAATAAGAGAAAGCGAAAGGAATTGAATTTTACAAAAAAAAAAACAGTTAAAGACAAACTGTTCAAAATTTCAAAAATCAAAATCAAAAAAAAAATGCTCCAAAAATTTGGTTAAAATTAGTTTTCTAAACATTTTTCTAAAAATAATTGAAACTTAACAAGACTAACCATTTTTAGCTACAAATATTGTTTATAAAAATAATAGCTAAGAAAATAGCTTCAAGTTCAAGTAAAAATTCTAACAAAAAAAAATTAAAAGAGGTTATGTTTTTTACCACAATTATTTGTAGTAAAAATAAAGTAAGTGTTTTATTCAGTAGATTATAACGGTCGCAACCATCATCATATGTATAAACAGTTATCATAATATTTCGAAGAAAAAAATAATCACTTGAAATATAATAATAGAAAACAATTGAATTACCAAAAAACTTTCTAAATCACTATTTTAAAATTTGCTTTAAATAATTAAAATTTCAGAAAATAAAAATAATAGAAAATAACTGAATTTTATTAAATGACAGTTAAGAATTTTAAAAACAACTGGAAGAAATTTTTCTAGAAATATACAATCTAAAAATTACTTTAAAAATTTGGTTAAAATTAGAAAGTAATTGAATTTTACTAAAATTACAGTTAAGAATTGAAAAAAAACTGATAGAAATTTTCCTAAAAATATATAATCTTAAAAAATACTTTGAAAATTTGGTTAAAATTGGTTATTTTTCTAAAACCATCAAAACTTGGCCAGACTAACCAATTTTTTTAGCTAGAAATTTTGTTTAAAATAGAATAACAATTCGTTGGTATCTAAATATTAATTTCAAGTGTACCTGTTTTAAAGAAAAAAGTTAAATTTTCTTAAACTAAAAAAAAAATTTATATTTATAAACAGATACACATACCTAAAAAGAGAAACAGTTGAAAATGTGCAAATAACAATTTAAATTTTCTAGCCTAGACTTCAAACAAAAATTGATCAGAAATAAAATAGTTGAAACTTTTAAGAAGAAACACTTGTTGCAATATCTAGAAAGTTTAAAATTTTAGGAGAAACTACAACAAAAAAATTACATGAAGGGAATTAAAAAATGCTACCCCTGTAGTTGACACGCATTTTTGTATCTCCCTTTTTGTGTATGGGTATTATAATTCCCTTGTTCCATTCCTTGGGTATCTTGTGATTCTTCAAGATTTCATTTGTTATTACCAGGATATATTTTTTCCCTTTTCCCCCATATGTTTCATCATTTCGGCTATTGAAGCTTTTCCTAGTTTTACTTTCTTGATTGTTGCTTCCATTTCTCCCATTACTATTTCGTGGTTTCCTCCATTTGTTTCACCTTTAGTTTCTTCTTCATCTCTATTATGGTCTGTTTTTGTTATTTCGTTAAAGTGTTCTTTCCATCTTCTTTTCTTCTATAATATATTTTCGTTTTTGTCTTTTATACTTGGCTGTTTTAGTGTCTTTTTGCGCTTCATTTGTTTAATTGTGCTGTCAAACATCTTTTGGTTTTCTATGAACGTTTTTTTCAATTTCTTACCGAACTCCTCCCAGGTTTGTCGTCGTTCACGTTTCGTAGAATTTATAATGCATCATTTCAGTGCTTCAATAATAGCAACCGCTTCCGCTGTAAATATGGAAGCGACTTCTATTTTAGAGATAGAAAAATAATATCCTCTTTTAATGGGTAGGCGAAAATAGTTCAGGTACTAGTTTTGGAGCCATCAGTAAAGATCAAACCCCAGTTCTTATATTTGTCTGTGTACTCCTTATATAGTTTTAAGTTACACTGAATTGAAAAATTCACTATGTTTTAACCACAATTTATTATTTGTGGTTAAAACATAGTGAATTTTTCAATTCAGTGTAAGTATGGATTACCACGTAGCAACGGTCGCAACCATTCTCTTCATTAGTTTTAAGTTTGTTATTGGATTAGAGCTCTATTGGGATATTATCACTGTGGGCTTGTTGTTGATTCAGTTATAACCTAATTGATGAATATCCTTGGGGTTGTTAATTATGTTGAGATGTACAGTTTCCTGGAAGGCATCACAGATTAATAGATTAGATCTACTGCTGTAGTTATTCATGGTTAGATAGCATACAGATTTCTGCAAGCAGGTGTTTCACTGTTTTATTTGCTATTTATATCTTCTGTAGTCTTAATCTTTCCCTGTTTTTATGTAAGTTTTCCAATTATCTTTTTACTAATTGTTTTATATCTTCTAACCACCACCTGTCATTCTTCCTCTGTTTGTTTAATATTTTGCTTGTTCCACAGCTTTCTTGGGCTGCTTCACTTATGATTTCTTTGAACTTTTTCCTTTCTTTTTCACTCCTTCTTCCTCATTGAGTTTGTAGCTTGTTTTATTTGTTACTATTTTCGACTTCGATCTCTTCAAGTTTTCTGCTCCTGTGTTAATTTCCATTTTTACCAAGTAGTGGTCACTCCCTATTTTAGCTTGTCTTGTTACTATAACATCTTTCGCCCTTTTCCATTCTTCTATTATTGATTTCTCTTTTCTTGATCTAACTTTTCTAGTGTACTAGTGTATTTGTGTATGTTTTTATATTTAAATTTTGTGTTTGCTGTAATGAGGTTGTTTACTAACCATAATACTATAATTCGTTTTCCATTTTCATTTCTGTTATCCCCTCCATACGTTCTCATATATATTTTTCTTTGCCTTTCTTATCCTGTCCTATTTTCCATTCAGGTCTTCCATGACTATTCTGCTTGAATGCTATCATCTATTTACTTTTGCAGTTTTTCGTAAAATTTCTCTTTTTCTTCTTTTATTCCTTATAGTTTCGTCCATTTTGATTTCCATGCTCATTGATCTGCCGTCCCCATATTTCTCCTTTATTATGTGTTTTTTATTTTATCTGGTTTTATTAAACCTACCCCTTCCGCTTCCCTCTTCTTTAATCCTTTAATCTTCCAGTTCGTTCATTCCATTTCCCTTCTTTTTTGTCTCGGTTAAGTCTAGGATGTTCAACTTATGTGTTTTTATTTCTTCTGTGAATTCCTTTTCTTTTCTTTTAATACTTCTTACATTCCGTATTCTCATTTTTTTTCTTATACAATTTTTTTATTAGTTGTTTGGAACCCCAACTAATTCTACTCCATTAGCTCCTTTACTCAATCTATACTCCTCTCCGTTAATTGTTATCTTTCGGTCTTTCCATTTGCTTTTTTCTTCTTTTGCTATTCCTCTAATTTCTTTTAGTATGAATCTTTCTCCATATGTAAGTCATTTTCTATATATATATATATATCTTGGACCCTCTTAGATTTCCATTGGCTCTCAGTATTTGTTATTTTGTTTCCCATGATCAGTTTTGATCAAACAATGTTCATTATCAAACTATAAGTATTTAAATAATCAGTGTGATATTAACTAATTAAAGTAAAAGTGATTATTTTTTATTTACAAGTTTTCGTATTTAATATAAATTTTATCTACACTTTTGGGCATTTATTCACCACATGTAACTTGTAATTAATGTTTGCACATACTAATTTGACACAACTGTGTGTAAACAAAAAAAAATACATGAACATATTACTAATTACTATAAATTACATTTGATAACACAGTTGGCAATTATCTGCACAAAGCATAATGAACTCTGAACAATGCTTGTTTTTACTCGGGCTTATAACATCCATACAATATACAATCAAATCAATTCCGGTTTTTTTTAATGTGACACAATTGGCCGTGATATTTTATTTTAAGTCTATAAATAGATGGTCACTACAATATATTGTGATCAAATAGGTTTTATTTAATTTGCTGATAATAACTTAATTTAATTAATGTAGTCGATATTCTAATTACTTGTGTTTGTAACTAAATTAAATTGGCCCTCTGAAAACGGAGTTGAGCATGGGGCTAAGTACCACACCCTGTAAAAACAAGTATGTTACGAAACCAAAACAAGCGCCTCGGATATCTGTGAAAAGGATGGAGGAGGATATTTTTAGGAGCAAAATCTCTATGAGGAACGTAAAGGCCAAAGAAATAAAGAACTAAATTATATATATTACATGTTTGTCAATATTGGGTTTAATCTTTTGTGTTGTTTGGATTTTGAAATTATAAATTATTATAAAACAATTTAGGGAATATAATAAAAATAATATTATATTAGTTTGATGCTAGTGAAATTGAAGTACATGACATACTAACATATGATGTTGATGTTGATGATATGAATGATTGAGTGGTAGTAGACTGTTAATTAACCAAATAAAGAGATGACGACATAATAATATGTGCTAGATTGGTCGATGCAAAAAAGCAAAATGTTGGAAAAATTTGCAAATGGCATTATTTTACATCGAAAAATAATAGTTTGACAGATGACATTATCATAGGCTCACAAGTCAGCACAGGAAAAATTTATTAGATGATTCTATGGGTTGATTTGTACATGTCAAAAACTACTATTTAGATAGGATATTTACAAATTTATCGATGGAATGTGAGCATGTGATAAATGATAGATTCAAAATATATTAAATGAATAGGGTCATTATTAGATTTCCAGATGACAGATTATCATATGGATGAAAGATGATAGGTCACAAATGTGAAATAAAAAATGACAAATTGACAATTGATACCCTAAATAACATAATAACAGATGACAGAATGTCACATGATAGAATGATAGATTAATAATCTACATATGATAGAATGATATTTACTAGATTGAAAGATAGCAAGTTAACATAGTAAATACCAGTCCTATAGTTAATGGAAAAATTAAAGATTTACAGATGACAGATTAAAGACTTCTAAGGTTGTTTAAAGTCATGCAGAATCATCAAAGGTAAATTAAGGTCTTACGAAAATTATTCCATTTCATGACAAATATTAGTTATTTAAGGTACAAGTGTAAAAAGTGATGCTTTGTTGCACGAACTGGCGTTTAAAAACACGAGCGAGGAACGAGCGAGTTTTTTTAAAGCCAGGAGTGCAATAAAGAAACTTTTTACACGTGTGCCTTACAAAATTTTATCTTCGATCGTAAAGGATTTCAAAGAATATATTCTTATGAGTAATATTTTAATGTCATTTCAATAATTCAATTAATGAAAACATATTTTATCCGCAGTGCACTAATGAAAGCATTACTTAGCAACCAGTAAACAAGTTGCACAAATGTCGGCCGCCATTATTATTTATGGAAAAAATGTTCGCTTTATTGTAATCACTTTGACTTGCATTAAATGAAATCTTCGGAGTTCCTAAATCTGCCATTTCGTTTGTATTGTATATTTTATTTATAGTTTATTAGTTATTTGTATCAATTAATAAAAAAATAAGTTTTTCGTCGAAAATTTGTGATATTCATTCATCTGTCAAATTTGACATTTCTGTGCAGTAAAAACAGTTTGACATTACCGTGCAATAAAAACGTAAAAAAGCACTAGTGCTTTAAAAAGCTACTTTTACAATGAAAAATGATGCAAAAAGCGTCTACTTTCTGTACGATCGTAGATAAAAGATAAAACATTGATAGATGACATCGAAAACATCGATAATTGATTATCACTGTGTTATAGAAAATTAATACACGGCAAATCGATAATTGATAGATTGTAGATCGGTAAATAATAGAATTACAGATGATATGTTAGCATAGGCCGAGATTATTTTACTGATCAATAAATAAATGTTTAATTAACAGATGACAAATTAATCGATTTATATACAAATGAAAGATTACCATATGGCTGAGAGGCTAACAGATTAGAAGAGAATGTTAATGACAGTTGGAATATTGACGAATGGCAAAATAACAGCTTGCCATATGACGTAATGATAGAATGATATTTGATAGAGTAATAGATAAAATATTTGCACATATTAAAACAATTGGTGACAGATTGATACTTAGATGATAAATGAATAGATTTACAGGCGACAGACAGATGGTAGACACATATGAAAGATGACAAGAATAACAGACGACAAGATCCACAAATGACATTTTGTCATGATAGAACCATAGACGGCAGATAGATAATTGATAGATAAATAGAGAGACAAATGAAAGAATTGCAGATTGACGGACGACATATTGGCAGATGGCAGAATAACATATGCCAGGTTGACCTATAATAAAGTTGATAAATGATTATCATTGTGTTATGATAGATGGCATATCCATAATTCATAGATGGGGATTGACAAATGACAGAATTGCCGATTTAAAGAAGGCATATATGGAAAAGACTGTGAGATTATAGGTTAATATAAAAAATAAATACAGTCCAATCAACTAATGATTGATTGGCAGATGATAAAGTAAATAATTACCATATAGATGAAATATGAAAAATTGACCTATAAAAAAAGAAAGATGACAGATCGATTGATTCAAGATTAATAAAGGGCACAATAATAGATGTCGTATAAGCAGATGAGAACATGATAGATGATGGAATATTTGCTAGACTGATTGATGACATATTTGCACATGCTAAAATATTAGATGACAGATCATTAATTAATGATAAATTAATAGCTTTACAGATAACAGATTACCACTTGAATGACAGATAAAAGATGATAGATTGACAGATGACAAAATAACAGATGGCAGACAAAATCTATAAATTATTATCATTATGTCATGATAAAATAATGACATATGAATGATTGCTAGATGGCAGATAGGAAGAAGACAGAATTACTGATTTAAAAGTGACGTGTTACTATATCACTGAGATTTTAGGTCTCGAATAAAAATTGACCAATCAACAAATGATTTATTTACAGATTAACAGATGACTGATTGCCATATCGCTAAAATATGATAGACTAATATGTGAAAAGGGAGTGTCAATGATGGATTCACAGTTGGAATGTTAGATTTATAAATGAAATATTTGCACATGATAAAACTAATAGATGACATATAGATATTTAATGATAAATGAATAGATTTATAGATGACATATTGACAGATGATAGAATAACACATGGCAGACTACCACATGACTGAGAAATGATAACTAGACCGGCGATAAATTGATAGAAGACAATAACGGTAGGTTAGCATATAATAAAATGATATATAAAAATCGATACTCTAATACATGACAGATCAATAGTTCATAGATGGCAAATAGTCAAATGACAGAAACTTCGACTCAGAACAATTCACTAAATGCGATATCGGTAGATTAATATATTTATATATGACAGATTACCATATGGCTAATAGGGGAAAAGTGGATCAATAAATATTTGATTGATAGATGCACATTGACTGATAGGTTGCCATATGTTCAAATCCTTCAAGATCATTCGTACCTATTGCGATCATTCAAGATCATGATTAAATTAAAGTCATCTAACGATAATACAAAAAATTATTTCATGTGAATACCATAACAATGATTATTCAAGATCATCTAACAGTAATTCAAGTTAATTAATAGTTACAGATGACAGATTATCACATGACTAAAATATGATAGTGTGACAGATGAGAAATTGATAGCTGACACTATAGTACATGACAAAATGATATATAATAAATCGACAGATGATGGAATGATAAATTGTAGTTTATTAGATAACACATTTGTACATGTCAAATCAATAGTTCAAAAGTTTCTGGGCATCGATAAGGATTGCTACCTTCCCAACATCATGGTACATAAAGGGTTTGAGTGGAAGAACATAATTTGTCATTGTGAACTCCGCCCGTGTTTCTTTCGTCCAAAATTTTAAGTATACTTGTTGTAATAAATTTGTTTGTATTCTTTTAATGAAAGAAGACCAATAAATAAATAAATATATATCAGATCGGCAAATAAAAACTGTAATGTTCGACCAAAAACAATTCAATAAAGAGACCACATGTCTGGTAGAAGAAATGTACAGGTATTATAGGTTGATAGTTGACACATTGACAGATGTTAAAATCATTAATCATAGAATGACAAATGGCATATCGACAGAATAATAAATATTCAGACCACATGTCTGGTAGAAGGAATGTACAGATATTATAGGTTGATAGATGATTGACAGATGATAGATTTTCAGATGTTAAAATCAGTTATTGACATCGTATCCATAATTCAAGGTTAATAAGATCTAACCGTTATTTAATGTTATCCAATGACCATTCAAGATGATATAACAGTAATCCAAGTTAATTAGCAGTTATATATGACAGATTTCCACATGACAGAGATGATAGCTTGGCAGATGACAATAACAAATAGCAGATTAGCATATGACAAAATGGTATATAATAGAAAGACAAATAGTGGTTTGATAGATAACAGATTTGTACATTATAAATCGATAATTCATAGATAGTAGATTGATAAAGGACAGTCATATTTAACAAATGATACATTAAAACATTAATAGATTTAAAAATGACTGATTTTCACAAAATTTGATAG
The DNA here is from genome assembly GCA_963969525.1 of Ontholestes murinus. Classification (NCBI taxonomy): domain Eukaryota; kingdom Metazoa; phylum Arthropoda; class Insecta; order Coleoptera; family Staphylinidae; genus Ontholestes; species Ontholestes murinus. The sequence continues at coordinate 19,917,183 of OZ018391.1, read as the reverse complement.
ATGGAAGATACAGTGATGATGGGGTTGCCAGATGTTAAAATCATTCAATCATTCAATGTTATCTAATGGAAATTCAGGGCTATTAATAATATTTAAGATCTTGATCACATCAAAGTCATCTGTCATCCAAAGTCATTTTATGCCATCCAATGATAATTCAAGATCATCTAACAGTAATTCAAAGTTCTTTAAAAACAGACAAGAATCATTCAAAATAATTGAACATCATTTAACAGTCATTTTAGGCAATCTGAGGATATACAAGGTGGTGCAAAAGTAATGTCATAGTTTGAATTGGCTGCCATTTTGTTATAAATTAAAAAAAGAGCTCTGTGTTCATCAAAAGTTTATTTGAAAGTGTATTATTGGTTACATAACTTGGAAAAAATTATATCGCTCAAATGGCCACCTCCAGGCTTGTTTTACGGCATTTTGAATTGTTGCTCGCAAAACATCTGGCTCCAAATTGGCGATTTCTTCTTCAATGTTAGCTTTCAGGCCTTGCAAGGTTCATGGTTTCTTGTGGTAAACGCGAGATTTTAAAAAGCCCCAAAGGAAGAAGTCTGGTGCTGTTAGATCTGGCGATCCGGACGGTCAGTTGAATTCTCCAAAACGGGACCTGGAAGTCGGTGTCTCAAAATCTCCATAGTTATCCGAGCTGTGTGAACGGTTGCTCCGTCCAAAAAAACTCGTTTAGCATCTGCCTGTAAGGCTCTGCATTTACGGTTACTACAGCGCCATCTGCGTCCTCAAAAAATAAGGACTAATCACTTTTTCACTGCAAATGATACACCAACAGTCACTTTGAGGGGATGAAATAGATCTTCTTGCATTACATGTGGATTTTCTGCTCGAGCACATGGAACACGACGACAGGGAAAACGACTAAATTTATGTTGCGTTAAAACAACAGATTAAACATTTGTCAAATAAGCAGTAACAATAAAAATCACGAACTTGAGGTGTTTATCGCCCCATGGCTTGTTGACAACTAATTCTCTATATATCTACATCATAAATGTCAAAGCTCACTCACATTTGGCGCTATCTGCAAAAAATGGCGGCAAATTAAAACTATGACATTACTTTTGCGCCACCTTATATAAGGTAATTCAACAATAATTTTAGATAATACAACGATCAATCGAAGTCAGTTGATTTACACATTTGATTTAATTTAAATACTGCTGGAATTACGTTTTTGATCTTGAATAATTATAATTATATTATTATTTAAAGTCTTTTATCAGATCATAAAATTATCCAATAATTTTAAAATGTTAAAAATTTCGTAAATCTACAACAATAAGTCTTACAAACAAATACAAATCAATTGTTTTTTTTAATTATTAATTGATTTTATCCTTTTATTTTCCTTTATGTCCATCATATGGATTTTACCTTTAAAACTATCCTCTTCCATCCCTTTCACAGATGTTTTACGGGGTGGGGTAATTGGCCCCACTCCCAACCCCCTTTTCGGAGGGCCATTTCTGCAGCTCTCGTTAGCCCTTGCCTCGTCCTCCATAGGGGTTGTTACCGCATCTTAATCGAGGTTGCTCAGGTTACCGGGGTTCACCACCTCATGTGAGGTTTCGTGGAGGTGAGAGTCGGCATTGAGTAGGAGAGGTTTTGCGACGCTAACAGGACGCAGCGTCGAGCGGTGCGCATGCACTACCCCGTTTGAACCCCAGTTGATTTTTTTCTATAAACACGTAAAGGAGTTGATAGTATTTTATCATAAAATTATCATTCAAGATCATCTCAAAGTCATTAAATATCAAATATTTATTTAGATAAATAGAGAATCATATATGTGTTATCAGCTAAGATTTTGGGGAACATCTAAAGCAGTTGTAAATTTTCTAACAGCGTACTGTTCTACTCCCTGGAAAATGTCAGTATATTATGTTAACTGCTTTGTAAGCACTAGAAACAAACTCGCCACCTCTATATATGTTTTAAATGTATTAACAGCATTATCGATAGCCGTTACAATACCATCCAAGTAATTATCTATAGTTTCACGAATAACAATAGTAGATTCTTGAATCATTGCCTTTCAGTTTGAAAATTAAAATTACACAGTGTATAACCTAATTCTTCAATGCTTAGTATGTTGCAATAACCCAATTCTTCAGAAGGCGGTGGAATCAAGTGAGATAATATAGTTCCTCCAACTGTTTTACTCAGACAACTAAGATCAATCTTGGAATTTAATCTAAGAGCTAAGAGTCCGTATTTGTTCAAATAATGTAAGGCCATATCTCCAAGCCTGGCACTTGCAACAACAGTTGCACAGGTACCTGCAATTGCTTTAATTTGCATCTTCAATATATTTTTCTCGCTCCTACCAAAGTTCATCAGGTGTTTCCGATTTCAAAGGAGCAGCCCCCAAAATTTTACACACAGAGAAAACTGAATTACAAATGTATTAGTTGCTTTCGGGAATTTATTAGTGAAAGCCAACGATAAGCGTCTCTCATCTGTCGTATTTTGGAAACAAATCACTGAAAGATAAAACAATCTGTGTATTTCACAAAGTAACATGAACTTACCTTATTTATGAAGGACGATTTTGTATGAACGTCTAATCTTTGTTGACTATAACCTTGGAATAATTATTACGGAATTCATTCCGATAATATTAAGTTTTAACATATAAATCGTTTTTAATATAAAAACATAATCTTACCAAGTCAAATATTTAATATTGGAAATTTATAGGATGCAAATACGTCTCGAAAATGAAATACAGTTCACGTGTAAAGTATGTACAAATGAAAAAAACATGTTATATAAATTAAATTATTCCATTAGATAAAATATCTGATGTCACAGAACTCTACTGATTCTAATATAATGATAAGATGTCCTATGATGGAAGATATTTTAATTATAAAAATCACTTCTAATGGAATAATCATACTCTAAAAATGTTTAGTGTAGTGCTTAATAAAAATAAATAATAAAAACCTAAATTAATCTGTCAAACATGTTAATGTTGAGTTATTTACTGTCACCACGTAGTACCAAAAATTATATTTCCTGTAAGGTTTAGATCCTTTTAATTTGAGTTACCAATACGTAAAATATTACATTATCGAAATAATACAATTCCAATTTTAATGTAATGTAAGTAAAAATTTAATATATACAAAACATACACTTTGGTTATAATTAAAAGCTTCTTATTCATTAACTTTGGGTAGATGCCTATCAAAATTCGTTCATATAAAATACAAAGAGTAAACGTATCAGGTGCAATTATAATCTGTCTGTATAAAAACTTGGGAAGACATATGAGGTGGAAATTATAATTCAGGTATATAATAGTAAATAAATTAGATAGTATATCAATAAAATATGAATTTAGCTAATATAAATTTACATAATAAAATAATATTAAAATAACTACAAAAATAATATACAAATATAATGTATAATGAACTAATTGAATAAAACGGAACTTGGGTCTTCGTTATCCATTTGCTTGACGTGACGCAGGACGTCCTTCTTGGTGATCACGCCGAGGAGACGCCTGAAATATTCATTGTACAAATTTCTGAAAGAGTTATTTTTGCGTAATTGTATTACCCGTTATGCGTGACCAACGTTTGCCGAAGCCCTAACTTTCTGAACATATCCACCACGGTCTCCATCGGTGTTTGATCCGTGATGGTGATCGGAGCCATGTCCAAGATCTTTTTGAGTTTTAGAGGTGGAGGACCTAATGTTTGTGGAGGATTTCCACTAGTGAAAACTACTAAGGACTGTCCGCATATACCATCCACCATACGGCGGGCGTTTGCTGTAAGGAGGTTCACAATGCATATTTTGGAAAATATTTTCAAAGTTGTATTTTAAACGTACCAATAGCCAGATTCAAATCTCTCCTAAGAACAAATCCCACTAGGTATTGAGATTCTCTGGAAACCACCACCGGATAACCATTATGCTCCGTTTCTTTAAGCAGCGACTCCACATCGTCGAGCGTCATCGAATCTTGGGTTATTACACTTAGGGTTTCATTACGTCTGTAAATAAACAAAATAAACAAATAAAAACATGTCACCAATGCGATATAATTCAATTCGATTATCAGTGTTCGAAGATTTCCATTAATGATTTCCTCATTATGACATAACATGTTGTTGGCCAAGAAGTCAAAAGGTCACGCTTGTGTAACCTTTCGGTTTAATCTGCCGTGATAATGATTACCGGTAATAATCACCAAAAATTTTAAAGTTCAATTCAATTATATTCTAAATTATTAAATTGTGTATTGATATTTACGTATCACATAACAATTATATAACAGTTTCAATAAGTGATTTATTTTACAATCTAAATTTTGGTTTTATAAAAATAGTATAAACTTTATTCATGTTATCACAACAATAAAATATTGTTATTTATAATACTAATTTAATATTCATGAGTTAATCGTTTGTTTTTTCGTGCTATAAATCTTTATCAACAAGGACAACTACTAACGACATTTTTTTACGATAATTACATGAATCAAACAATTATTACAACAGAGATGATTAAAATAAATATTGATTGTAGTTAAAAAGCTTTTATTTTATTTTTTAATTATAATTGTTAAATTATTACAATTACAATTATTCACAACAACCTATTTATAAATATTTCTCGGATGACAGGATGTAAATAATATACGCTTTGAAATTATCTATTTTACTATACAGGGTGTTCAATTTAAGAAGGCTGCTACGTAGGCATTGAGCGATGTAGCGTGGCGGAAGAGGTGGGAGTTATGAAAGGGAGATTTGACAGTGTAAGACAATGTTTTACATTTCTCCCAGCACGTCGCATTATTTCTCATTAGCATAGGGCACCTTATTTTACGTACCGCCTCGTATTTCTCAGGAAATCTCCATTTTTCAATAGTAGTAGTAGTAGTGTTAGGCTATCGACCACGTGGTCCTTCCGCCATGTGTCATTTGTGTATGTGTGTGTGTGTAAATGAGCTTGTTACTTTAAAGGATCGCCCCCGTCACTTTAAAGCACCATTAATTGGATCCCAATGGTGAATGGTACCGGTCACCCATCCGACTACTGACCCGAATCAACGTTGCTGCACGTCAGTTCGGGGCCGTAACCGATGCGCCACCACCGGCGTGTGATTTTTCAAAATAGAATTTTGTCGATTATAGCGTCATCTAACACGAATACAAAAAAAATTCAGATAAAACTTTCTTATTTCTTCCCGGAATATTCAAATCCGTACAAAAAAATGGGGGTTCCTATTCAACTTTTCTATTTCTCACCCCCTACCCCCTACGGGGTTAAGGGTAGTGGGTCGAGTTTCGTATCATTAGATGTCTCCCTCCAAGGCGAACAAATTTTAATTATAATTTTTTTTATTCGATGTGTAGTTTTCGAGATATTTCAATGTCTTCACTTAAATTGAACATCCCGTATATTTCTCTGTCTCTCATTTATAAACGAACACTTATTCACGATCTCTCTTATTACCATCTTATAAATTGATAAATTAAACTGAAGATATTTCAGAATAAAGAATATAGAAATTCCAAAAATTATGTAAAATTTATAAAAATCTGAACATGACACTAGTTTATTCTTTACTTCATTTGTTTGTGAAGTAAGGAATAAACTGAATGTTATTTTCATTAATAAAACACTTCAAGTAAACTCAAACCACCAATAGTGATGATAAAAATCTGGCTTAATTATCATCTCCAGCTCTACGGAAGAACACTTCCGAGATTTGGAATAGATAGTTCAGAATTTAACAAAGCTCCAACTCGGGATCAACCGGGAAAAGTGTAAGTACGGATGCAGGAAGCTCAAATTCCTAGGATTTCAGCCAAACACCATCAAATATGCAGCGATAGTCTAGCGACCCATTCCGAAAACCCTCAAGCTGCTGCTAGGAATTCTTCAGGCCTATAGTTGGTTTAGCAAATTCATCAACGGTGTTAACAAAGAAGGACACCATTTATAATTAGGGGCCGCTGCAGCAGGAAACTTTTGAAATGATGAAGTGAATCCGTGTGACTACCCTAGTTCTAACACAACCTGATCAGACCGCTCCTTTGAACAAATGCTAGCGCATATAACAATAATAATAATTTTTATTTTCTTCATAACAGAATACAAATTTCCAAGTATAGATTAGTGCAAACAAATAATATTAATTGCTTTATTTCTCCACTAACACATAGAGTATTACAAATAAAGTGTACTACAAATTATATGCTGTTGTTGCAGCTCTAATGCAGGAGAAGAAAAATGACAAGAAACCCATAGAGTACGCCAACCTACAGAAATGAATTACAGCACCACAAAACTTGAAGCTTTGACAGCAGTACGGGCAGTTCAGAAATTTCAAGGCTACACCGAGAAAAGCCCCACCACCATTCTCACTCACCACCTGTCGTTTAAATGGCTGATGACGTTGAAGTCACCTAGTAGACTTCTTGTCTTGCAAAATGGTCACTTCAACTACAGCTCTTCAACCTCACCTGAAAAAAGTCAATCTAATAGCTAATTTCCTGTCAAGACCACCACAAGAAAAAAACTGTCCTCATCAGATAAGAACTGTCAGACGAATATCTTAGAAGGATCATCGAAACCGAAACAGTCTCGAGAAAGTCTCACAATGAACAAGTAGAGCATACATCCTCAACCAAGGAATTCTGTATAGATATATAGAAGACCCTCTCTAACAATCAATAAAAAGAAGTATTACAGAGGTTTCACAATGGTCCAACATTACGGTATTGAAAAAAAACATAAAAAATACTCAACACACATTTTTGATTGATATTGGGAAGTTAAACATTGCTAGGAGTGCCGAAAGTACAAAATTGCAAACTACAAACCACCGCGTCTCTTACAAACCCCAATTATGCATAGTAGATTCGAAGTTATCGCAATTGATCTTGTAGGCCCACTCCCCCAAGGTCTCAAAAAATAAGATACAGGATCAAGATGGAACGAAATTTTTCCGCTGACAGAAGCCACAGTAATCAGCTGCAACACTTACCTCGAATAACACAAGTTTACAAATTCGGATCAACTTTTGGACCCGAGCAGTTGAAAACGATTCTTAACGTTATTTGATGCCTTGAACTCAGATCTTCAATCCGTGTGTCAAGATTGGTTCTAGTTTAGAGTTCGCGCATGGTGGCAGCACTGCGCTCTTATATTTGACCACGTTGCATTAAACATCATTCGGAACTTGTTTTTGTGCAGTGAATTTGCTTCGAAACATGTGAAAATGCAGAGATTCAAAGTGTTTTTGTTACGTTTGTGGATGTTATATGCTGGAAAAATCATGACAAATGCACTCAAACATGCGTATTTGCAGTACTTTGCAAGGTGTGGCCGAGTCGTTCCCATTATGAGCCATAATAACAAAACGTGTTCTCTGTACTACTTCTGAACCCACAGTACGTTGTATTGCCACCTCTTCACATTAAACTTGGCCTTATTAAGAACGTTTTCAAAGCACTCAATCGTGAAGGAACGGCTTTCCAGTACTTAATCAAGATGTTTCCAAAATGCAAAAATCAAAGAAGGAATATTTGTCAGACCTGATATTCGAAAACTAATGGTTGATGCAAATTTTACAAAATGTTTAACTGCTGCTTCATAAGGCGTTAAACATTTTGTAATCGTTTCAACTTTCTCAGTAACCACAAGTCACCGGATTACAAGCAAGAAATCGACAATTTTTTGCAAAATTACCACAAGATTGGAGCTCTCTCAATTTCTGCATTAACATCTTGATTTTTTTCTCACAAAACTTGGGCGACACGAGAGACTACACCACGATATAGCAAAAATCGAAAGGAAATACCAAGGATTTTGGGGCGAAGGCATGATGAGCGACTATTATTGGACCCTAATGGGCCAAACAGATCCTAAGCAGTATAAAAGACAGTTCAACCTCTGTGCATTTCTGATTTATACTTTTTAATTCAATAAATTGCCATTAATGGTAAAAAAATAGATAAACAATGAATTTATTGAATATTTCGAAAACTAGAACCAATTTAAAAAAAAAAAAAAACGGGCTTCAGCCCCCAATTTACCTTATTGTTCAGATCCAAAACCGTGTATACTTGTGTAATCATCGCTAATAATCAAAGGAAAGATGTACTGCAGACGTTTCACAATGGTCCAATCGCCGGACATTATAGTACTGAAAATACTGTTCTGAAAATACTCCGAACACATTTTTGAATTGGCATTAGGATGAGCGTCGCGAAACAACGGGAGGATATTGAATTCAATTTAATCTTAATAGACCTGCCAGTGAAATACCCTGATCTTATAAGGCATACACAACTGGCATCTCCGAAGGATCATCGAGGCATTTGAGCGAAAAAGTCCAAAGGAAGTCTCAAAATGGACAAGTCGAGGAGTTCTGTATAGATATTAACTTGATGACGATGCAGAAGAACCTCAAATCACTATTCCTAACAATCAAAGAAAAGAAGTATTAGAGAGGTTTCACAATGACCAAACGGACATTACTGAGTTGAAAATATAATTCAGAGAATACCCCACACACCTTTGCGATTTGTATTCTGAACTTAAACGTTTTTGGGAGGTTCAGATGTACAAAACTGCAAACTTCAAACCCCGGTTATGAAAAGATGATTCGAGGTCATTGCAAGCGATCTTTTCAGTTCACTCTAGGCCTCAAAAAAGAAATTTCCCCACTGACAGAAGCCACATTAATTATGCCTATCAATCAAAGGGAAGAATTTCGGCAGAGGTTTCACAATGGTCCAATTGAAGGACATTACAGTAATGAAAACAAACTTCGAAAAATATTACGCCCACATTTTTGAACTAGTATTCGGATGGGGGTCCCGGAATATATTAAACGTTGCCAAGCATGTCAGAAGTATAAAGCCGCAAATTATAAGTCACCAGGTCTCCTCCTACAAACCCCGGTTAAGAACAGAATATTCGAGGTCATCGTCCAATTCACGAAGGCTCCAAAACATCTTAACCTTCCACAGTGAGAATCCATATTTCTGTTTTGGAGCCTTCGTAAATGACTCGCGATGACCTCGAATCAAGATGAGTCGAAATTTTCCGGCTGACAGAAGCTGCAGCACTATTATAATGAACCTCATTCATTCGTGAGATTCGCACTACCACGAAAAATTATCACTGGTAAAGAAACACAATTCATTAGCGCAAAAATGCAACAAGTATGTGCCTGCTCCACCGCCCGCAAAAAATATGTGGCGTAATGACAATGTCGGCCGTCCTAATAGGGGCGTCCAATGGTGCCTAGGCACCTAAGTTTATTGTCCGATGTAGGCCGGAGCCTTTGCAGACTTGAGTGCCATGGCACCTAAGTTTATTGTCTGATGTAGGCCGGAGCCTTTGCAGACTTGAGCTTCTACATAAACCAGTATATAACTCGACTCCGTCAAATGAAAAATACAGGGGTTAAAAAGCAAGGCTGCCCATACAAGTGGGAACACACCACACCAGTTAACTTTTCCAACTCCCTGCTATAGGGATTGCAATGAACAGCGACATGCAGTTCCACAGGAGTTTCACCTGCCTACTTGACCTTTGGAAGAGAACTGAGAAAGCCCAGTGATGCTGAACATGATCTCAGGGAAATTATGAGGACTAATAAACACATTCCTGAAATCATACTCGAGTTGAAGAATCTAATATAAAAGCATTCCACAAGGCTCAAGAAAATCATGAGAAAAAACTGGACTAACGGAAAATCTGGGTCACGTCATATACAATAAGCCAAATTAACAAAAAGAATAATGCAAATTTCGCCCCAAAACGAGATGGACGATATCCTAGCTGCCAAAGGACCCCGCACCTATGAAATTGCATTCCAGGAAAATTCAAGGAATCTACTAGCTACCGTATACCTTGGCACTACGTAGATGCATGAAAAAAAACACGTTCCGTATACTCCATCCAAAAGAGTGGACGACCACGGAAGAATCTAAGACCCTTGGCTGAGACGTACCAAGTGCAACGCCCAGATTAAACAGATTTACACAGCCTCTCAAACAAGACACATCCCTCATTCTTGTATGGTCAGGAAGGCTGCAAAGTTGCTTAGGTCTGATTCTGAGATGTGCAACGAAGACACGATAGCACCTGTAAATACAATACCCACAACAGCCATAGCTGAGGACGCCCCGCTGTCCAATTAGAGACACTTCCGCCGGAAGACAAGGAATTCCCAGCTCTAGGAGAAGATTGTGAGCTACCTTGAATACCTTCGTTTACATTACGCCCACACCTTACTATATATATTGTACGTATTCTAAATATACGAGGGTGTTTTGAAAAGTCGGAGAGATGGCAACACCGCGCGTATCGAGGTCATGTTTAGTTAGTAGCATCTCTTGAATGAACGCACACCATGTTTCAGCCATATTGGTCTATTTTTTATGCTTGGCATTCGTATGAATTAAGGAAATCGAGTGATTTTCAAGAAATGGACGGAAAAGAATTTCGTTTGGTGATTAAACATTACTTTATAAAAGGCAAAATGCCTCAGGACACTAAAGAGAAGCTTGATAAACATTATGGTGACTCTACACCTTCGATTAGAACAGTTTATAAGTGGTTTCAAGACTGGCCATATGGGCACAAGTGACGCTGAACGTTCTGGACAGCCTGTGGAGGTTACGACTCCAGAAATCATTGATCAAATCCATGATATGGTTATTATTTATCGTTATTGGACCATTTGAAAACCGAGCTGCAAGAAAAACGCCCGCGATTTGCCCACAAGGAAGTCCTTTTTCATCACGACAACGCACCAGCACACACCTCAGCAGTTGTGGTCGCAAAATTAATAGAAATAAGATTCCAACTAGTTTCACATTCCCCCTATTCTTCAGACTTGGCTCCCTCGGACTACTATTTGTTCCACAATTTAAAGAAATGGCTGGCGGGAGAAAGACTTTATTCAAAAGAGGAGGTGATTGCAGACACTAATAGATATTTTGCAGATAAGGACAAATCCTATTATTCAGAAGGGATCAACAAACTAGAACATCGTTGGACGAAGTGTCTAAGCCTAAAAGGAGACTATGTCGAAAAATAAAAAAGGTTTACCCCAAACACGTTAATAGTTTTTATCTTTGTACGGATTTTTCAAACGCCCCTCGTACACTGTTTAAACCACTAAGAAAGTTTCCCAAACTGTCTGGCCGAAACCCCCACACATTTATTTTTATGATACTTCAAAATTTCCAACAAATTTACGATTTCTCCCAAACTTTCAATTGAGATATTCATGGTTCTTTTCTGCTTTTCGTAAAGCAAAACTCGTATGAACGGTAGACCATAATTTAAGTGCGACGTTTGATAATAACAAAGGAAACTAGATTATTACATTTCCCTTTTTTAATATTAGGCATTTTTCTCAAATATAGAAGACATTATTTTGAAGCTTCCATAGTTATAAGGTTTTAATTGTTTTATTCAGTTTCCAAGAACTTTTATTTACATGATTTCCAAACAGTTTGTTCTTCGATATAAAAAATCTAGAACCCTTTCTAGAAAATGTAAAGAGGCTTAAAACAATTACCAAAAGAATAAAGCTTTAAGTCGATGCTTATAATTTTATGTACCTATACTATAAATCGCAACTTAACGTATATTATCGCAAGAATCATAAGAAATCTAGTTTGTTTTAAAGTTATTAGAATAATTGTTAGTATGTGCCAAACTTTTTTATTTGAATAAGTTTGAGTGCCTTGTTTAGATGGTAGGATAAAATGAATGTTTTGTATTGTTAATCAAACTTATCCAAAAAAGTATAATTACATAATAATGTTGGAACAACTATATTTTTTTATACACAAACTTATTTGTTTTTTTTATTTACTCTTTACTATATATAATTAATTCTGTCCATTTTCTATATTACATTTATGTTAATTAATCTTTATATTATTTATAGAGCATTTAAATACAGTAATTACCACAATAACATATGTATTCACACCTTATTCGAGTGTGTGAATAAAATGCCAAGGGTGCTTTTTTCTAAATAGTTCTTCAAGACTTCGGAAATAAACTCTTATATCCTTGTACAAAAATGTAAAACAAATAATTGTAATTGTATGGAGGTAATAATAACTATTAAACACCTAAGGCTGCGTTCATTACTAGGATTCTTTTGTAAAAATTTACGAAAATGCAAAATAAATAATTGTAATTGTAGGGAAGTAATAATAACTCTTAAACACCTTTCATTATTGGGATTCTTTCGTAAAAATAGTTCTTTTATGTGTTAATTTTATTACTTTCTGTCACTTTAAATAAAGGGACTAATTAAGTTTGTACTTCAAAGAATTGTAATTTAATAATAAAAATAATTATGATAATTTTAATAAATCTATCAACGAATTTTATTACATATGTGTATATTATATAATAACAAACAAATCATACATAAAAAGTCATATATATAAAAAAAATACATCTATTTTTATGAAAATTTTAGAAAATACATAATTATTTTTATTCGGGATTTTGCAAAAAAACGTACTCCCGACGTAAATTCAAATTTTCAAAGAATAAAGGCAAGACAGTCAATTTACAATATGAATCTTACCAACCTCGCAAAAACAAATTACTGAACTTCTTCTCTGGGCAAAATTATAATGGATGCAAAAACAGACTTTACTGTAAGAACTCGTAATTAATTTCGTATTCACTTTTTGCCTATAAAAGGCAACCTTATTGGAATAAAAATACCTAATCAGAAAAACAAACTCTTTTTTATTGAAACCCATTAAAAATTTTGCTTAAAAAATTATTACATGTAATTGCAAAACAGTCAACTTTGATCAGACAATTTTACATTTCATTAGAACGTGTTGCATACTTGTATGTTTTGTTTTCAAATTACTGCGATTATCATCGCACAAGCAAAAAATATTTACATTATATTCCTTCACTGTAAACTTGACCTTATTTTATCAAAGAAGTTAGGCCTTGGATTCAAAGTTACATTGAAACAGAGGGTTACATTATACAATTTGATACTACATAACTATTATGCTATGTGTATAAAAAACATATTATATACATAAACATAAATAATTATTAGGAGAAACTTGATTAATTTTTAGTGATTTGCCAATGATTATTACTAGATTTATTGTAGTGATTTAACTAAATATTATCAAAAACTGTTAAATGTTACCGAAATGCAGTTGAATTTCAGGAAACAAAAACAAATATAACAATGTGTATTGAGGAAAACTCAAAAATAAACATTAAGTTAGGAAAATATTGCAAAAAAAGTACTGAACATTTTTAAGAACCATTTGTGTACATTTATTTCTTTTTTTGTACCATCGAACTGTTGTTATTTCTTCTTCTGATTTTCCTTAAAATCGACTATATTTTTCAATTTCAACTGTATTTTGTTAATATTTGTTGTTTACTTGAATTTTTTAAAATATTGTTTGAACTTTGCGCAGTGGTGATGAGGTATAAACCGAGGTGCGATTATTCCTAGTTGAAAACTTAACTTTTAATATTGTTTAATAATATTTAATTATTTATTGCATTTACAATGTACTACTTATTATAATTTAGACGATACGTAAAATGCCATATAAACATATTTACGTTCTGAATTGTTTACCAACCATCATAAAATTCGCAATAGCCGCCGGTTTGTTCTGGAATAAAGTACTTTACAGAAGGAATAAGCAAGCAAGCAAGCTAGCAAGCCGGAATTAACACACAAACGTCTGGTGACGTTTATCTTAACCCACTTAATCAATGTTTTTTTTTTTATATAGCCGATAAATCCACATCTGATATTTCACTTGCAGACCACACATAGTTCAGTGGACTTTGGAATCGGACGCGGATTGAGATATCGAAATGAATAATTTGTTTTAAAATGTTTCAATTGCGTTAACCTTCGCGAGGAGTTTAACGATAATTGTGGCGTTAATCTAAACTATTGCATTTTTTTACACACACGCGCGTTAATGAGATTTGCATAATGAGCATAAATTTAAATTCATTGTTAATGTGCAGCAGCAACAGATTAAACCTCGCTAAAGGTCATTGTCATGGTAATGTATGGATATTTATATAAAAATGTATTTATAAATAATCTAATAAATATTTGTTTCTTCCTTATTTTGTATATGCCACTTAATCAGGTAATTTTTAGTGTCTATGAAAAATCCCAACGACGAAATTATATAAACACTTCACAGATATCACAGATAACGAATATGCATGTAAAGCTTTTTGTTTATACATTTTTTTCTGGGTTTTGTACAGATGTGACGACCAGTTCTGAGTCGGTTCGCTCTGGAATTTGTTATTGCATTATATGAAATTTTATTAGAAATTCAACACATTTGTATAAATAAATATTGTTGAATTAATCATAATGATAGTATATCAACACTAGATAAAATAGATTTGCTAATATATATAAAAAAATAAGTAAATATTAATTATCTAGTGCAACGTTTAGACAATAGATGGCACCTTTACGACAATATCTTAAACAATAAAGTAATAAAATCAATTTTAAAGGTCACAACTAATTAAATAGACTAATAGTGCATTATATTTATACCATAATTCTACATGTAATGATTAGAAATAATTTTACATATTTTTATACACCCAATGATTGCATTTTTCCATTTGTACGGGCCCCATCTTCCTTCCCATAATTCTACATGTAATGATTAAAAATAATAATTTTACATATTTTTATACATAAAATGATTGCATGGTACGGGCCCCATGTTCCTAAATTTGATCAAATATTCTGGGTAAAATACATCATCTTCATATTTAACATAAACTTTGTTATTTCGACTTATTGTAGTATCGAATCCTGGTTCTGGGATGCCAGTCTCTTCGTCACCTCTATGCGTTTTTCCAATCAACACTTTTACAAGGAACATCACTTTGTTACCTTCGTCGCCGGTGTTACAATAATGGTAAGCGTAGTTTGGACACGTCGAAAAGGAAACGCCTTGCCCAAACCTATTACCAACGTGAGTGCCGAATAATCGGTAATTAAAATTACCCTCGCAAATCCCATTTATATTTTCTCTACGCGTACCGTGGAACAACAATTTCTCGGAATAGCCAAGGTTTTGCATTTTCTTCAAATCGAAGAGTATTTTTAAATGCATATTCTTCACTTCCATAACTGACGATATTTCCAGACGTTTATTATTTCTCAAATATTCGGTTTCGTCCAGAATATACTGATAGATTGATGATGACTGCTCTAATGTTTCCAATGCATACAATGGTGCGTCTAGATATTTAGGAATTAATGTTCCAAGTAGCGTATCCAATAAGTATTTATCTTTGACAATTTGTTCTGTCTTATCGGTTTTACCAACAGTTTTAATATCCTCTGCAAAGAATTGCACAGTTGCTCTACCTTTAGCGAGTGCTTCCAACCAAAATTTTTTATCTCCTACCTCATATGTATCTCCGGGTTGTTCTTTTCCAATATCTTTTAGCTTCGCTATGAATTCAGCTGTTGCGCCCATCTTTCTAATGAATTCTTCAACGTCGAAATCACTGTTGTTTTCATTGTCAACGGTTCTGACCGCACTGGTAGAATTTTCTTGACCCATATTACAGCTGTGTGCACTTACTTCAACTGATTAAGGAAACCTTGCGCGGCACTATTATATTACGGTGCATAGGGTATTCCCCTGCTTCACTGAATCAGGTAAGGTGATAAAACTACGATAACAACAATATGAACCAAAGCACGCTTTTCAAAATAATCCACAGTTTACGTTTTATCTCTAATCAGTTTATCACCATAAAATTATTATAGTGTATTGTAAATATAACAAAAACAATTTTCATTGTTAATATCACAATGATTTAGGCCAAGTTATATGATCAAACCAGAAGTAAATTAATAAAACGAGAAATACATATATTTATAAGGAAAAAAAATAGTGGATAATATACAGAATTAGCTTTATGTACCTTGAGGATTTCATGTCTTTAGCAGATTTTTTTACTATAAATCCGACAAATTAATGTTATGTACATTTTCTCTTAAAATTGGAGCACCTCGATAACAGGAAAAAAAAAACGTAATAGGCAACTTGTTGAATCGCAATTTTAAGAAGGAATATGAACTTTTTGACCAAATTTGGCACAAAAGTTTAACACCTGAAGGAGCACTCTACGCCATGATTGTGCGTATTTCAAATCAAACGATGAATAGCAAAAACAGAAAAAAAAACTGAACACAATTTCGCAAAATAGACACCTGATAAAATTCTTAGAAAAAACTGAAAGACCTGTTAAATAAGTCATAACCACTTTACTTTCGTGATTTAACCAGTCAAACTAATAATTAACATTTATACACCAATGACGCATTTTTTTAAAAATCATCCAACAAAATGACAACGCCATCTATCATCTAATATAAGATAACAAAATAAGTACTCACTTTGGTTGCATAACGTCCGCAGCTAACGACGTGTGTGCAAACTCATCCTTCGAATCCAGGAATGGGTATCCATTCAGGGCAATGTGGGCGTCGTATATACCCTGCCTGCCCAATGCATCGCCCACCCATTTACTGGCCATGGCTGCGGCCATAAGGGGCACGATGTAGCTCACACCACCGGTCAACTCGAACATGATAACCACTAAGGATACCGTCATTCTAGTAACACCACCGAGCACTGCCGCCGCACCCACCATCGCGTAGATGCCCGGCGTTATGCAATCGTCGCCCGTCGAACACTCCCCGCTGAAAATGAAATTCTTCGGGTAATTGTAAGCCAACTGCTCCACGCCGATTCCCACGATCCGGCCGACGATGGCGCCCAGGCAGAGGGAGGGGATGAACAACCCGCACGGTACTTTAATGCCGAAGGTGAAGATGGTCATGACCAGTTTGAGTATTAACGCCAGGATGAGCAACCAAATCGCTTTGTACACACCAGGGCCGGCGGCGGCAATCTCTATTTCAGAGTTTACATCGGTAAAATTTCTATTGTAATCACTGAAATGTTAAATATTATTCATTAAAGTTGCTTATAAAAGATGTTAAAGTACATTACCATAAATTATCGGAATTCGATATACCGCACTGACTGAAGAGAAGATAGATAAGTTGACTAGTGTTCATGCGGGTGTATGGATTGGGGTAAGCAATGATTGCTGTAATTACTGTGACGACAAGAACTTCAGTGACCGGATACTGTCCCAGTTTGGATAATTTGCGGTAACGGCACCAATACAGATTGGCTTTAATAAATATCGTGGCTATTATACCCTGAAAAAATAATAATTGTTACATTATATTTATTAAATGTGTAATCCTAATTCTTGTATAAGAAAAAAACACCACAGGCTTAACACAGATTTATCTGAATGTTGCAATCGATTTATAAAATGTATATGGTGAAGAAGACATGATTACTTT
This sequence comes from Ontholestes murinus, assembly GCA_963969525.1. NCBI lineage: Eukaryota > Metazoa > Arthropoda > Insecta > Coleoptera > Staphylinidae > Ontholestes > Ontholestes murinus. The sequence goes on along the minus strand of OZ018391.1, from coordinate 19,899,698 downwards.
GTTTTGCCCCTTTATAAACAAAGTAATTGTGTCTCCTTCTTCATTATATTCAAGATGTACCATAAAGTAAACGCCTCGACAATTAATAATTTAAATATATATGGGTTTAGTTCAGTTATTTTAACATATTTACTTACGCCAATTATTCCTAGGGCAATGAACGGTATCAACTCGAAGAATATCCAGGGTTTACTGTATTCCACAAAGAACAGTACCGAGTGTTCGTTTCCGAAGGGATTGATCGACCGCAGGATGAAGGCGGCTATCAGCGCACAGAAGAATGACCTCCACAACGTTTTTAGTGGAAAATAGTAGCTCACCTGAAATTACACCGCGATTATTTTAACTCGCTGTATGTACAAATAAAGCACTAACTTCTTCAAGACTGAAAAGAACGCCTCCGATCGGTGCACCGAAAGCGACCGACACTCCAGCAGCTGCAGCTGCCGACAATATTTCACGTTTCTTAGCCTCGTTTCTTCCGTATTTCGGAAACAGGTATGATAAAATATTTCCTAAAATATGAACAACATTATTTAATTAAATGGTTCATTATCTATTACACTACTATTAAAGAAAGGACAAGATTATTAACAAATACTAACATATACTAGAGTGCCATCTATTATCCCTTTAATGAACTATTTCATTAATAAGCGATAATTCAGAATAAAAAGGTATAACATAAAATGTACAGCTAGGAACTAATAACTATTTTTCATTACATATGACAATTGTATAAAGGGCTAGATTGTTGCTAAAGAATCATTCCAATCTATAAATCACGAAACGAATATCTAAGAATTCCCTAACTCTCATAGCGAGGTTGTAATCCTTTCTGTTGGACTTAAATTTAATGTTCGATAGCATTTAAATACATTTCACCAATATTATATTTTTCCAAACGACTGAATAAGACAAATAATAAATTTAAAATCATGTTTGTAATCTTGTGCCTACTATTTTTCGAAATATATTAGGTGTACAAATGAATAATCTAATTTTTCAGCTACATTCAAGGTTTATTTTAAAAGAAACCATCTTTCCGCTGCCTGAATGTTTGGATCTCATCCATTAATCGAATGTAATTTGTGGTAATCAGATGGAACAATGTCCTATAAACATGCAGGGTGCTGCAAGACGTTCCGGTGAAGACTCATTATGATGTTTCTTGTATTGGAGACAATGTGTGGTCTGCTGTTGTTATGCAACAATTTCATTGGATGTTCTCCTTTGCTAGTATACGAACGTTTTCATTCCAATTCTTGACTCTCGCGGATTTATAGACGTTAGTAGCAGTCCGCAGTAACTCTTTCAGCCAGTTGCAAACATTCATAATTAAGCACGACCTTTATATACCACCAAATGCTTTATATACCATCAATCTTTTTTATTGTGCAGAGAGCGATTAGCAGCTGCTCGTTAAGTTTTGTTGGTTTCAGTGAGTTTATGCAGAATCCATTTTCCTTCTGGATCTTTCCCATCTCATGTAGGCGTTTAGAAATCCATTGCTAGGTTACTCCCAGCAGTTCTGCAAGCTGTTTCTGCATTTGTGGCAATCGCATCTACTCCAACTCATCGTTGTCGCACTTTCTAGGGCCTTCCCCAAGAAAGGAACAAATCGATTGGCAAACTCGCAGCATTATTTACTACCTGGAATTCATAAAGAACGCAGTGTCCTTCCCTGTTGCCATTTTTGACTGTACTAAACTGAATACTTTTAAAGGTTATGTTAGGCTTTCCAACATACCAACAGTAATTTTTAATCACCAAATGATAAACACTATATAACCACAAAAGAACAGGAAAATCAATTGATTTTCAAATTAATTTCTTGACTGCTTAAAATAATTTGGATTATTCATTTGTACACCTAATATTAGGGACGATGCCGCATAATTTATTGATATAAAATGTTTTTTAGTATAAAAATGTAGAGCAAGTGATTCTCTTCTATCTTTAATTAATGGGATATTAATACGTACCTATAGCACACGCTATGTGCACCATCGGGCCTTCTTTACCTAAACTTAACCCCGCCGATACTGATAGGATCAAGCCCACACTCTTAATAATAAGCGTCCATTTGCCCAAATACCCACGAATAATGAATCCACTTAGAATAGTTTTAATCTGAAAAGTAATATTATATTTTGCAATTAAATATTTACATTAAATACTATTCTAGATTACATGAAATTAATTAACTTGTTTAATTTCTATTTATTGTTAACCAGGTGCTAACATTTTTTAATAATTAGCTTTTAATTGCAGTTCATAAATGTGCTGTGTAAGAAATATTGCAATCATTTGCAGCAGTTTTTAATAAAGTGTGCAAACAAATTTTACTTTTGCTTTTTGAATACACAAAAATTACATAGGGAAAGCTTCCATAATTAATTTTCCGGCTAACATTTAAATAAATATATACATAAAATAAAATTATACAAAAATTTTGATGATCTTTCCCTTAAAATTAAAAATGTTTATACATTGTTACCATTATGCATATCATAGAGGTCATTTTACGTTCCCTCTTCTTTCTGCAAAAACCCTGTATTCTATACAAAATAACCTCTCTTTATAAATTACCTATGTTTTAATTCTCTGCAATTTGTAATATAAATTGTATTTTTTAATGTAACTGTTACATTTACAATTTTAGGCAATCCAATTTACATTACCCATTGTCTAATGATATAAAAGTTGTTTTATAAATAAAATCACTGAATGAAAATTGTTTTTAAAGACCATTAATAAACGAATCTATCAAATAAATAGGAATATATCTAATTTGCAAGGCAATTGTATTTTAAAAATAATTTTTTTTCAAAGATGGATTTAGAATGATAATGTTGAATAAATACCTGCAAGTAATATGAATTCAAACCATAAAATTTTGCATAATTAAAAATCTTAGATTTTATAAAAATAATTATTCTATATAAATAACCCAACTTTTAAATTACTACACTTTCTAATTTAAATTTCATGCACATTATTTTAGGCAACTTAATCTACACTATCGAGAGCACAAATATTAATAAAAATGTTTTATAAACAAAATAAAATCTCTGAATAACTTAATCTTAATCCCAAAAAACAACGTTTTTACAGATTTCATTTATGAACTAATCTATTAAATTAATAATTAATCTTAGAATCAGGAACTTTAAAATAAACTGCACTTTTTGTATATAATATGACCCATCCAATACTGTGTACTTTATTTATATGTAAATATGTGTACAATACATGGAATAAAAACATATTATTATTGCTGATAACTCCTGTTAGTGAAATCAACAAAGTGGAGCTTCTTTTAAGATTCCTACTTAAATTAAGGTTAAAGAAAGTATTTTCTAATTGCCTCTATAAACGTAATAGTTAATAAAACTATAACTTTTCTTGAATAATTTACTTGTAATAAATTTTAATACCAAATCAACAAACTTTTAGTTTACTTACCTCAGGAATACCAGAGCCACACGCATAAGGAGCAAACATACGCACTAATGATGCGGACAAAGCTGCAAATAATAGAGCCCAAACGATGTAGAATAAATAGGAAATTATATACGCCCCGGCACCATCTCTAGATTGGCCCAACACTTCAGCCCACGTTAACCACTGAAAACAAAATTCGATAGGTGTCACATGCTGTATTGTACCACCATTGAACGGAAATACCTGTGAGCAGTTTCCAACAACAAAACTGGTTTCGTTTAAAGACCAACAGCACTGTTCCTTGTTCAGCCAGAACGCCTGCGGACATATACCAAATTTCAAATCGGTCATCCAGCTCGCACCAATGTCTATAACACCAGCCACCACACCGGTCACCAGGCCAACGAGCAGGACACAGAGCCAGCCTGACCAGGCATCGTGTGCACCCTCTATCAAGTTCCAAATAGAATCCTGTTTTTTCTTGATGATGTATCTATGATGCATACGATCCCTCGCGATATCCCTCTGCCAATCAATGGTGTGGAAATCCTCATATTGACCAATTCCGGGTATATCGGCCGTTTCTAAAAATAGGTAAGTTAAGGTAAGGCATAATTTATTTAATTTACCAAGACTTACCGTGTCCTCCGGTGAATGAGACATTATCTAGATGAAAATAATACGTGACGTTAGTGAATAAACTGTGTGCGATAATCGTGCCAAGAACTTACAGTGTGTGTTAAGCTCGTCGTCATCTTGCAACCGGGATGATCTGATGTCGGTAGCGCCTGCTGTCGTTATGTCTATCATGTCGTCATCTGAATTCACGTAGGTTACTCTAGTTCCGTTCGTGCACTACGGACATTAAAAAAAACCTCAAAGTTTTCAAAAAAATAGACCGTCATCATCTGTAATCGCGACATAAGATAATGAAAATATTTCACGATGGCAGGTAGCAAACTGGAACATGCGCGAAAGAGAAAAATCGATACCGTGTTAGCGGGTCAAATCTACCCGTTGCATTTATGAATGGGCTCATCTTATTTGAACGTTCCCAACTTATTAAGATTATAATACGAAATTTTATATTTATTTTACTTAGGAACTTTTAGGGTGTCCGAAATGTTGGTTGTATAATAAAATGAGAATGATATAAAAAAAGGTAATATATTATACTTACAGCACGCTGTATTAAGGGTGATATATGGTTTATTCAACCGCTGAATGATAGTAAAAAATACTAGGTAAATTAATTTGTATTTATTTGATCAAGTATATTAATTAACACAAAGATAAGGTATTTAAAAGTAAGTATTTGAAGATGTTATTTCCTAATTAAAATTTTATATAACATTTATATTTTTATTATTGTAAAAAAGGTTAAATGAAAATAATTTGACCTTTTTTAAAATGAACTACCACATAGTAACGGTCGCTACCATCATTTTCATTTTATTATTGTATTTCTTAACTTTGTTATTAACATATTGATTAAATTACCATCATATAGATAAATATGTACAATATATATCCTTATAATTACCATAAATACTTTGTTTTAAATTATTATTCAAGTTTCTACAATCACGTATTTATTATTATATTTAATTGGATATTTAAATGTTGTTTTTACACACATAATCGTTTTAAACAACTTAAGCAGTCAACTCATTGTGCTATACAGTAATTACTGTCGAGTAACTCGTGTTTGTAGGCGACGAATGTTAAATGAAAATAATTCTGGAAAAATTTTCGACGATGATGGATTTTCCAAAGACAAACTTGCCACCCCTTTGCGTGTCATTTGCGAGCGTTGGGCAAGCGTCCAGATATAATGGGCAAGGTCGTGACGACCGTGAATAAATCCCACACGGATTTCTGTTCAAGATACCAGAGAGCGAATATATCTCTGACATTGAAACGTAATTTATCAACGACTAAAACAATTTAACCATTACAAAATGTTATCATTTAAAAAATGTATACGATCTATTGTAATATATAAAATAACAGAATTAATAATAGTGACGCAGCGATTATGATTTTAGAAGGAATGCGAGGGGGACGATTGACCCAATTAACCGCGCTTTTGGAAAGTGAGGGTGAGCATCTATATGAAGGGTAGTTGTTTTAATAAATGAATCTTAATAAAACATAAACAAGTGGATACTGAATATAAAAAACTATTTGTTTTAGTTTGTAACATCATAAAAACACTAACAGAGTAATTAGTTCCAGGGAATAGAAAGAATAAGACTGACAGACTAAAAAATGAATCCGTGGGTGATTTAATTTGTCATCCAATCTGTAATTAGTAAAGTATAAGCGCGGGTGTGACTGAATAATTAGCTGTAAATAACTGTGTAAACACATTAAAAATTGATTACGCATAAATACTCATTTGCAAATTATATTATTGTAATTATTAAAGGATTAAAATATTCTTATCACCTTCCTACCCTACATATACAGGGTTATTCACGCTATACGGCACGGAATATTGTGACTTTCAAAAAGTTTCACTTTGGGGATATATGGGGGTCTATTAGGGCTACTTTTTAAAATTACTTTCATAATATACAGGGTGTCCCAAAAACCCTAAAAGTATTGCATTTTTGGAAGTTTAAAATTTTACTTTAAAAGTACTAAAACGGTGCAATAAACAATATTTTGGGGTTTTCTGTAAAAACGAGAAGACTTAACATTTAAGATATAAATACCATTCGATAGGTAATTAAAACGTGCATTTGCTGATAAATTAATAAATATAGCGTTCCATTTAAATAAATGAAGTTATAGCCATTTAAAGTTCTTATTTGTTTAATTCCAATTTTTTTACACCCGGTATAAGATGTCAAATTTATTATACTTGGAAAATAAAATATCAATTGTTACATTTCAGTGTGAATTTGGTACGCATAACTTAATTACTTTTTAAGTATTTGAAACATGAAAATTAGGTTAAATTTTTACAAAATTCAAATTATTTCAAAAACCTTAAGGTTTAAGTAATAAAAACCTTATTAAAACACAAACTTATTTTGATCGAAGGATCTAAAAATGCAATAAAATACAGGGTGTTTCATTAAAAAAAACACAACTTTGATACTCTTAGGGTTTTTGGGACACCCTGTATATTATGAAAGTAATTTTAAAAAGTAGCCTTAATAGACCCCCATATATCCCCAAAGTGAAACTTTTTGAAAGTCTCGTATTTTGGCCACAATATTTCGTGCCGTATAGCGCGAATAACCCTGTATATTTACACATTTTTTTTGTAAACATTAATTTCTTGTTAACAACATCGACGGACTGGTTTCAACCTAACAGGGTCTCATCAACGCAGCGCAATTGAAGACAGGGTCAAAGAATATAACTTGTTTAAAAAGTATAAATTCGTTTAGGAAACAGACATCATTCAGGTGACATGTAATATCTGTACAATGCACTTATTTTCCTAACTGAGTGGATTTTTAGTACAATCAATACTAACAGGGCTATCGTTTTCAGGAAACCAAAGAAGTGCCTGTGAGGGAATGAAAAAAGTAAAACAGGCGCTCGATTTACATTCTTAATTCTCTGCTTTAGTTAGAAGAAATTGATAATGCTTTTACTTATTTAATTAGAGGGTATAAGCAATATTACATAACAATTCCTTAGCGCGTAAAATGTAAAATCCAAAATGAACATTATTTATGTTATTTTCTTAAAATTTAATATTCCAAGAAAAGGATTTTGTGTGTATATTTCTAGTCATAGTATTGTAATTCTCTTATATGTGTGTTAATTGTTTTATTTCTTGGTAAAGTTAACGCCTCAAACGAATAAGAATTTACTAATTAAGAAAATTATGCCTGTAATTTTGTTGTAAACAAAATTTTACCTGAACAAAGTTTTCCCTTTAATATCATACATCATACAAATGTAACACTATTTTCAATAAAGATGTTTATCTCTCTAATTCTGCGGAAAATATCCGAGAATTCATAAATATAGTGAATAAAATGTAAACATATTTGTTTATAATAATATTATTCATGCACATGCATAATAATAGAAATATTTATTTACATATTAGTATTTATATTTTTAATTTATGTACTTACATTGGAAATATTCCGTTTAACCAAATTCTGTAAGAAAATGCAAAAAAAATATAATAAATAAATAAAATAATAATAAATTAATACAAATATAAAAATAAAAGAACCGTTTATACTGAATAAAATATAACTTTTAGTTTTATATACATCATCAAATTATATAACTATTGTAATGACCATATTTTAACCGATTAATATAAATAATTTTACACACTTAGTTAATGGAATAACTGTGGCAAATATATAAAGGCATTATCATATAATTTTATTCAGTATAAAATGTTTAGTACAAATAAAAGATAAGGAAAATAAAGATTAAAAATTAAAGTAAACCTGAAAGGTTTACTTTAATTTTTATAATAATAAATAATAAAAAAGTTTAAAATAGTGTAATAATTTAAAAAAAATAAGCAGGTAAGTATTGTGAAAGTTAAATAGTTTTAAACGTCTTGAATGTATTTAAATCATTTAGAAGGTATAATCCTAAATAAAATAGTTAAGTTTTTATTATCCTTAAGTTTTGTTTTAAATATTGGTAAAAGGTTCCAAAATTATAAATGGAAATCCGGAAAAAGAGAAAATGCTTCAGTTTATTCATTTTCTTTTTCTGGTTTCTGTCGGAAGAAATTTTAATTTTCAAATCGTATATTAAAGTTTTAATTCTCAAAAAAGAGTTTTTAAAATTTGTAATTTTTATTTAAAAATTCTTATAAAAGAGTATAAAGAAAAAATAAATAAAAAACAATAAGAAAGGCCTTTTTTATTATTTTTTTCTTGGTTTAATAAAAAGAAATTGTTCTTAATTTTTTTTACAAGATAAAAAATATTTCTTTTGAAAAATGTTGCAATTACTAAATTTTATCTTTGTATTAGATGTATAAAAAACAATCGCCAAAGAAAATTCTTGAAAGAAATCGAAAGCATATATTTTACTATCAATATTAATAAATCCATTTAATTAGCAAGGCTACTCTATTGCAAGTATTTTTAAAATCGGGAAACTAGGAAATTCTTTAGAAAAATAAATTGAAAGCCAAATTCTTCACTTTCCATTTAAGACACCTTTATTTGATCGCTAAAAACCTAAACACCCTTGAAATCTGACAATACGTTAAAAAAGCAATTAAATAATAATTACTTTTGTTCATTTAATGTTGTAGGCATTGAAATATTACTATTTTCTGATCAAAAGTTATCTTAAGAAACTATACAAAAATCTCAAGGCATTTTACATTTTTTTGTAAATTAATTTGATTGAATCTGAATCTGCAACCAGTCAATGCACCTCTGGTATCCAAACCATTCCAAAAACCAAATTGTGTTGCTTTTATATTCTCTTCACATTTTCTGAAGATTTCGAGTATGTATTATTTTTAAAGTATGATTCACTATGCTGATAAGTCTGAACTCGTCGCATTTTTTGCTATTTGGCTTCTTAGGTATGGGTATAAAAGTGGATTTTAACCATTCTGCAAGAAATGTGCCTTTTTCACATATTAAGTTAATTATGTTTTCTTCATTTCAAGAATTCTGCTGAAATATTATTTGTTTGACAGGCCTTTTCTGATTTTCTTCTCCAAAAATCAACTTCTTGGCATTCCAAAAAGTGAAGTTGAATATGCCATTATTCAACTTCACTTTTTGGGATGCTCAGAAGTTGATTTTTGGTTACTCGACTCTGTTGTTCCAATTTACGTCTATTTTCGTAAACGAAATAGGTTAAGAAATAATAACACTTTGCTAGTATCACGAATTCTTACACTTTTTATTATCACTAGTTTCGTCCTATTCGGACATTATCAAAAGAATACAATTCGTAAGCAAAATGTATCACAAAGTAACGGCTTCAACCATCAATCATATTTTCGTAAAATAATTCTTGAACGTAGCTTTCCACACTTAATGGCTGTCTTCTGGTTGAAGCATGAAATGTCCCTGTTGGTTTTGTAAGACTATGTTTTGAAATCTTCTCTGCGTACCCGTTATTTATTTTTTGTGTGTATTAAATATGTCGTGTTCCTGCTGTAAGCTTTCAATTTCAACACAATGTTCTCGCATCCATTTTTTTTGCTCTCCTTATTTCCTTCCAAATTATCATATTCATGCGCTTATAACCTTACGGTGACTTCTGTTTTTAAAACCTTCTTCTTTCCATAAGTTCCAGTATGTTTTTGGTTATCCATCTTTGCTTTTTGGTCGTTTTCTTTTCTTGTAAATATTTCTCAGTTGACGTACTAACTACTTTTTTTATTTATGTCCAGGTTACTTCTATACTTTCATCATTCGTCCGCATTTCTAGTTTTATATCTTTCAGACAAATGTTTAACTCACTTTGAACTAGCAATTTTGTGGATTGGTCTTTTAGCAATTCATTCATTTGTGACGTATTTTCTTCTTTGTTCGTTTTTATTTTAGTCTTATGTTTGCCACTACAGGATTATGATCGCTTCTGTGTGCACCTGGATATGTTCGAACCATCCGGACACTGTTACGAAATCTTTTGCTAACTAGAATGAAGTTGATCTGGTTTCTCACCATATTTACTGAGTTTTCCTGGGGAGACTTCCATGTGTAGAGTCTTCTTCGCGGGAGTCTGTACCAGGTATTTGTGATTACTAAGTCTTCTTGTATCAGGTGGTCTCCTCGCTCGTTTGGTTGGCCCAGTCAGAACTTGTCCACAATATCCTAAAATTTTTATTTATTTATTATAAAGTCTTCTCTCTTGGTTGACCTCATTAATATCTTAATGTTCTCATAGAGAAGTTCCATCTCTTCATCATTTTTTGACCACTATAGGAGGCATATACTTGTATGATATTTACATGTATTGGACTGCCTCGTTAACTATTAAATAATAATAATTGATTGAAAAAGAACAAAAATAAATATATTTTTGATTACAAACAGGTTGGTCCGTGCCTATTGATTACATACTCCCCTTTTTTTCGTAGCCTCAGTTATAGCAGTTGGTTGATAATCTCACGAAGTATTGTTTTCCAAGCAACCTGTAATTCGTGCTGAAGAGCTTGCAATGTTTTAGAAGGATGCTTTAAGTTCTTTAGTCTTCTGCGCAAAATGTCCAATGCAAGCACAATGGACGAAATATAAGATCAGGGTCAGATTGGCAATATTGTTTTGCTGCCGAAATGAAAGAATAGGGTCTCTCACCTTATCCACATTTCGGTACGCGTTCATATTGCCTCAGATAAATACCAAAGGAGACCTATTTTTATAAGTTCTAGCATCCAATACCACATTCCCTCCACTTTGATGCACATACCTCTTAGCATTAAAATTCCATGTTGCCACGTTCTCCGCGTCTTCGCCTGAACCTCATCATGTGTCCCCAATCGAATCGAAAATTTTATCACTAAACAACACACAATATATTAAAGATATCCGAAAAGCCAAAAGGGATTCGTGGAGGAAGTTCTGCGAGGAGATTAACGACACTCCGGCGTGTTCAAGATTCCACAACGTCCTGGCTAAGGACGGCGGTGCTGTCAAAGAGGTAGGCTTCCTCAAGACCCGGGAGGAACCTACACAGAAGCAATAGAGGAAAGTCTCAAGGAACTATTAAAAGTCTACTTTCCAGCCTCAAGAATTCTGGCAAAACATAGCAAGCCAGATAATGCCAGTCAAAGACCTAAAAGGTTTGACCGAAAGGACTGGAGATTAGCCACGGAGGTCACAAGATCTATTAAAATCAAATGGGCAATGAGCAGGTTCCAACCGTACAAATCCGCGGGACCGGATGAGATTTATCCCATTCTGTTACAAATGGGCATAGAGGAACTTGTGCCGCACCTGTCAAAATCTTCAAAGCCTGTCTGGAATTGGGATATGTACCAAAATCATGGCAAAGCGTAAGGGTAATCTACTTGCCCAAGATAGGCAGAATAGCTGATCTAACGCTAAAGTCATACAGACCTATCAGCTTATCTTCATTCTTACTAAAAACAATTGAAAGATTGATAGATAGGCATATAAGGGACGAGATACTGGGGAAAAATCCCCTCAACAACAGGCAATATGCATACCAGCTGGGTAAGTCAACGGACTCGGCATTGGACGACCTAAATAGGCTCATCACAAAGTCAATGGAAGACAAAGATATAGCCATCGAAGGGGCGTTTAACAACGTCCCAACAACCTCTCTCGTAGAGGTACAAGCAAGGAAGAGAGTCCCGCCAAGCTATTACCAATGGATCAGGGCCAGCCTAGAGAAAATCATATCCACTTTGGGGGGGTCATATCATTAAAGCTAAGGCAGGGGAAGGCTGCCCACAAGGAGGAGTGTTTTGTCCATTGCTATGGGCAACACTAGCAGATGACCTAGGAAAACTGTCCAAAGAGGATATCCACTGCCTAGGGTACGCGGATGACCTAGCCATTGTCATCAGGGGCCGGTTCGCAGGAGTTGTCTCGGAACGAGCACAAAGAGTAGACAATTGGTGCAAACAGGAGCGACTGGCCATCAATCCCCAAAAAACACAAATTGTCATCTTCACAAAAAGACGAGCACTGCAAGGCCTAAGCCACTGACGCTCGGAGGTACGGAAATCCACTGTAGGGGAGGTCAAGTACCTGGGAGTAATCTTCGATGCCAAAATGACGTGGGGGCCATACATTACAAAAGCCACCAAAAAAGCATCAATAGCATGGGGAGGTGTCGTGGAATGTGCGGAGAAAATTGGGGACTAAACCCTAAAATTACTCTATGGCTTTACACTAAGGTGATAAGACCCATGATAGCCTATGGACCTGTGGTTTGGTAGACTAGGAGCAAAAGCTATGACTCCTGAGCAAGTATTAGATATCAAAAGCTGGGCACTACAAACTTAAGCGCGGAGAGCTATACCCAAACCTCTCTGGCAGGGCTAATAGGACTAATCAAAGAGGCAAAGCTAGAGATAAATAGGGACCCACAATAGATCTAAAAACGTCGAGGTGAAACAGGCGCTGGTGCCACCCATATAACATCTACATCTAAACAACACCTATGGTCATCCTAGGTTACAATGCAGTCGCAACCTTCTCCACGTTGCTGGCGATATTGAGCCGATGGTAACATAAGGTGTAATCGATAGGATTACAAGCCGAAAGTTCTAATTCTGCGGTAAAACGTTCGAAAGGTTACAGGATGGCCTTCGTTAGCTAGCCATAAATCGGAAATTGATCTAGTACTGGATAATCGGTCTCTTGTTGTCACAAGTCGCAGATGACGATCTTGAACTTTTTTCTTTGTTCCAACTGCGACGTTCTAGACCTTCTCTAGTCTTCGCCTGATAACAGCCCATGACGATCGATTATTGTGTTTAAATAAACACCTGAGCCAAGTTTGATCAAAAATTTCCTCGCCAATGAGTTGTTTTTCACTAAAGAATTACAAAAGTTTGCATAAACCTAAATCTATTGTTTTTAATTTTTGTTTTTATATATTCCAAAAAAATAAGATTAACAATTGGCTGTGAAAACATGATTATTTTCAGAGTTCTAGTAAACACTAGAAGAAATAGATATATGTCACAGGTGTGCTTCTAATTTTAGTTAAATTTATTGCATGTGTCAAAACTTTCAAAACTAAATATCCATTATATTTTACACCTGTATTATTAAGAAAATCAGATAGTGAGATATCAAAAGTAAAAACAATGGAACAATTGCGGTAAAATTATGAAACATTAAAAAAAATATTAAAAAAATCTGTTTCTGGTGATAAGCACTTTAATTATTTGGAAACTTGGGAAACATTCAGTCATTAATATCTTTTAGTTTTTTAAATATAATTTTAGATTAAGTTAATTATTGTAATATTAAATATTTTAAACAATTATATTAACTTTTTTCATAGATTAATAATGTTATACCATAAATTACAAACTAGTTATAATAATGGAACTAACGACATTGTTTTTTCTTGAATAATTTTCTCACTTATCTCTTGTTGAAGAAAAATTATGAAATTATTGATCAATTCTTTACCTATTACTAATGACATATTTAAGACAGCAAATATCAAATAATTCATATGGAATAACTAGAAGGTTAAGTTAATGTTAAGTGAAACAATTCATAATACATTCGTAGGGATAATAAAATTCTATCGGAATGTTCATTCCATTTCCACTCGAATAAATAAAATCAATGGCGGACTATTTCATAATACAATTCAATTCACACAAAAAAAAAAACGATTTCTATTGTGTAACTTATGGATGCACTCGCCCACTATCCACTTAAATTACAAATAATCGTTACCGCTACATTTTGTAGAGTTTCTCTTAATCAATACATAAATAAAAAGCGCATTATGTTAATGTGCGCAAAGTGATGTAAATTGGTAAGGGTTTAATTAAATTTGTTTCTAACCATTTCAAATTTTCGCACTAGTACTTAATATAGGTAGTATAAATTTATAATTAGAGTCAAATTTAGAAAAAAAAATAGAAAATGTGATTAAATATATCTCCTTATTCCATCAATATAATTTAATGATAGTGTTTTAAATCGTTCTCGATACCAAAGCAAAAATTATTATTCTACGAGGGATAGCAGGAAAACTTGCAACGTGCGGAGCGTTGGTGAATAGAATAGCTGCCGGATATGTACTAACATGATCAGTTATATTTCAGTTGTCTGTGTACAAAGGGTGTTGACTGTGCTGATTACGCAAGTGTTTATAATGTTTAAGAAAATAAAAAAAACGCCGCCAGTGTGAAGTTAAGGCTGTGATTAGATTTCTTAGCGCAAGAAATGCGCGTGTCTGCGTATTCATCGAAGAACAGTTTGGTATTTGCCCAAAACTGAATCTCGCCTTAAGGTTTGTCTTCCCAGAATTATTATATTTAACACTGATTATTCCTTACATGTATGTATTAAGAATTTGATTCTTTTTTTCGCATTTAACTTGTATTTATTTTTTGGGATATACAAATAAAGATTATTATTAATTGAAGGATGGGTATGGAGAGGATGTTCTGGATTAGTCGTAATTTCAACTTAGGAATAGAGAATACCCAAAATAACGAACGTTTTGGGACGGCCGTCACTCATTACGGACGAACTTACAACCATCCACTCTATAGTCTAAACTTCATTCCTTCAGATTACCATCTATTTACAAAACGCAAGCAATTTTTGACAGTAAAGAAAGATTACGTATCTCAATACACTGCTGGCGGAGAAATAAATATGAAGCTGGGATACAAAAACTAGTCAAACGTTATGACAAATACTTAAATTTAGGTGGTAACTGTGCAGAGAAGTTATTTGAGGTATGTTCTTTAGAAATAAAACGTTAATATTAATACATACAAGTTTTTTTATATATATATATTCAAATGGATACTACTTTCTGGATGTCCCTCGTATGTAAGCAATAGTAAGCCAATAATATCCTACCTTAATTAAAGATTAATTGATATTACGGATTAGTTTCTCTTCACTTCACTATCATCTGTATTAAAAAATAAGCGACTATAACAAGTACAACAACAATTGTAAAATTATCACGTACACTCCACACGTTTATTCTTATCTAATCTAAAGCGTTTTGTATTGAAACGGTGCATGAGTAAGTGATGCTATTGTGTTAAATGTTTAGTGTAATTTACCACATTCGAGATCCCACAATATGATCAGAACTCGAATTTCGGACACCCTATATAGCGCATGCAAATATTATGAGCGTTGATTGCCTAGAACAAGAATACAATTGTTAGTATTTAGGGTACATAGGGGTAATTCTATATGTGTATATTGTATTTCTAAAAGCGATTGTTTACAAGTAGTAATATAGATGCTAAATAAAATAATAATAATAAAACAATTGATATATATTAAGGAATTATAATAATTATTACTGTACGTGCTATATTATTAAACAGTTAAAACAAAAAATGGTTAGTTTTAAGAGCTTAACAAGTTATAAAAAACACTGAATAAAACATAGTAAGTGTTTTATTTAGTGTTCATTATTAATTATCACGTAGTAACGGTCGTAACCATCATTATGAAGTTATAAAAACGTAGTCTCGTTTGAAAAATATTAATTAAAGAATCAGTGCATTATTATAAGCTAAGCTAAGCAAAATATGAAAGTTGACTGCATGACCGACACCATTTTCTCTAAAAGAATTATGATTACTTACATTTAAGATTGCTAAACTAGTTTTTTAGACCTAATAATAGTACTACTAGAACCCCGTTCTGGACGCCCAACAACGGCCAGAACCAATGAAAACGTGAAACTTGTGAGCGAAGTATCCACAGTTGTAACGCAAAACTTCGCATGTAGAAAATCGTTGACATCTTAAACATGTCCAAAATTGCGGAACTTGGGACAATGCGCTTGTACATGAAAGTGTTGACGTAATACCAGAAACAACTTCCAGCTGTCAAGAATTGTTGGATTGGATACGAAATGAACCGGACTTTCTTAACTTAGTCATAACCGGAAACAAACCCTGGATGTGCGAGTACGACCCAAAGATCGTAAAGCAGGGAGTCAAGTGGCACAGAAAAATATCCGTCCCAAGAAAGCGCGAATGAGTGAGTATCGCATCAAAACGATGCTAATTGTCTTTTTTGATGTTCGAGGAATCGACATTTTGAGTTTCTACAATCAATAAAAATATTTTTTCCCCCAGAAATACACATTACTTTTATAATGGACCCTGTATTTTGCGAAATTGTGTTAGAGTCTTTTCTGTTTTTTGCTTTTCGTCGTTAATTTTGAAAGTATGCCTTGAGTGCGCTAAAGTAAAAATTATCACCAATTAAGCGAATTTGACAGAGGTCAAAGGTGGTCTTTCGATTAGAGAAATTGCTAATCGCCTTAACCGAAATCAAACACGATTTATTTAGAGGAACACAGATATAAACAAATCATAAGTTGGTTCAAACTAATCTCCCAATAAAAAAATGCCACGAACGGAATAAATATTAAGGTGAAAATAGCAAAGGAATGTTGATTGTTGCAAAAATAAAAAAATTAGCTGCATTAGTTTAAAACCAAAATGGTTGTTGATTTAAAAATGACCCTCGGAATGTATTATTTTGCAACGGCTTTTTAGAAGAAAAAAATGTATTATTGATAATCATCAAGCTTATTTCTGCATCTGATTACCTTTAAGTTTGCAGAGAAATCGAAGATGTCAGCGTAAATAGAAACATGAAATGTAAGAAAATGTTGTAAAATGTTTATAAGAAGGTCTCTAATTAATATTTTAATCAGTAGAGCAACAGTGAGACTTTTAATTTATTATTGTCACACGGTGCAGTGTATGGTTTAATCCTTTGAAGTTTGCAAAGCAACGAAAGATGTCGCAAACAGAAACATAGAAGCAAGAAAACAAGAAAAAGATGTAAAATGTATATAATAAGGTCTCTAATTAATATTTTAATCAGTAGAGCAACAGTGAGATTTTTAATTAATTATTGTCACACAGTGCAGTGTACGGGTTACCAGGTATAATAAATACATAATTTTTGATAAATTAATTAAACTTTCTGTTACACATGTAGAAGAAATAATTTTATGGCATATTGTAGTTACTATTTACGGAATATACAAATAAAAACACAGGTTTTTAATTTATAACGAGAGTAAATAGGATATTTTTATGTTTACTTTTGCAGTGAAAAATAAAATAATGTTATTTGAATAATGAAATTCTGTATACGTGTGTATTCTATAGTTGAAACAATTTCTTAATACTGCATTATTAGTCCTGAAAAGTGATTTATTATTGAATTTACTAGTGTATTTACGAAAACATTTAAATCAACTGCTTAGAAATGTAAAATACGGTGTGTTTCTAAATTAACATCGGGGTTTTAACGCTTTGTAGTACTGATTACGAAAAAACTTAAAATCATAATTAATGCATGAAATGAAAGAGCAACTCAAACATTTCTGTATGTTAGTACGCGAAAGCGCTAGAGGGCGCTAGTAGCAAAAATGGCGACAGATAATCTCAACGATATTATACAATTGCAACGACACCCTAAAAAGAAATGTTGTTTTTGACATATCTGGACGTTTTATGGGCCTGTTTTGTTTGGAGAAGCAACTATAACTGGTATTTCCTATCTTGACGCTCTTCAACATACGTCTTTTTTAGTGCAAGGACCAAAAATCGATTTTATATCGTTCGTAGGGCCACAATGCTCCACGTCAATTTACCACCACATGAATAAACATTCCTCGGAGTATCGTTCGCGGGTGCGGCGCGATACAATTTTTTTTTTAACCTCTAAGGCCCGCAAGAAATTAGTCGGCGATCCGCGGGTTGAATACCTTTGCTCTGCAACTATGGCTATTTCTCCAATTGTTAGAAGAAGATGTTTTGCGTGGTAAATATTACAAAGCGTTAAAACCTCGATATTCATTTAGAAACACCCGGTATATTAAACGTTATAACATTATAGCAAACATTTAAAGTTCATTTCACCGTTAAATAAATATTCGAAACTCTTATTAGGTATACAAATGAATAATCCAAATTCTTTTAAGCAGTCAAAAAAATTAATTTGAAAATCAATTGATTGTCCCGCTCACTTGTGGTTATATAGTGTTGACATCTAGTGATTAAAAAATACAGTCGATATGCCTAAAATGTAAGAGTATTCAGTTCAGTAGAGTCAATATGGTAACAGATAAAGTGCATACCACACACTGCATTCCAACGAGGAAATATGCTGCAAGAGCGCGCGAATCGATTTTTTCCTTTTGGGGCGAAGGTGCTGCTGTATCGTACAATGTGTGCGCATTTTGGTTAAAGCTATTTAATAGCGGTAATTTATATTTGAAGTACAAACAATGACCAGGAGGCTCTAGAAAGTGCGACAACGATGACTTGAAGAAGTTTGCTGAAAATTTGCCACAAACGCAGAAAGAGCTTGCAGAACAGTTGGGAGCAATTAATTCAAACGCCTAAATGCGATTGGAATAATCCAGAAAGAAGGAAAATGGATTCTCCATAAACTCACTGAAACCAGTAAAAATTAACGAATGGCAGCGTCCTTTGCTCTGCTCAATAAACAGCATTGAAAGTTTTTCTTGTGAAAAAAACGTTACGCGAGATGAGAAATGAACAATCCGCAAAGCAGCGCCATGGGTAAATAGCGGCAAATCATCACAATCTATCCCAGAACGCAATCGCATGAAAAAGAAAGATCTTCTTTGCATTTAGTCGTATATAAAAGGTGTGCTTTACTATGAGTTGTTCCAATCATATGAGACAGAGTTACTGCAGACTGCTACCAACAACAATTAATTTGCTTGAGTCAAGAATTGGAACGAAAAAAGTTCTTTTTCAAAGAAGAACATACAGTGTAAATGTTGCATGACAACGCCACGTCACACATTGCTTTCAATAAAGACATCATAATGAGCCTTGGCTGTGACAGCTTGCAGTACCCTGCCTTCCAGTCGATACAATATGCCTTGTCCTCTATATGCATTTCCAATCATGGATGAGATCTGAAAATGGCTTTCTAACTTTATCTTGTCCAAAGACACAACAAAAAGCAACGGCGAATACTTTGATTCAAGAATATAATTTACTTGCTTTTAAAATAAACTTTGCATGTAGCTGAAAAAATTGGATTATTCAGTTGGACACCTATATGTTAAATTTGACAAGTTAAAACAATTTTATATATCAACAAATTGCAATAAAGGTAATATATAATTGAAAATTTGATTCAAAATACAAATATCCCACAAGCATAGTGCATGAATTGATTAGATCGTATAATCTTGACAGTTTCCTATGATCGATAGCCCAGACAATGATGTACTAACAAAACGAAACCAGAATAAAATGTATCAACAAATAATAATTTGCTGAAATAAAGATGCTGTGTGTGTGGATTTGTTTGAAAGATGATTTCATGAAGTGAACTCTGCCTATGCTCCTCTCAACTGAAGTCTTATTAGGAATAAAAACATTTATATGTAAATAATATTTACCACAAAGTTATTAAACAAAACAACAGCTAATTAAAACATTTGATAATCATAGCACACATGATCTAGCTAATAGGTTATATTTGGTTAGATAACCAATGAAAAATCTCCATTTTAACACTTTAACAAAAATTATAAAGAGTAAACTAAATTGTGAACTCTCTTTTTTATATTTTATGTACATAATTATTAACTCTCAGTATGACATAAACCACAATTTCATAAAGTGAAATCAAAATGCTGAAATATATGGCAAAATCAAATAAAATCAGCATCATGTCTGTCGTAGATAAATGCACAAAATTCTGGACGAGCGTGGAAGATCATCATAGGTGAACTGTGTGGTTAAAATTCATTTCAAGTGATGTAGATATATAAATATTTAGACCATTTTTGTTAACACATTGAATAAAGCTAATAAACATTAAACATTATGTATAAGTAATAAATAATTTACTACACCACATTAACTTGATTGATTAGAATACTTGATTTTGTTTCACTTTTATGTATATAGTTAAACAAAACCAAATGTTTTAATCAATCAAAATAATCCAAAAATGTTTCACCATGCCTTAAGTGAGAAATTAATCAACCATAACCCCAAAGCATATTATTACAATAAATATTTAATAGACTTGTTTTATATTTATAACACATGATATATTACTTAGCAACTACAGTTTTGATCAAGTACTAATTATTATCAAACTATAATTAATAATATAATTGATTATATAAGAATAGATGGTTGTTTTTATAAGTGAAAGTTTTAATGCCAATACAGATTTTTTTTTAAATAAACAATAAAATGTGTGATATTCCTGAAAAACTAATATTGCATTTATAAGAAGGAGTATAACTTTTAGAACACTCCCTACTCCTTTAGTAAATAATGATGATACTTTTTTTATAGTTTTTAAAACAATTAGGCAAAATTAAATTAACAATCTGAGAGCCTCACATTTCCTAGACTTTCATGTATGATATCGAACACACCTTATAAACACCCTTGACAACAACCCATATCCAATCTAAAATCATTTAACACAAAATAATAGGTGACGTAGCACCAGACTTCGATTGTGAATTATCACCTCTGTTATACGTAAGTGCACATCATTCAGACAGTTCAACTGATAAGCTATCTATTCAACTGATAATTCAATCATTATGCAATTCGTATCTGTATCAAAATATTTAATCGCATCTGGTCAATCGATAAAATATTAATTTAATTCCGCTCCCTTCTCTATTGATATTTATTTACTACCAAAACCTAAATAAAAAATTATAACAGTTACAAACACATAACAACATAACATAACAGAAGAAATAAATTCATTTGACATTGTCAGAATTTAACTTCTAAGTAAATGAGAGTTTCATTTAAAGAACTTAATAGTACAGATTTTATGTTTTATGAGGTTAAAGTATACATTTTTATAATAAGGATTTTTTATATTTATGACAAACCACAAAAAAGCATTTTTGTGTAAAATTATATAAATAAATCACCAATTCTTTGTCAGTAATATACAGGGTGAGTTTTTAGATGTTCTCTATGCAGATCTTGAAAGTGGAATTTTATTCTTCTTGTAAATCTACACTTCTTTCCCCATTTAACCGTTTTTCTATCTCCTATAGTTTCCAAGATCCCCATAGAGAACATCTAAAAAAACTCACCCTGTATTTATACAACCATCTTTATTGACAGATATAATGGATACATAACAAATATGATGACTATACAATTACAAATGTAGAGTAAATTTGTTAATTGGCTATCAACCATTGGTCTTTCTGGCCAATCAGTAAAATTTTTGGGTATAATTGCACTAATTTATCACCACTTATACCAATTGAAATATTACAATCAACACTTATATTAATATATATTATTTTATATGGATTTTGGAAAATTGGTGTACATAATGTTTTTAAAGATTAATGCAGAGAAACCATACCGAATCATTAATATTTGTACAAAATACAAAACAAATTTTTAGAAGGTCATCGTGTAACTATCATGTACTACATCAAGACTGAGTAGTGTCGAATGTAGTGTTAGTGATACAAACATATTTTTGTAACTTACTTAATCCATTGTAGTTTATTTTTTCACATGAAAATGTCAAAATTGGACTCAGTACATTAGAAAACATTGCTTGAATAGTATACATTATTTAATCAACATGATACGAAATAAATTAAAAATCCTAACCTTAAAAATTGTAATCGTCTGCATATTTTTGAAAACATGTTAAGGATGAAAAATTTGTATATTATTTCTTTTGTTAATACATAATCCTTACATCATAATATGTTAAAGAGAAAATTATTGAATAATAATAAATGTATACATTCACATTTCTTATAAAATAAAGACAGCCTGAATAATAAAATAATTCACTTTAACCCCTTCACGCACAATTATTTTTGAAAGTAATGTGCTTTTACCCGAGATATCTCGCATATGTGGGAAGTGGTTAAAATTTAAGCAAATGGGTAACACCAGCTAAAAATCACCATTAAAACATTCTTTAAAATAAACATCTTTTGCAAGAGAATTGCTAGGTTACAATAATAACTATAACCTTAAATTATAGACTTGATTTGAAATAAAAAATCAGCAGTATCTCTTAAAATGTTGTTGATGAGTAGAATTTAAATAAATTACATACCGTGCAATAATAATGGTAATATCTCTTCTAAAAATTTCTGCGACAATTCAGATTAAATTATTTGAGTGTCTTCGATTGTTCTAGTTCACTACACGCTCATGTCTTTGTTTTGACATCATATGGGTTTTTGAGGTTAATTATTCTAAAAGAAATTATCAGTCTGATAAGAACCATTAATTTTTGGAAATGAACAGGAAAGTAGACATTAATGTATTAGGTAAGGTGAATAATATAATAACTAGTTAAAAATTAATTACAATTTGAGTATTATACTTTATCTATGACCATAATTATATAAATAGTTATACTGTGATTATAAATTTTCTTTATTTATTTTTTAATTAACTAAGGGGATTAGTTGCCTGTGCTGACCTAGTGGGTAGAGTATCTACTCACGGGTGCCGGGTTTGTGGGTTCTAATCCCAATTGGACAGTCATTTTTTTTTAGCAAGAATTGATTGTACAAATCCATGGATGTTTTTGTGTCATCTTCCATTATTGATATATAAATGGAAAAATTAAAAACCTGATGTGATTGAATGGCACAAGCCTAAGTTAAAACCCGCTTTCATTCACCATTCCCTAACCCAAAAATCCCAACGAACACATTTCCTTTATAAAAAAAAGTAATAATAATATAAAGGGATTGATAGGCACTGGAGTTGTTTATAAAATTCGTAATATATTTTTATATCTTTTAAATTAGATACTGTCTATTGTTACTATCACACAATTGTTTTACTTAGCGATTATAGTTTCGATCAAGTGCTAATAATTACCAAACTAAATATAACCTCAAAAAATAAATTGTATATTTAAGATTTATTTGAGGAAATAATCTTGTCGTGGTTTCCTAGCTGTGTGAACCTAACTAAACTTAATAATTAAAATTATTCACCTTCTTTAATTAAAAACAAAATTACCTAATAAAAATAAACTGTGGAGAAAGTGATTACAAGTGTTTTTATTATTATTATTACAAATTTTCAGTTTCCACCAAAACCAAATCATAGTGTTTGCAGCCTTAAATTAATTGTATTTGTAGGGTGGGTGTTCTAAACCTACACCCCAATCAATGAAACCTTTTTAAAAATTAAAAACAATATTATAGTAGTAGTAGTAGTAGTAGTGTTAGGCTATCGACCACGTGGTCCTTCCGCCATGTGTCATTTGTGTGTGTGTAAATGAGCTTGTTACTTTAAAGGATCGCCCCCGTCACTCTAAAGCACCATTAATTGTATATATTATATTTACTCCAAATGATTAATTCATTTCGAGGTTATACAAATATAAAAATTGATGAGAATGTTTTACACATTAAAGAGTGGATTAGAGGTTATACAATTAATAATTAATTTGAACGATTGTTTCAGTTTCCAATGACATGAAGCAAGAGTAAGTTGAACACGTTCGCTGCCAATGCGGTAATAAAATTTCCTTCAGACAACTTTTTATAAATTTCTGCTTTATGAAAATGAATTTTGAAAATTTACTCATGGGATCACTTACTACACATATAAATTTACCTTAGCGCATATTAGCTTGGAGGGATTTTTTTTTTACCAATATGGAAAACCATTTGGCCCAAACGAAATAAATCAATTCTAGCGCTCCAGCAGTGAACGTATTAATGTATATGTCGGGTAAATGGCCTCTAACCTATCCTCTAATCAGTTATACATATTCCCTTTAACTTTATTAATCGTAAAACAGTTGGAATATTTTGACAATTTAAGGGTGGTTGAAAGTACACCCACCTGCCCAACATATACATTAAATTTTTAATTGGAAACACTGTTTTAAGCAACATAATTTCAATGAAGAAAATTAAATGTACGCTTCAAATTTATTCATTAATGTTATCATACTACATATTTAACTATATTGCACATGTTTTTCGAGTTGGAGGGTGGGTTTAGGGGACACCCACCCACCCTACACATAAATACAATCTTTAATTAGAAACACTGCTTAATAGTAATGCATATGTTGGGTGGGTGGGTGTCCTCTAAACTACTTATATAACCATCGATATGATAAAACCATAAAGGTGCCGTCTATATAATTAATTATACTGGGAGGAAAAAAAGAGGCAATGGATTTTCAGACAGAAGGCTCTTTAGTCCCCTTTTATGACAAGCTAGCAAAATTATTTATTGGAGGAATCAGACACATGTTATGTCTTTCATTTCATTCTGTCCCGATCATCCTATGAGATACATAGTAATTGCTATACTATATCGACAGCTCCATTATATTTTAGGTTAGAATGTGGATATTTTTTCCTTGTGAAAAGATTTGTAGCATCACGGTTGCCAATATAGTTTTTCATGTTTTTATGTTATGGTTAATAATCAATACCAAGGTAACATGTTACATATGAACAGAAATACTTTGAAATAAATAATGAGGATAAAACACATTTAGTTATGTGACGATTCGTAGACATTAAAAAATAGTGTTTATTAACCTGTTAACCGAGCAGGACGTATAAATACGTCAAACGTAAATAATACCTTTTCATTTCTTTTAAGCATAAAGTAAAAAAAAATTATGAAAATACTTCCTCTGGGCGTAACGTACTTACACGTCCTAGTATAAGAGTACGTGCCCGTTATATGTTGCATAATTAAAAAGGGGACTCCCTGGTTAACAGGTTAAAATGTACACCCCCTAATAAATAAAAAGCATGAAACATAATTGGATAGATTAAATGGAAGAAAGACAGCAGATCACATACCATTCTATCTAATAGTATTTATTAGCATTATAAATTTTTTTGTCATTGTATAATGAACAACAATGTGTAAAACAAAAGCAGGTGTTACACGGTTAACGGTGGAGGCTTCTACTTCGTTATACATAATTCTTCACAAATAAAAAACTTTTTAACTTTGTTTGTATAACACGAACTTTATTTAGTGACTATAGTTTCGACAAAATTGTCGAAACTATAGTCACTAAATAAAGTTCGTGTTATACAAACAAAGTTAAAAAGTTTTTTATTTGTGAGCAGGTGTTACACGTTTGTAATATAATTATTTATCATTATTTACACTAGTTATTGGAAAAATATGTAAAAAGAACAAATTGAGCCAAAAGAAATAGAATTTATTCACTAATTGTACTTAGTTTTTATTAGAAAGTTCGTTATAAAAATATTTACTTCATTATTTAAGTGACGTCTGTCATTGAAGATTGTGTAAACACACGATTTCACATTTTACATATTTATTTCAAAATTATTTCGTATAAACAATAAGCTATTGTTAACGACATTGATTATTATATAGTTAATTATTTTAAGGGTGTATTTATGTATAAAATTTAAATTCACATCGTCAGCGAAACAAACCCGTATCTTCGATATAATCATTAAAAAAACATATCAATATTTGCACTACACCGAAACAGAAAAATGAATCATAAACACATTTAGCATTCTACAGATAACAAAACATGAAAAACACCCATTAACATACTTACATAAACAACACGTTACACTAAAAAAAAAAAAAAAGAAATGATACAAGCGTTTAATGTTTAAAAACATTAAACAGGGATGCAAAAATACTCACAATTTACAGGTGTACAATTATTATACTTATATATATAAAAAAAAAAATCAGAGCACGTAATTACCTTTTTGTTTACCGACTGATAAGAAGTTGAGTGTGTTGGTACAGATGATCCTCCGCTCTTCAGTGGGAATTTTTCCATGACTTACTTGTAATCCTACAAAAACAATTGAAGACTGTTTTAGTGCATTTTGTGGTGCAAAGTGTGTTTTGTGTATTGGACTAGAAACGAGATGCGGGTGAAAGTAACGAAAAACCGCGACCGACGTGTGTGCCGACTGGGAAACCTTAAAAGTGTTAGAAATTTACCATTTTTGTTTCTTTTTCTATTATTAGGATAAATCTGTCATTCGGGAAACAGTTAACAACACATCACATACGCATTTACCAACGTTGAAAGTGACTTTTCGGATGTATTTTGGGCATATCATATGATTGTTGGGTTGGCAGTATTATTCATAGTTGTAAATATTGCCAATAGATGGACGGACGGTCAGGTATTTGATGTTTTTTTTATAATTAAAATTATTTCCGTGGAAAATCGTTAACGGTTAATATGAATTGTAATTATAATGTGTATAATGTTAATTAAAAAATATATATGCGAGATAATTGGTTTGTTTAATAAGGTAAGTACACATAGGCGCCTCAATAGGGACGGACGCTGACAATAATATCAGTGGCGTAGCGTTAAAAAAAACCTTAACAAAAGTTATATTTTAATTGTTACATCAAAATTATATATTCAATACTTGTTCTGCTACTTTCTTGATGGAAGCATATATTCAAAATGGGTGGAGTAAAACACTTGTTTTGTTCCATGATTTTATTAACATTTGAAACCTGAGATTTCATTTGAAAGACAAAATAGGAAACTGTTAATAAAATCATGGAACAAAACAAGTGTTTTACTCCACCCATATCAAAATTATATGTATGTATTTTGTTATCATTTTATTTGTATTTTACATAATCGTTTCCGATAACGCTTAAATGAATAAATGAATACATTTTTCAAATATTATTAGATACATTATTTCAATTGTTTAGGAAAATGTATTTGTTAAGTGGTTTTGACTTTCAATAATACTCAATTTTTATTATTTTTTTAAAAACATTTTTATCAAAACAAAATTGTAAATTTCGCATATCTTTGGATACATTTGAGTGTGCCATATTAACTGTCCTAAAACGTTTTTTTTTTAGAGATGTAAAAAACATTTTACAAAATCTAACTATGTATAATCGAATGTGAAGACGATGTTCATGTTTTTTGACATCAAAGGGATCGTATACATTTGTCCTTTAAAATCAGACACTAAACTAACAAATTTGTTTAGAGGTTATGAAAAGGTTGCGCAGAATTCGGCGCTTTGACATTAACCCACGCATCCTCTTTCTAAGATGTAGCACTTTCAAACTTCTTCCTGTTTCCGAGCCCAAAAAAGACTTGAAAAGGAAACATTTGTCAAAGTCGAAGACATAAAGCTCAATTTCACGTATGACCTAGCAGTTATCAAAGAGGACGAATTTAAAAGGTATTTCTAATGCTGAAATTAACACTTGAAGAAGACGAAGAAATGCATTAAAACTTAGGAGAACATTTTGAAGAACAATGCTGTTGAATTTGAGAAAAAAGTAAATGCTTTTTACAAAGGATTTCCGGTAATTGTTGTTTTCCATCGTATTTGAAACGCCTTCTACGAAAATATCTGGTTATTTTTTGACTCTCCTCGTATTTCAAAATATTATTCTATATTGAAATTTATATATTTGATGTTGCATTTTTTACAACAGCTAAACACATACAATATTCTATATATTTAATAATGAATTAAAGTATAATTAAAAATGTATTAGTAAAGTCTTTTACGTTGTAGAAAATTAACTAATAAATAGAAAAAGCACGAAAATATTTCGTAAATCTACAAATTGTTGTAGATTTTCGTGCTTTTTCTAATTAAAGTATAATTATTTCTTTTCTTTTATTATTAATTTAAAAAAAAAATATTTTCATAATTTTAAGGACGAACACAATAGTAATATTCATTTTTATGTTAAAAACACCTTTTATAAAATCAACTTTATCGCTCAGTTTGCAATACAATTTTGTGTGTTCAAAAAATATTTACATTAAAACAGTTGCTACTGCATGCACGTGCACGCATAAAATTTGCACGTTAATGTCGGACCGAAGGTAATTTATGGTGGAGTAAGGATATTGCAATATGATTGAAACGCGTATTTAAAATTTATGCCCCACATAATGCCAATAATTCAGGCTGCGGATATTGCTTTCGCGTATTTTTAAACCGTTAGCTCTAGTAATTATTGGCAGGTTTAAAATGAGAACTCAACATACATTTTGTTTAAGTATTTATTTATACGAAATTCTTATATAATTATTTCAAAACTATAAACATACACAAATTCATAATTAAATGTTCTTTTGTTCGGGCCTAAATTAACTTAAATGATTGATGGTAAGTGTCAACGAAGATTAATTAGGAGAGGATTGTTAGTTATGACTTATTTGTTTCAGTGAAGATCATTACAAAAATGAACTCCATCCAAATGTAGTCAAAATTGTTCAAATAGTGTTTACCACATTTTCATCGTTCTATAAAATAAAGAAGGAAAGATGCACTTTGTAAGAGATTCAAAAGGCCATAAATAAAATATAGAAATAAACCAATTTTTAGAAATACTGAGAAAAGGAATTAGATGTATGGAAATGCAGATGGAGATAAGCATGGTGAATTCTCACATGGATAAACACACTTCCTGCTCACAGACGATGCCACATTATGGTGAGAAGAGGTGAAGACTACTTTGCAAAATTGTCGAGGAAACCTTTACACCGGCATATGCAATATTACAAGTTTTGCTAAATGATTAAAGAAACAAAATATTTACGCGTTCATTGCTGCAAAAGAAACACTGTTGGAGGCGCTATAGATAAATGTAATATCTAGT